>JANRMT010062842.1:16688456-16700978 GCA_026402145.1 Polypterus bichir lapradei | reverse complement strand
GCTTGACAGATGCCGAATGTCACTTCAACACAAGTCCTGCAAATACTGTCGTAATTGAAACAAACCATGAACCTCAAACTGATTATGACAGCAGCAATCCAAGCTGTGAGATTTGAGACAAGATTACTGTTCACATGGCCAACTGTAAGTTGCATGCTCAAGAGTAAGCTCAGCGCACAGCTTGGTCATGTTACAACCGGATGGCCGAACTGACAACATGGTATACAAAGAGATCCTTAACAAATAATTATTGGCATATTTTCCCTCAGTTTAAAAAGGTTAAATTTTCTTCTTAATAAAAATTTTAATGCAGTACTTCGTACTTTCGAGGCGCGGGTATTTTGCTAGTATAATAATATAAGGACCTAGCTAAGACTCTAATTATATGCTGTGTCACGCATGCGCGAGTAGGAGGCCGCGGACGGACCTTAAACCGCTTCGAAAGACGTTCGCCGGCAGGGAGTGGCGGGGCACTAACCTTTCTCCTTTTGTCTTCCAGGAAAAAAAGACGCACCGCCATTGTAACCTTCCCGCAGTACGTCCACTTCCGCCCTTCCTCCGCCATCTTCCTTGACGTCAGCAGTCCCATCCTCCCTCACGGTTCTTTCCCAGCATTCCTCCACTTCCGGCTCCTCCCCAATAAAATGGCCGCCGACGCCTCTGCCGGCGTTGCGCATATGAACGGTTTTGTTTATATCTTTGACCTGTTTTTTTCATTGTGGAGTGTCCGCAATATACGGGGCCGGAAAACCCCAAAACTTTATGCTGTTTGTTGCTTCATCTTTTACAGCTGTAATACGGAGATTATATGGAAAAGAATTGCTTTTCTTTAAACTTTTAAGTGTTACATTTTTTAAAGTTTTCAGTATTGGAAAGAAAACTACAGTAACTTTGTATAATAGTATAATAGTATTTGTTACAGTGCGGCCAGCTGACGCACGTATGGGAGTCGAACTGGCCCACCAATGTTGTGAGTTTGACATGCCTGCCTTAGACCCAATTCCAACTTTTCTTCCAGCTTTTCTAGTGAAAAGCTCACTGTTCTGCCACAGCTCGTAAGATAGTTACTGTAACTGTGGCAGACCATACAATACGTCTCTCCCACATAAACCGGAGCCTGTTCCGAAGTCCCCGGGCTGCTTGGCGTGCAACCTGTTCGGGAGCGAGGCAGAATGCAGGTGGACGCAGGGATATGGTTTGTGTGCCCTTAGCAACCCCCTGACGGCTTTACATACCGGAGCGGTACTCATTAATGGCTATAAAGTCACGGCATTGTTTGACTCCGGCAGTAACGTGTCCATCGCTGCTTGCCGTTATGTCTTACCATGACAGCTGACTAAACAAAAGATCTGTCTTATATAAATCCGCCCGGAGTTACATCTGTCAGGGAGGAACGCTAAAAAGATTCCCTGTGGCAGTCCTTTCCAACTCACCATTTCCTGTGATTCTAGGGCGGGACTGGTCTGACAATAAATGCGGTAGACTATTGAGTACTCCCAGTCAGCTGTTGAACATTGCAATAGATGAGAATGACTCGTCTCAAGTTGCTTCCACGCCGTGTAACCAGCCGGCAGAGAGCGAGACGGAGGTCCAAGAGGTGGATGTGGAAACTCCTGACCTGTCGTGGACAGTTATGTTATCTACCCGCGCCCCGACTGGTCAGGAGGAATCCCTGACCCTTGATGTCAGAATGGATCCCCTCTCTGACTTGCAGTTTCAATTTAAAGAGACGCCGGCTTCTTTCAAGAGAGAGCAATGGAATGACGACTCTCTGCAACACACGAAGAATGCAGTTGTTCTAGTCAATAGCCAACACACTCATCAGCACATGCCACAGGGGCCTCGGTCCGTGATAGAAAATGACCTATTATATCGGGTCATGGAGCATGAGGGGGAGGACCGGAAATTGCTGTTAATTCCACGAACCTACCGGCAGCAGGTCTATGAGTTGCTGCATGCCCACCTCTTTGGAGGCCATCTGGGCTCCAAAAAGACTTTAGAGTGAATCAAGCTCAGATTTTTTTGTCCGGAGTGTCAGCTACGGCAAATTGTCAGGAGGGACCGTGCTCCTCTTGTTCCCCTTCCCCTAATTGAAGTCCCCTTTGAAAGAATCAGGGTTGATATTGTAGGACTGCTACAGCCCTCAGCCCGAGGACATAAATATATATTAGTCCTCATGGATTATGCGACTCAATACCTAGAGGCTGTGCCTTTGCGCTCGGCTACATCTAAAGCTATCGCACGGGAACTAGTAGGGGTCTTTGCACAATACACAATACGCCATCCCTAAAGAAGTCCAAACGGTCCAAGGGATGCCTTATATCTCAGAAACATTGAAGGAAACGGCCAAGGAATTGGGATCAACTCCTCCCCCTCGTTCTGTTTGCCTATCGGGAAGTCCCACAAGCCTCTACAGGCTTCTCACCATTTGAACTGTTATACAGATGACAGCTCCGTGGTATATTGGATATTTTAAAAGAAGGCTGGGAAGGAGAGGCTCTTGCCTTTACAAACATTCTAGAATATATCGCACAGTTACAAGATAGATTTGGGAAAATTAAACTGATTCTAAAAAGTCATATGGAGGAAGCGCAAGCAGCGCAGGCCTGCATTTATGACCATGGCACGACTCTCCGAGAGTTCTGCCCGGGGGATTGCATTATGGTATTGGTTCCCACCTCTCACTCCAAATTGCTCGCCCATTGGCAAGGCCCTTGTGAAATTAAGGAGAGGAAAGGGCTAGTCGATTATTTGGTGAAACAACCCTATCATCGACCAAGGGCTAGTCGATTATTTGGTGAAACAACCCTATCATCGACCAAACGAGTGGGTTTATCATGTGAACCTGCTGAAACCGTGGAAGGAGATGGATCCCGATCCCTCTTCTGGTCAGCCCCGCCCACTCTTTGCTCAAAGAGACCCCTTAATTTCAGCGAGGAATAATCTGCCAGCTGGAATCAGCTATCTGGTCCATCCCAGAGGTGGTGAGTGAAAAACCTGGTCGGACCTCTCTGGTTGAGCACAACATATTGACTGAGCCGGGGGTTATTGTCCGAGAGTGGCCCTATAGACTCCCGGGGCAAAGAAAGTTGAAGTGGAAATGGAAATCAAGCGAATGTTGGAACTAGGAGTGATAGAGGAAAGCTTTAGTCCCTGGTCCAGCCCCATCATCTTGGTTAGTAAGCCTGACGGTAGTTGGAGGTTTTGCAATGACTTCCATCGACTTAACCAGGTAACCCACACCACACGTGGATGACCTCCTCGAGAGGCTGGCTCAAGCAAAATTCTTGACCACACTTCACATGACGAAGGGGTACTGGCAGATTCCTTTAACGGAGTCCGCGAAGGTCAAGACCGCGTTTAGCACCCCTAGTGGACACTGGCAGTATTATGTCCTTCCATCCAGGTTACACGGTGCTCCTGCAACTTTCCTGCGTCTGGTGAACAGAGTGCTCCGTCCCCATAACGCGTATAGTGCTGCCTACCTGAATGACGTTGTCATCTATTCCAGCACATGGAAGGAACACGTACAGCAGTTCACTGCGGTATTGCGGACACTAGGAAAAGCCAGTCTTCATAATCAATCCCAAGAAATTTTTTCTTTGGAGTGAGCAAGGCTAAATATTTGGGCTACCTGGTGGGCCGGGGTACTGTGAAACCACAGTGTTCAAAACTAGATGCCATTCTGAAATGGCCCCGTCCGCGAAACAAGAGGCAGGTCTGATTATTTCTCGGTTTGGCTGGGTACTACCGCCAGTTCATACCACGGTTCTCCGAGACAGCAGCGCCCTTGACTGACTTGACGAATTCCCAACAATGTGGTAAGGTCTGACAAGATGGAAGCTGCATTCTGTGACTTGAAATAGGCTCGGACTTCAGCACCTATATTAATAACCACTAACTTCTCTCTACCTTTTGTCCTTCAGACGACAGCCTAGGACACAGGCTTGGGAGCCGTATTGAGCCAAGGCGTTGATGGTGTTGAACACCCCGTCATGTACCTGAGCCAGAAACTGTTGGATCGGGAGACCAGGTATGCGGCAGTGAAGAAGGAAGCCTGGGCGATTACACAGTTGCGGTTCTACCTGTTGGGCCAGGAGTTTCTTCACCTGTAACTATACAAGTTTTCACTCGTTCATTAAAAAGGGTCTCTTCATGTCAACACTGATGCCCACTCTCGGGCTCACGACCTCTCAGTGCACGTTACCCGACCCGATGGGTCTGACTCTATTTCTAAGTCTCCTGCAGACCTTTACCAGGAAATCCTGCCAGGAGGTGATGCCTCAGCTCAGAGCACGTCACTTCCGGCCCCGAGGACAACATCACTTCCCCCAGACTCCCTATAAGGCCTCTCTCTCCCCTCCCCTGGATTTCAGTTCTGTTTTGGACTCTGTCTTGTAAGCACTACTCGCTTTTCAAACCACTTTATTTTGCAGCCAGGAACATATTATACAGGTGGCTGCCCCAAACCTTTGTGACGTCTGGTGTCTCCTTCTGTCACAATCTTTAATTTGGAACAAATAACATTTCTTTTGTTGTGTCTTTAATTAACTGCATCCACAAGTTAAAAAAATTAGATAAGCAAAAACCATTTGTTTCTTAATGCAGAAAAAATAGAAATATTAATACTTGTTGGGTATTATATGAGTGACAAAGTCCAGTCGTGTTTTAACCCAGTAAGCATACACATTAGTTTTAATGAATCAGCAACAGTTTACATGTTATCTTTGATATCATTAATCAGTCATATTTTACTACCAATCAGTTTTTCCTTGCTTACAAATATAGGAAAAATAAAAAAATTGAGTATGATGGAAACAGGGATGTTAGTTATTTAATGTGTTTATTTCAAGCAGAATTTACTGCTACAATATGCTATACACAGCTTCCAGATACCTATCTGAACTTATCAACAAGGGTATAATTTATAATCTCAATGTCAGCCTAATAAAGAGAGCAAGAATTAATAAAACAGTGTGATAGGCTGCACTTTTAGCTACTAGACTCCAAAGCTATATAAAGATCAGTCTGCATTGGTCTGCCCATTTAAACGTAGGTGGATGACTGACTACTTTAGCCTGGCATAATCTGATTAGAGCTGCTGATTAGATCTTCAAAACCCAAAGCTGATCATTAGTCATCTGTAGAAAAATACAAGCAGGCCAATTATTAACTGTTAAACCCTCTTCTATTGTATTCTGTTCTATTCTATTCATTTTCTTTTGGACTGCAAAGCATGTGCTTAAGATAGCACAGAATGTCCAGATGGTATAGGGGATGTACAGGTGCTGGTCATAAAATTAGAATATCGTGACAAAGTTGATTTATTTCAGTAATTCCATTCAAAAAGTTAAACTTGTATATTAGATTCATTCATTACACACAGACTGATGTATTTCAAATGTTTATTTCTTTTAATTTTGATGATTATAACTGACAACTAATGAAAGTCCCAAATTCAGTATCTCGGAAAATTAGAATATCAATTAAGACCAATGCAAAAAAAAAGGATTTTTAGAAATGTTGGCCAACTGAAAGGTATGAACATGAAAAGTATGAGCATGTACAGCACTCAATATTTAGTTGGGGCTCCTTTGGCCTGGATTACTGCAGCAATGCGGCATGGCATGGAGTCGATCAGTCTGTGGCACTGCTCAGGTGTTATGAGAGCCCATGATGCTCTGATAGTGGCCTTCAGCTCTTCTGAATTGTTGGGTCTGGCGTATTGTATCTTCCTCTTCACAATACCCCATAGATTTTCTATGGGATTAAGGTCAGGCGAGTTTGCTGGCCAATCAAGAACAGGGATACCATGGTCCTTAAACCAGGTACTGGTAGCTTTGGCACTGTATGTAGGTGCCAGGTCCTGTTGGAAAATGAAATCTGCATCTCTATAAAGTTCGTCAGCAGCAGGAAGCATGAAGTGCTCTAAAACTTCCTGGTAGACGGCTGCGTTGACCTTGGACCTCAGAAAACACAATGGAGCAACACCAGCAGATGACATGGCACCCCAAACTATCACTGACTTTGGAAACTTTACACTGGAATTCAAGCAACGTGGATTCTGTGCCCCTCCTCTCTTCCTCCAGACTCTGGGACCTTGATTTCCTAAGGAAATGCAAAATTTACTTTCATCAGAGAACATAACTTTGAGTCGAGACGCTTCTGACGCTGTCTCTTGTTCAAGAGTGGCTTGACACAAGAAATGCGACAGCTGAAACCCATGTCTTGCATACGTCTGTGCGTGGTGGTTCTTGAAGCACTGACTCCAGCTGCAGTCCACTCTTTGTGAATCTCCCCCACAGTTTTGAATGGGTTTTGTTTTACAATCCTCTCCAGGGTGCGGTTATCCCTATTGATTGTACACTTTTTTCTACCACATCTTGTCCTTCCCTTCGCCTCTCTATTAATGTGCTTGGACACAGAGATCTTTGAACAGCCAGCCTCTTTAGCAATGACCTTTTGTGTCTTGCCCTCCTTGTGCAAGGTGTCAATGGTCATCTTTTGGAAAACTGTCAAGTCAGCAGTCTTCCATGATTGTGTAGCCTACAGAACTAGACTGAGAGAAGATTTAAAGACTTTTGCAGGTGTTTTGAGTTAATTAGCTGATTAGAGTGTGGCACCAGGTGTCTTCAATATTGAACCTTTTCACAATATTCTAATTTTCCGAGATACTGAATTTGGGACTTTCATTAGTTGTCAGTTATAATCATCAAAATTAAAAGAAATAAACATTTGAAATACATCAGTCTGTGTGTAATGAATGAGTCTAACATACAAGTTTCACTTTTTGAATGGAATTACTGAAATAAATCAACTTTGTCATGATATTCTAATTTTATGACCAGCACCTGCAGAGTCTGTTAGACATTAGAAAAGTCATCAGAAGTCATTTGAAATGTAACTTTGTCTATTAAAACTGACCATGGATAACCTAAGAGGTTAAAGCTTATGGTTAACTGGACTTTCTATTCATCTTTTCTCCAATGTGAATGTCACCTGGCCGAACATCAGTTCTTAAAATTATTTGACTTGTATGTCATGATTTGCTCGTGCAAATAAAATTGAAACTGCTCTTTGTGATGGGTATTTAACTTTATCATTTACATAATTGAATGCACAGATTAACAGTTTAATCACTTGTGTCACAGCACTATTAATGGAAAAATGTGTAAGCATGCACTCTCAGTCTGTACAGTAAACATAGTAATGACCGGGTTGCCCACAGCCTTGGCATCTCTTCCTTGAAACTGGACATTGATATGAAGCTAGATCAGTGATGACACACAAACAAGCAAGGATGGTGTAAAAATGTGTGCACTACAATTTATTTCAACAAGCTACGTACAAACTCAACGTAGTCGATGTTCTTTAAATAAATAAATAAATAATCCAAGATAAAAACAAGTTCTCACTGTGAGAGATAAAATCAGTCATCAATAAACAAAAAATTATTCCAAACAAAAGTTAAAATCAAAGTTAAAACCAATGAGATAAAAAATTCAGGTTAGTTTTACTCCTGCAAGTCAGTGCCTTGTTGCTTCCTGTCCCTGCCCCACTTACCTATTAGGTCTCAGCAGCTGGAGGGTTAGGCGCCGGTATGTGCGGTCACCCATTAAATCGGTTTGCATCCCATGCACCTCAGTCAACCATCGCTAGGATGCCCAGGCCCAGTTCCATCATCCCATCACCATCTATCTGACATCTGTAGGATAATCCTTAAAGCCCTTCAGTTGCTCCTGCTCCCTGGATTCTAAGAAGGAGTGACCCTATCCCCAAGAGTGCCACTTCTCTCACTCATTATGAGGCCAACTCCTGACCGATGTGTCATTCTCTACACCTGCCTGTTCACGTGATCTTACTCTCTTTTTTTTTTCCCAAACTTGTCTCTCTTCCTTAACTTTGTTCTCCAATACATCTTTTGCTGTTGAACCTTTCTCTTCCAATTTGACGCTACTCAGGCTCCAGCATACTCTGTGGGTGCAGGTGTTTGATTAACATGCCACAGATAAAGCAACCACTCATACAAATGCAAACATGATCACCCAGTTTCCTCACTGAACACACCAGGGCCACAAAGCTTTACAGCCACACACAACTGCAACCAATGGATCCTTAGCCACACTGGTTTTATTTAGTAATGTAGCAAAAAATAGCAAAGAATAACAAAAACTTCTGACATACAGATAATACAGGCGCATTGCCATTGATATAAAGAAGCCCTAATAATGTTACTTGACACACGTCTGCTGAATAATTTGTTGGCTGAAAGTACCCGATGTTATTGTGTTTGAGAGAAGATGCCCAGCATTGCCCATCAGTTTTGTCTTCATTCTTTCCTACTACTTTGAGGGAGTTCAGAATGTATCTCATAACTGAGCCTGTCATTTTAATTAGCTTGTTGACTCTGTGGGCCTCTTGAACTGAGGTTTCCGGCCCAGCACACTACGGCACAGAATATCAAATTGGCCATCAAAGAGTTGCAGAACAGGTGAAGGATATCATTGCCCACTACTAATGCACCACCTCTACATTATTTCCCTGAATAGTGACCAGGTTCTTTGGTGAAGCAAAAATCAATAACCGGTTCTTTGGTTTTACTGATGCTAAGATGCAGACCATTTTTGCACCAAGAAACAAAGTCTTCTACTCGAGTCCTATACTTTGCCTAATCCCTCTTATTGATACAGCCAATAAGAGTAGAATCATCTGAGAATTTTGCAAGTGTTATGACCATGTGTTATATTTATAGTCTAAGATGTACAGAGTAAAGTGAAACGGAGACACGGCTGATTCTTAAGGTGCTCCAGAGTTGCTCACATTCATATTACAGTCACAACAGTCTTTGAGTCCCACAAACTGCAGTCTGCCCAGCAGAGAGCCCATTATCCAGGACACCATAGGATAATCACTCATCTGCATATCTCTAAGCTTCCCCTTTAACAGTTTAACTGTTGTTTAACAGGGGTGGCTGGATGGTACTAAAGACACTGGATAAATCAAAAAACATAATCAGTGCTGCCAAGTGAGAATATGCCTTGTAGAACAGATAGATAACAACATCCACTCCATTACACCTGAACAAACTAGAGAACCAAAAAGAACACAACTAAATAGCAAGCAGACTTGCTTGAAAGACCCAGGGCTACAATGCAAACTAGCAGGTACTCTATGCTTAAAAAGCACCTCACAGCACACTTTGGACAAGTTATTATCTAAAAGTATTGTGCCCATTTTTATTATCAATGCTCAGTTCATTATTTGCTTCCCCAATAATTATTGCATATTTAACACAGCTTGGAAGGAACAGGTGGAAAGGGGAAAATTATATAGAAAAATATAATGGACAAAGCCTGAAGCAAGTTTCTGTTCAGAATACACCATGTGAAGGCTTAAGAGAACCACAAGGGCAGAGCCCTGTATAGACCCCAGGCCAAACTGTAATAGCTAGACATTCACAATTTGTTCACTTACTTCAGGCTCTTATTAATTGCTTAAAATCACAGAAGTACTGCCAAAACACTAAATGAATGCATTTTTTAAAAAATGTCAGATCTACTGTAGGAAATACAATTTAAATGGAATTAAGCAATTTTTAGGTACAATCCACACTCATTATTAGGATGTCAGGATACCCATATTGAGCATTAGAATTAATACTCAGAACACAGCAGAAATACAGAATAGTGTAGGAATTACAGTGCAGAAAAATAAGCCTCAGAGCTACATACTTCTATCATTAGAAAGTCAAAAAACAGCACAAAATATGTGGCACTAGGGAGCTGCGTGGGTGGATGATTAGGCAGGCTTTGGAAGTATGAGGGGGTGTTGGAGACTGCAGAGAAATGAGTCATCACTCATTGACAAAGCTATACTATGTCTGAAAGTAAAACAAAGTAAGACAGGAAAAATGAAGTAGTCATTAATACTGCATATACTGATAACAAATGATAAATGCTTTTATATACAGCATATTGAGAAATGGGGAAGCATTTTGGAAAAGTATAAAGCGACAAAAACAAAGCATTCAATTCAATGTTTCCGGTTAATACACCTTTGATCTGTACAGTAGATCTTGCACCCTGGTAGCTGCCAGTTTTAAATTATGTGCAAGCAGGATGCACCATTAGAATTGTGTCTAGGCAAAGCTCCAACAACAGCAAGCAGACTGGGTTACCTTATATGACGCTTCATAAAGGAAGGCAACACCATACAAAGAAAAGAAAACAAGAATTGCTGTCTGAAGCTACTGTACAAATTTATTGCCATAATGAATTAAAATACGGTGCTAATTTAAAAAAAATGATATGGGAAACACTGTGGCAAAGCAGTTGGTCCTTCTGATCATAGCGCTAGGAAAATGGATTCACATTCAGTCCTTATCTGTATATTCTCACCGTGTGTGCATGGTTCTTCTTCCACAAAGAAAACACATACAGGTTAGGGCTGACTTGTGACTCTAAACTGGTTCAATATAAATGAATGTGTCTGAGTGCATGAGTGTGGCTTGTACTGAACGGACATTCTCTGTCCAGTGCTGGTCCCTTACCAGTACATCTAGCATAATCTCCAGCACCTTAGAACACTGAAATCAAAGGCAGAAAATAGATGGGCAGATCTTACAAAGAATTCTGCCAGCTTATTAAATTAATCAAGATAAACATGAATACACAGTACCAGAAAACTTGAAAAAATGAGCAACAGAAAAGGTTGCTTTTGCTTGCTTTGGCATTGCAGGATCATTTTTAACTAATTAATATAATTACATAAAATGTAGTTTATAAAAAAATGTACAACACTGGTTTGCACTTTATTAATAAAAATATATTTTACTATATGAATGAAACAGCAATTAAATATATGAATTTCAAGCAGAATGTGGTGTATTTTGTTAAATATTTAGATTGCAGTCCAAGATAACATTTACTCTGTCATTACCTTATTAAAATATTTCTATAATAGACTACAGTACTCGAGAAAATGACCATAATATTAACATTTTAGAATAAACACCATCCATTAAAGACATCTCCTAATGGTGACATGGTTCGTAATCCATTAAAAACTCCAAATCATTCTATAAAGCAAGAAAAAGTAGCATGACCATTTTTAGTTCAAATGGAAATATTTAGTAGCATTATTGATATGGTTGACAATGACAAGGCATAAAGCAGACTTTCTGTTAAACTCAGTCTAGAATGTCAAAAAATTGAAGTTAAATAGACTGATGCCATCTGAAAATATAAGTCCAAACATTAATAAACTGATGGAAAAAAGAAACACAAGCGCATAACAAATTTGACAACAGTAGGTCATCCAGATCATCAAGACTATTTGGATAACTATGCTGTTTGAATATCTTATTTGTCAACATTTTTTGGAATGAGAAAAATTTTGGCAGTTTGCCTTAACCCTATGACCATATACAGCTAGTGCAGTGAGGCATTGCAACTTAAAAATACACATAAGTTTATTATGTGTACTTATTCCATTAGCCACATTTTCATTAACCCCCTTAATGCGTATTTTGAAATTTCAAAACAAAAAAGGCTGTAACAGAAATGTGTGAATTTGTTAAAAATTGCAAATAAATTTAGACGCTTGCTTAAGGTGGTTTTTCAGGGGATTGGACAAAGCAATAATTTGCAAAACTGCGATGGAAACACTTTTTTTGCATTTAGGTTACATGGGTCTCAGCAACAACCCTGTATGCCACACAGATAGCGAGTTTATAAAGCATGACGGCTATGCGCTTCTTGGTTGGGACTATCTCTCTTGTGTATGCTATAGCAGGGGACACAAGATGGCCTATTGCACTGCATAATTCCATGAATGTTGAGCTGTTCATTCTAAAATTTTATACCCACAGCTGCTCAGTACAATCACTACGGATGACTTCAAAGAAATTCCTATTATGTGGCCTCTGCCAAGAATTAGGAGTTTGCTTTCACTTTATTGTATTCACTCACTCTTGTCACCTCTGATTAAGAATGAAAACAGCAATCATAGACACAATTGAAATAACAGAACCAACACCCGTCATATTGGTCGCTATTTTTAATTTCAGGTGATAAAACAAATGTTATTTGCAAAAAATCACTCAGTGTAAACACAGACAATTCGCTTTGTGTTTTGTCAACTTTTAAGAAGTATCGCTTCTATTTTGCACTGCAAAGGAAATTTGGCTACTGATGTCAAGGTGGAACAATGCCTAAAAAAAGGTCTTGATTAGGTCACAGAAGACAGTTTTCTGTGCATTCCAAAATACCCCAAATGACACCTGAAGACAAGGAGAGAGCGGTTGGTATGTGACATGCAGGCATATAATGTGTCAGTGTGGTCAGATGCCATGGATTAAGTCACCCTATTCTGTCCCGACTGCACTGTCAAGCTTGGCCAATTGATGGCTCTTAATGTTGACAGTTGTAATTATTTTCTTGTTGATTTTGCTCTTTTCTTATATTATATATATATATAAATTATATAAATAAATGACACATACAAACAGATCTCTCCTTGTCT
>JANRMT010062842.1:16668664-16683456 GCA_026402145.1 Polypterus bichir lapradei | reverse complement strand
AGAGTTCCATCTTTTCATTCACTGACAGTTGTATCCTCAAACCCTCCCCATTTGGACAACTGTGTATTTCAGGAAGCATTCACTCATCAATAAATAATTATATGCGGCGTATGCTACGCCACGGGTTGGCTAGTTATATATAATTGCTGAGCGCTTTGAGTAGTGAGAAAAGCGCTACATAAATGCAAATAATAATTATTATTATTATTATTATTATTATAACGTCTGTCTGTATGTCTGTCCACTTTTCATGAGAGAGCTACTTAACAGATTTAGATGGTTTTTTTTTGTATAATTTGCTTGAACATTCCAGTTGATTTTGCATCTTCTGCCATTGCGATAAGTATCATAATTCGCCTGCAGGAGTGATTTATTCACACTAATCCGAGAGGGAGGGGGAAGCGTGATGTCAGGAATGGGGAGCTAGGCGGGGCCCTCCTCACTCACGCACCAGCCTCGGAGCTTACCTTGCCTCCACTTAGCTAGTAAACGAGAGAACAACTTAACGGATTTAGATCAGGTTTTTTCTATAATTTGCTTGAACATTCCGGTTGATTTTCCGACTTCTCTCATCACGCTAAGTATCATAGTTCAGTTGCAGGAGCAATATATTCACATTAATATGAGACAGAGGCTGCGGGCCTAGGGGAGAGGGAAGCATGAAGTCAGGAGTGGGGAGCTGGGTGGGGCCCTCCTCATTCACACGCCAGCAATCCATTCAAATCAGTCTACCTCTGGCCACGTTTTGGAGCGTACCTTACCTCCACTTAGCTAGTGATAACTGTGAATTTTAAAGTTTGTCCTGTTTCACTATTACGTGAGCAGAACTGCAGGGACAGCTAGTATATAGTATGTATAGACTGCTGTCCTTCTAGCAACTAAACTTGTATCTAAAACATAACGACGGGTTTTGATTACCACCACCAACCCCTCCTTTTTAACAAAAGTCGAAATCCTACCTGAAAGAGTTCATATTTTCTTCTTTTTTAATGCTCAGGTTACTTAAGCTATCATTTACTAATAAGTATAAGTGGGTAACACTAAAGTAGATGCTGCACATTAGCATTTAGTGGCATTTGAATCTATGTCCACTCTGCTTATTGCTATCAGTATTCAGATACAATTAACTGAAAAAACTCACCATAAAAATTGAATTAAAAAAACAACAACAAAAATCTGAGTATTTAAACCCATGTAAAAAAAATCTAATCTTAATTACATAAATTATTGTCACACCACTACACTTTTCTGAATGCAAAATAATAAAAAAGGTCGTCTAATTAAAAAAATGAGATCAATTAAAAATAAAAATGACTTACTGATTGTGGAATTGGTTAAAATAAAAATCTTAATTCACTGGTGGCCCTGGATTAAATCTGAAAATCCCAGCTCTGTTTATCACTTTAGTGAGACTGAGCAATGAATCGGATCAGTTGTAGCAGTTTTACTAATACAGTGTTCAAGTGGTAGCAATGTCCTTGGATAAAGCTGTCATTTAACCAAGTCGGTCTTTATTCCCATTTTCATCTTAGTTCACAGGCTCTGGGTAATTACTAAAAGAATGAAATTCAAGGCATAACCCACTGAACTCCAAAAGGGTAGATCCAGGATCCGTTGAAGAACTTGAACAATATGTTTCAACTGTCCCTTGAGCATTTGGGTGCTGTTTAAAAAGGGCCAGAGGATGTTGCTGAGGAAAGGAAGGAATAATCAGCCTAGTTCAGTGTGTTGCTACTGCAGGTCTCCTTAGGAAGAGCTGAACAAAAAAAAAAAAGATAATCATGACATTGACAATTGCTCCAACTAATGCAAGGGATACGCATAATATGTTTACATTATTGTATAGCTTCTGTTCAGCAAAAGGGACTCTAATATGCTATTTACTCTTCTATATTACACAGTAAAATACTCTGCTATAAGTATTCACTTAAAGTATATTACTGAAATCACTGAAACACAAACTGTTCACACACTAATGATCTCTTTTTCCTGTGCACATCACCCCATCTAGTGTCACATAAAGCTCACTACAAGGTGCTACAAGGAAAGCAGAAAATGTTCCTAACTTTAATAGTGTTTTTCAGGAAATTAAAATTGACCAAAAAAAAAAGCAAATCTTTAAGCAACATAAAAACAGATAGAAATATCAAATCAAGGAAATTTTGCTCATATTTTAAAAAAAGCGTGTCTTACTTGTAACTTGACAGCCAACATTTAGTAATCCTATTTAACACCCAAAAAAAGACATTCTGAAAATGTACGAATCAAACATTTTGCTCATTTCATCAAAAAAAAAAAAAAAAAATCAATCTCACAAAATGAAATGCTACATTATTCTAGATTGACTAGACATTAAAAACCACAAAACTTCCACATATGCCATGACATTTTAAGGAGCTTGTTCCAAACTGATAGCTCACTTCTCTAAGCTTTAGTTCCTTTGTTCAGAGTTAAATTAATATGTGTGAAAGTGTCTATATATTCAATAGTACTTAATCCATTATCAAAATTGCTTTATGTAGGTCAGGTTTCCAAGTACTGAAGCCAATCTTGGATCCATCAGACACATGACAGGATAAAACTCTGAACAAGGCAGCAGTCAATCATAGAGCACATTCAAGCACAGACCCACAGTCACTCTTAAGGTGCCACCAATCAATCCGACACTGAAGTGTTTAGGATGTGATACAGACAGTAATTAATCTAGAATTAAATTCTAAGACTGTGAAGGACTGCTGTTATATATCACACTACTAATTCAATGATAAACTGCACATCTTGCTCATGTTTTTATGCATTGCAACTTACAAGATCATTTACACAGACGTCTTTTTACAACTACAATGCCGGTATGTCAAAATACTTGCTCAGAATCAAACAGTGGTTCTGAGGCAGTAATTAAACCACCAGGTTTAATGGTTTAAAGTCCCTTTTCTTAATAAAAACACATGTTCCAGACAGTCACCCTTTCATCCTATTTTCACTTTCTAAATTGGCATACAATTTTGCCATGATTGTTTAAGGTGAAAATGAATAAAAAATTACCAAATGAGAAGTTAGTGTTATGTATCAATATTAAAAGACAGGTTATATTTTCTGAGATAAAATCAGGATGGAGATTAGGAAAAGAGTGTGAGGGGAAAAAGTAGGTCTGGATATTGGTAATATTCGAGTAGTTATTTACTGAGGTATATCACTAATTTTTTGATACCATCTGCAGGATTAACACACTTGATGGCTTTTTTTTTTCCAATGATTGCTCAGTATCCGATAGTGAAGCTAGATCTTGATTATCAGTAGCCATGATCTAGAAAGTTGTACCTGTTTGAAATTAAATTCACAGGCCTACAGTTGGTATCAAAAGTCTTTACACCTTCCATGAAAGTTCAGCTTTTGTTGCTTCAAACGATGAAAACTAGACCAATTATGAGAGATATATTTTCACCTTTAATATGGTCTTCCAACCAACAATATTTAAGTGAAAAACTGATCACTTTTGTAAAGATAATTAAAATTAATAACAAAAATAAATGATGTGTACAGCCTTTACAACAGTGTTCACATTTAGCCACTCAAATTCCATATCATATATAAAGGAAACTTGACTTCACCTGACATCAACAAAAGTGATCCTCATTACCCCTAAATAAAATTCAGCTGTTCCTGAAGGACTTTCTTGAAGGTTTTTTTGCAGAACAGTGCTGAGATAAGCACAGCATAAAAGACCCACAGACCTTATTGTTAAAGAGTACAGGTTTAAAGAAAGAAATAAAAGAGATTTGAAAGACATTACATCTATCACTAGACACTGAAGACCCCGGCCACTCTCAAGTCATTACCGTCATTTTGCATAGTATCCACAAACCAGAGATGTGCAATAGCATAGCATAGCATAGAAAAATGAAACCTATTTCTAAGAACAAAAAACATTAAAGCTTGTATAAATTTTAAAAGTAAATCTTCCAACACCATGTTCAAAAATATCTTACAGAATGAGGAAACCAGGGCAAAAAGTATTGTTTTAATTCCAAAAGATATGTTAGGTGCAAAGCCAACAAACCTTATTGCCTAAAGAATGTTGGTCATCCATGACACTGTTTCTTTTGAGCTAGGACAGAAGCTCTATTCAGGATAGAAGGGAATATGAATAGCTCCAAATATCCAGATATTATGGTGTTAAATCTTATACCCTCTTTCAGCTTACTGAAGTTAAAAGAATTCCTCCTTTTAGGATTACAATGATCTGAACAGCATAGCCAACTCACGCAGGAATGCCGTTAAAAAAAAAAGAAGAATGGCCCTATCAGAGAGCAGAACACAAAGCAGAAGTTAAAAGTTGTGCACACTTATGTAACCAAAGGATTATATGTTTTTTTTTTATTTTAAACAAGCATTTCCTCAGAATGTTTTATTTCCTCAATTTGTTTTATTCTCAGCAGTGCTGATTGCAGTTTTATTTTAAATACTGCTGGTTGCCCGATCTTATTAAATGTCAAAAAAGCCTGAGATGATTTGTCCAGAATTCACCTTCAAAACAATCAAGGCTGAATTGTAATGAAGGTGTGTAGAAGATAGGATTTCCCACTTCTCTTTGCTCTTCCTTATCCCTCCAAAGTGTACAACTCTAGAAACCAGCTTGGGTAAATAAGTAACTTTCCTTTAAAGAAATGATCTGATCAGGAATATCTACTGAATAAAAATTATTAATGGTTAGGACACTTATACTTGTGTACTGTTTTCAGTTTTTAA
Source organism: Polypterus bichir lapradei (assembly GCA_026402145.1). Lineage (NCBI taxonomy): Eukaryota > Metazoa > Chordata > Cladistia > Polypteriformes > Polypteridae > Polypterus > Polypterus bichir. The sequence goes on along the minus strand of JANRMT010062842.1, from coordinate 16,678,707 downwards.
TATAATAAAAGCAAAATATTTAAATGCTTGACAATAGTTGACAACAAAAATATTTGCTTCCTCTGCAATTTTTCACTTCTTACTTCTGCATTACAAATAAAGCTATTGCTTGAGAAAAAAAAAAAAAAACATGCCTTGTGACTATTCTGAATGCTTTTCTGCAGTGTGTCCAATATTACACGTAACAACACCTAATCTACAAGATGCTTCGCAAAGAACTTTTATTGATTAATATGGTATGTCTGTTGTATTAAAATACATGAATAAAAGAAATCAGAAATCATGCAAGTAACACTTTATTAATAAGAAAATCTTTGATTTTTGCAGCATATGTCCTATTCATGCAGTTTAGTTTAGAATTGATGCTCTGCCTGATTATCAATATTTGTATGTAATCTATGTGTCATAATTAGTACAAAGTATAAACTAATTTATCAACTTTTCCCCTTTAAATATTACCGTAACAAAAATATAACAAGAAAATGCTAAAAATAAACACATTTGAATTATCTTAACCTATACAGTGTGCCATGATGGCACAAGGATAATTTGCTGCTGCTTCACAGCTGCAAAAACCTGGGTTTCAATCCCATCTAGGTTGCCAATATTGGGAAGACACACACTCTCTCGTTATCTGCATAGGGTATGGCTACTAGTCATACATATTCTAAACATGTATATGTTAGGTTAACTGGCAAATGTCAAAAGATCCTGTACAAGTGGAGGTACATGTAAAAGCAAGGTTGTTTCTGACTTGTGCCAGAGGATGACATAATAAGGTTTGGTTCTTAGCATCACCACAATTAGATTAAGTAGACTATGGAAATGAATTAATAGATGGGAAAACATGAAAGAGGAAAGATTATTTCCTGGCGTGAGTCCATGCTGGTCAATTTACTGAAAACCCTATACGCATCCATCAGGATTTTATAGCCCATCCCAGTTTTTTATACAATCAGCTGTTTGCTGATTCCAGGATACATTATATCCTGTTTGAAATAGGGGTGTGCGACATTGCCAAAAACTTATATCTCAATATTTTCTGGGACTTTGACGATAACAATAATTAGACAATATTGTGCATCCTTTAACAATGTGTTTGTAAAAGTCTTATTGATCTTGCATGGCCTTGTTAATAGGATATTAATTGTAGCTTACTACTGAAATTAATGGAAACAACAGTTAAGGAAAACAGGTCTTATTTATTTACGTAAAACTGAAGTAAAATAACACAAAAATATTAAAATCACCAGTCAAAGTATTACTGAGATCAAACAGTAAAAAATATATAGCTTTTGTAAACAGGTTCTGTCATATATTGCACAAAGATACTGTACAAAAAACCCAAACCTATAAGGTTTTTAAACAAATTACTAACTTCAAGTTCTATCCAATAAAAAATATATAAGATAAAGATATCAGAAAAAATAAAACAATTCCAAAATTCCATGGAGGAAACGTGTGTGCCTCAGAGCCACACACTTCCGTGTAACATTTCCTCCAGTGCTGAAAGCCCTCTCAGAAAAGCTGCTTGAGGCAGGAATACACTTGTACTTGTTTACAAGTTTCCCCAATTTGGAGAAATGTATTTCTGGTGTTTTCCACCACTCAAGTGAACTTACATCACTGTCCACCTCAGGCATCATCAAGTAGCTCTTGATCTCTTTTTCAATGGCAGTGTGCAGAGACTCACCTTCTCCTTGAAATCCTTTGCTTTTTCGAAATTGCTACCAAAAGACTTTTTTTTTTCTTTTTCACTCAACTGTGGTCAGGCACAGCGTCTCCGTTGTGCTTCATCATTGCTTTAACATTGTTGCCATTATTACACATACTTTATACATGAGTCAGGGCGGGATGGAGCAGGCAAGGAAGTGGGGATCTGTGTGAGTGTTTTAAATAATGAAAGAAAAAGAAGTGCTTTGGAATCAAGAACCCCAAGTATTTGGACAAACCAACATATTTCAAAACTTGTTTGAAAATCCTTTGCAGTCAATGACTGTCTCAAGTCTGGAACCCAAGGCCTTCTCCACTCCTCTTTCACTCTAGTGCTGCTTTGCCAGGACTTTACTGCAGCGGTCTTCAGGTGCTGCTTGTTTGTTGGACTTTCTGCCTTCAGTTTTGTCTTCAGCAAGTGAAATGAAAGTCCAATTGGGATGAGGTCACTTCATTGACTTGGCCATTGAAGAATATTCCACTTCTCTACCTTGAATAGCACTTATAGAGTGTTATGGCTCAATGCTCATCTGTATTGTGAAGCGCCGTTGTATCAGTTTTGCAGCATTTGCCTGAATCTGAACAGACGTATAGCCCTATACTTTTCAGAAATCATCCTACAACTTTTGTCAATAGTCATATCATCAATAAACACCAGTGACCCACTTGCATTGGCAGTCACGCTTACCCATGCCATAACACTGACTCTACCATGTTTCACAAATGACGTAGTATGCTATGCTACAGATCATAAGCCATTCCTTGTCTTCTCCATTTTCTTTTCTATCCATCATTCTGGTAAATATTGACCATAAATTCATTTGTCCAAAGAAATCTGTTCCAAAACTGGACTGTTTTTAAAAAATATTTTGTGGCAAAGTTTAATCTGTCCTTCCTATGCTTGAGGATTATCAATTGTTGCACCTTGTGGTAAACCCTCCGTATTTACTTTCATGAAACCTTCTCTTGATTGTAGACTTTGGCCATGATAGGCCTACCTCCCAGACGGTGTTTTTCGTTTGGCTAAATGTCATGAATTGTTTTTTTCTTCATCAAGGAAAAAATTCTATGGTCATCCAACACACTTGTCTTCCAGGATTGTCCAGGCCTTCTGATGTTGCTGGGCTCACCAGTGCATTCCTTAAGAATGTACCAAATAGTTGATTTGACCACTCCTAGTGTTTCTGCTATCTCTCGGATGAGTTTGTCTTCTCTGCCTAATGATGGACTGTTTTTACTTGCATTGACAGCTTTTTGGACCTCATATTGAGAGTTCACAGTTACAGCTTCCAAATGCAAATTCCAGACTTGGAATCAATTCCAGACCTTTAACCTGCTTATTAGTGAATGAAATAATTAGGGACCTGCTTACACTTAGCTATTGAACAGCTTGTCAGTCAAGTGTCCAAATATTTCTGAGCCCCTGAACATGGGGGTAACCATGTACAGTATAAAAATGGCTGTCACTCCAAAATGGTTCATTGTATATTTCTGTTAAACCCTTTGAATTAATGCTGAAAACCTACACTTCAATCATGTAATTACTTCTTCATTTCAAATCCACTGTGGTGGCGTATAGACACAAGATATGAAAATTGTGTCACTTATGGACCTATCTATATATGTGGTGTATGTGTATTGTTTTAGTGTTCACATTTGTTAATTGATGTCAATTGACTCATTGTGAATGTGAATGAGTGTTCTTTCCCTCAGATTAATGACACTGTACTGGAATAAAACAGGCTCAGAAAACTGGATGGACAAATTCATTTTAAAAAATCTAAATTTGCTGGAAATTATTTTTCATGTCCTCACGGCACTTCTTCCCATTTGTGGGTTACTTTTTTAATGCTTTTTTGAGATAAAAACTTATTCCCATAACAAAATATACTTTGATGTACAAAAAAAGCTTTGCTTTGAACAAAAAATGAGGGTCAAGTATAAAATAAAAATACTGTATATTAAAGCTTGCTTAAGGCCATTTCTAAACTTATACATTGCACATTTTGTTTTTTACATTGGACCAGCCGCCCATTGCAAACATCCTTGCCTTGCTCTGGTTATTGCCAGGATAGGATTTAACTCCCTTATGACTTCATTAGAAATCTGACTAAAGGATATTTTGTTTGTATCGTTTTCAAACAGAGCACCCTTCTGCTGTTATAAGGAATTCAATATAATGATAAAAATATCCAGATTCATTATTTTTTTCATTGCTAGAAAGTAAGCAGTTTTCCTGTTTAATACATACAAAAAAAATTTCATATATTCTTACATAACCATAGCTTGACACGTACTTTTTTGTACTTCTACAATCTATACTTCTAATGCTATAGTGGAATGTTTATAAATCCTCCTGTGCCATGTTCTATACACAAAGGTACTTATTTAATCACTGCATTCTGCTGTTAAATCCTCAGCTCTGACTATTCACTTTTTGATCCTAATCTCTGATCTGAATTCTCACATGCCTGATGCAAAGACTTCCACAGGTCTTTGGCAGCACTGAAGCAAATGACAAGGCTTGAAAGGGTTTTCTGCAAAATTGCAGTTTTAAGACCTTGAGATGCAATAAATGAAAATGGAGTTACACTCAAAGCACTTTTGGAAACTTATTTTTACTGCTGCTTTTACACTATGTATTATTTTATTCTGCGTAACATGCAACTTTCTATTTTATAATTCATGATTTACTTTTCAACCTTACTACTGCATGTCAAATCCATGATGTTGTAAGTGCAATAGAAAATATTTTTTTCAGCACTGACAATTTTAAGTTTTAATTACTTGTACTAAAATGTATTTAAAATAGGGCCATCAAACAATTCAAATTATTAATCACGATCAATTATTGCAAAATGCCTATCAATTAATTATGTTTAACCAAAGTATTTCATCAATGTCCAGCAGTCTAGATGCTCAAACTGTGAAGACTAGAGCCATTCATACAAATCCTGCATACATGACATAATCATCCCAGTAGGCAACTTATAAGGATTCTCAAACTTCATTAAATGATGTTTCACTGCCCTACTGTATATCTTCAACTATATAGAGGACTGAAGTATGATGCAATCTGTTTTGCAATAAACAATCTAAAACGTTAGATTTTGTTTCATTCATAGACTTAAGTCTAGGTGAACAATCATGGATTATACTTTGCCACAGATTTTGTTGACTAACACAGTAGAATTTGTAACAGCTGCATCATGCATGTGTTGCTCATGTGTGATAAGCAAAAGGTGTTGTACTTTTGTAACATTTAAATTTGCCCACACTTGGATAACAAGTATCAACAATTTTATCATTTCAACTGTCTGGGAGAGTTTTAAATCAAAAGCAACCATCATAAATTGTATCTTTCTCAGCTATTGTTAACAGAATAGCTTAGATCTGGGGTTCCCAAACTTTATTTCAATACCCCCAACAATGCTGCAACATCTGTTCAGTGTCCCCACTAAATATAAAGCCAATATTACAAAACAGAGCATTATCCTGGATCTTTGTTACTGCTTACAGTAGCAACATTGCATGACTTTTTATTAATAGTAGACTTGTTTACCAAAGCAGATGCTTAACTATAACAGACTATTGACAAATATGTGATTAAAAGTCATGTGATATTTCTGGGTCCAGGTGTTCAACATTTTTTCTTAATGTACCACTTTCAGCAATTGAACTGTTCTGAAGTATTCCTATTATTTTAAGGTTAAGTGTCTATATAGTTTATAGGGTCATTATTGTCAATGTCAGGTTCTGATTTTGACAACATTAAGTGCAGCTTTCTACTTCCATCTTCAGACTATTCCTGTATTTATTTTTAAAGGAAGAATGAAGGTTACCAAAAATTGGAAACTCTGCTCTGAAACAATAGCCTTTAGTTGTTGAGTAATATTAGTAATACAAACATGCAATGTGGGATATGTGTACTTTATTAGTAATGAATGGCAAAATAAGAAGAGCAAAGACAAATTTAAACAAATTCTAAAATTGTTCTAAAGATGATGGTATAAAAAACAAGTTCACCTAAACTAAAAATCTTGTAATGCTAGGATGACCAGATGTGACAGACAGAGAGATACTCTGTGCAGCCTGCTCATAAAGATGGAGAGGTTTGAGAAGAACAACACTCACCTCTAGATAGCACATGCTTGAAAGTAGAAAATTAAGATATGTACAGTAGATTGTGATACAGGGAACTCTTTTCCCTAAGAACACTAGGAAATGGAAATCCCATACAGAACTGGCGCAATCTGGATTGATGCAGTCTTCAGATATTGTTCTTCACCAAGCTGGACAGTAATGAACAAATGCATTTTTAAATGTCATCCCTAAAAACCAGTAACTCATCTCTTCTTTGTCCTGTTTAAAGTTAATTATATGTGACAGTTCTGGATTTAGTGAAGTGGTATAATCTATTCTTGCATTTTGCCCAGAGAGTTGTTGCAGCATTCTGCACCTGCACTTGATAAGGAGTGCTGTTCAAGAACAAAGTAGTTTCTACTATTGCATTGTGTAGATTACCCATCTAGCTCTGAGAATAGGATTAGTTGTGTTCTTTTTTGTGTATTGCATTTATCCCATTTTTGACACACACTGCACACCCAATGTACCTGGAAATGGCTCTGTCTCTGAATTGTCTTTCCCAAGATTTCTCCTGTTTTTTCTTAATTTCGGGTCCACTACCTCGCGTCAGGCGATCCAACGAATACTACAGTCGTCTGCTAGGATTAAACAACTGGCTACAGGGTTTCTGCAAGAAGCAAGACATCGGGTTCATCAACAATTGGAACCTCTTTTGGGAAAGGCCGTGTTTTTTCAAGCGAGATGGCCTGCATCCGAACAGTTTCGGCGCCCGGGTCCTCTCTGAAAACATATCTAAGGTAATTCGTTTATCTTGACTATCTATCTCTGCTCTTAACCCCTTCCGAAATGATACTGTTGTGCTAGGACATGATAAGTGTTTAATAGAATCTTCAGTTAAAGAGCACAACATTAATACTGTAATAACCAATCTCAATGCACGTAGAAAATCTAGGCAACACGGCATAAACACCAATAATCTAATTAAAATTACTATTTTAGAGGAACAATGTATTAAAACTATAAAAACATATTACAGATTAAACAAAAAATACACACAGAGCGGCGCTAATAAAAATAACTTAGTTCCTGTTTCAAATATCAATAACGCACATAGTATTCATCTCTGCCCCTCCGAAACATTAAATATGGCACTATTAAATGTTAGCGCTCTAACTAATAAGATGTTTTTTATCAACAATCTTATTAGTGATAAAAAAAATAGATTTTATTGCACTAAGTGAAACGTGGCTTAGCTCAGAAGGGGCGGCTGTTTTAATTGAATCTGCGCCTCCGGATTACAGTTTTACTCGTGCAGATTGCCGAGGAAAAAGAGGCGGGGGCTTGGCAAACATTTACTCGAGCCGGTTAAAATGTAAACATGTCAGTTTTGGTAAGTTCAAATCCTTTGAGTATCTCGCCTTTGTTATCCATGGAGATTCTCAAGTTCTAGTATTATCCGTGTATAGACCTCCAAAATTCAACGCGTCTTTTTTTGAAGAATTCTCTGACTTAATGTCAATTTTAATTACGAACTATAACACACTCCTAATAGTTGGCGACTTTAATTTTCATATAGATAATCAGTGTTACCTAAAAGTAAAAGAATTTATGAACCTCCTGGGCTTTTTTAATTTGAGACAGCTCGTAAATCAGCCTACACATAAAGCAGGTCATACGTTAGACTTAGTGATTACTAAAGGACTAAAAGTTGATATAAAGCAGGTCATTGATACTTGTCTATCAGACCATTTTCTTCTACTTTTTAATATAGAAATAATGATAGAAAACACCCATGAGAAGCATATTGTTAAAAAACGCTTTTTTGACTCATCAGCAGCTTTAAAACTTACAAACATTCTAAGCAATCAGTCCGTTTATAGTGCCAACTATAATAGCGAGGATAATGTAAATAGTAAGGTGGAAAGATTTAATACTAAAGTGACAGCTGCTGTTGACATAGTTGCACCTGAAAAGACAGTTAAAAAATCTTCTAGCATTGTTATACCATGGAAGACCCAAAGAGTGTATGATTTAAAGAGAAAATGCCATAGAGCTGAGCGTAAATGGAGGAAAACTAAACTAACTATCCACTATGAAATATTAAAAGTTAAAATAACAGAATACAATAACACTGTCTGTCTTGAGAGGCGCTGCTATTTCTCTAAGATTATAAATAACAATGCTAGTAATCCCAGAGTCTTATTCTCTACGATTGATCGTCTGCTAAACCCAGGTAACTCAAAGGAATGCCTCCTAAGTACTTCCAGTAAAACCTGTCAGGCTATTGCTGTATTTTTCAACCAAAAAATTAATGATATTAGAAATAAAATAGTATATCTCCCCAACACTAAGGATCTTCTAAACCCCAGCATTCCGTTATAAACAAATTAAACTCTTTCACTAGGAGAGATTTACCTGATTTATAAAAAATAATATCTCAATTAAAACCCTTCACCTGCGTCCTTGACCCAATACCAACAAATTATTTCAAAGAAGTATCAGGCGTGCAAATTGATAATGTTCTTGACATAGCAAATTTGTCATTAGATACAGGGGTCTTTCCAGGCTGTCTTAAGACTGCTGTAGTTAAACCCCTACTTAAGAAACACAATCTCGACCTCTCGGCTCTTGAAAATTTTAGACCCATCTCTAACCTGCCTTTTTTAAGTAAAATTCTGGAGAAGGCAGTCATTATGCAGTTAAATGACCACCTAAATAAACATGCTATTCTTGATAAATTTCAATCGGGTTTTAGAACAAATCACAGCACAGAAACTGCACTCGTTAAAGTAGTAAATGATTTGCGGGTGAATGCAGACAGAGGCCATTTATCTGTTCTCATCCTCTTAGATCTGAGTGCCGCATTTGACACCACTGATCTTAATACTCTTAGAAATCGCCTTAGTCAATGGGTGGGCTTATCTGGCAGTGTCTTAAATTGGTTTGAATCCTACCTGGCAGGGAGAAAATTCTTTGTTAGTTGTGGTAATTACAACTCAAAGACACATGATATCCAATATGGTGTTCCACAAGGCTCTATCCTGGGTCCGCTGTTATTCTCAATCTACATGCTTCCGTTAGGTCAGATTATCTCAGGGCACAATGTGAGCTACCACAGCTATGCTGATGACACAAAGCTGTACTTATCAATAGCACCTGATGACCCTGATTCTCTTGATTCACTAACACAATGTCTGACTTGTATCTCAGAATGGATGAATAGTTGCTTTCTCAAGTTAAATAAAGAGAAAACTGAAATCTTAGTGATTGGCAATAATGGATACAATGAGGCTATTAGAAATAAACTGGATATATTAGGATTAAAAGTCAAGACGGAGGTAAAAAGCTTAGGGGTAATTGTTGACTGTAATCTAAATTTTAAATCGCATATTAATCAGATCACTAGGACAGCATTTTTTCACTTAAGAAACATAGCTAAAGTTAGACCTCTTATATCACTGAAAGATGATGAGAAATTAGTTCACACGTTTGTTTTCAGTCGACTAGATTACTGTAACGCACTCCTCTCAGGACTACCCAAAAAAGCCATAAATCATTTGCAACTAATGCAGAATGCAGCTGCTAGAATCCTCACTAGGAAAAGAAAATCCGAGCACATTTCTCCAGTTTTGATGTCACTACACTGGTTACCTGTGTCATTCAGGATTGACTTTAAAATTCTGCTTATGGTTTATAAAGCCTTAAATAATCTCGCTCCATCTTATATATTGGAATGTCTGACACCTTATATTCCAAACCGTAACCTCAGATCCTCAAATGAGTATCTCCTTAGAATTATAAGAACAAAACTTAAAAGTGGTGAGGCGGCCTTCTGCTGTTATGCACCTAAAATCTGGAATAGCCTGCCAATGTGAATTCGCCAGGCTGATACAGTGGAGCACTTTAAAAAACAGCTGAAAACACATTATTTTAACATGGCCTTCTCATAACTTCACTGTAATCAAAATCCTGATACTCTGTATATCCAACTCATTATAATAACTATTCATGGTGGCTATAAAATCTGTACTAATCCCTACTCTCTCTTCTGTTTCCTTTTCCGGTATCCTTTTGGTGGTGGTGCATCTACTCAAAGCACCGTGATATTCCAACAATGATGGATAAATTAAAAGCCAGAAGTCTGTATGACCATCAACATCAAGTGACTCCGTGAGAACCCTAACTACAAAGAGGACTATTTCATTTATGTTAGGTAGAATGCCCAGAGGAGACTGGGTGGTCCC
>JANRMT010062842.1:16611956-16653664 GCA_026402145.1 Polypterus bichir lapradei | reverse complement strand
CAATAATTAATTTAATGTGAAGAATATTTTTAAATGTTTAGTCACTACATGCTTAGGGGCCTCTGCATTTCATTAGAACATTTGGGCAATTACAATGGGGACAGGCCATTCAACCCAACATTGCTGATTAATCTTTACTCTGCTAACTCTTACAAGGCAACATCAAGTCAAGTTTAAGTTTTGAATGCCAAAGATTTTTACCAAATCACAAAAGAAAACACTAGCACTTGAATGCAGTTTGCAAGATTTAAAAACTTCCAGCAATATAGTAGTAAATGTATATTGTATTGTCTGATTGTTTCATTTAATTTTCCACCAGAAAAAAAATTCAGATTGCAAAGAGGTGATGAATTTAACAAAAAAAAAAATACATAAATAATCAAGCCTTTAGTAGCATATACCAAAAATCAGCACTGGTACATTTAAAGAGGTAACTAATAGTGAAAATAACTGATTAAAGTGGTAACCTAAACTACCATTCATGAGAAATTTTAATATATCCCAACATTAATGATAAATATAAGTCAAACATGTGAAATGTAATGTACTAAAAATATACTGTACCATGGAAAAGTATTCTGTTCATAAAATCTATCTGAAATGTTAAAAGATTTACTGATTTGGAATAATATTTTTATATGAATATGTGTTATATTATGCATGGCATGGTGGCACAGTGCTCAACACTGCTGTCTCACAGCCCCAGAGTCCTAGGTTCAAATCCCAACTCTGCTCTTTATCCGTATGAAGCTTGCAGATTCCCAACATGTCCATCTCAAAACAGGGGAAGCAAGTGATTCTAAACTGGACCCATATTCGTGAAAAAGCCATTCTAAATTAGACCCATATTTCTGCCAACTTGTTGGGTTCTACATTTTGTCTAGTACTGTCAGAAGAATAGGTTCTGATCCCAGCTACACCAAAATAAATCAGGAGGACTCCATGGTGGACAGATGAATGGAACATTTACATAATCACATGAAATAATGTGGCTACTCTAATGGACAACAACTCAAAAATATCTCAAGCAGAGTACAGGGAAAAAAAGTCTTTTACTCAAATGACTATCGTAGTGGTTTGAAACCTTTTGTGGTTTCCTCTCAATATCATATAATCACATTACATTTTGATTTTGGTATATTAGTTTGTTAGGTAAATGATGCAAGAAATAATTATATTGTAATGCCAGAGAGTGGCAATGCTAAATGGTCAGACACTTACTGTAAGAATGTTATTGTAATTTGCACACACACTACTATTACTACTGGAGAACAAAAGCACAACACTGGTCTTGTCGACTTTACTTTTCTGTAGTGCAACATACAAATCTACAGAGTGAAGTGTGACTGTGAAAGAGTACAGGATGAGCTCTGCATATGAGATAAAAAAGTGCTTCATTCACACTTTTCAATGCACTTGTTGGAGCCAGAGTACATCTTAAGAGTAGACTTCAGTAACTCAAAAGGTTTAGGCAATCCAAGAGATTTATCTCATAATAACAAAATAATGAGATTAAACATTTATCAAGCAGTTTATGATTAAGTGATACGTTATGTCTCTGTATTGTATAAAAAAATCCTCCGATGAGACTGGACTTTTTTGAAGAGACTTTTTCAAGTCCCGCGACACTTTGGCCATGAGATTTTTTCAACTCGCCCTCCTCTGAAACATATTGAACCACACACATGATACTCTCACCTCTCATTCATGTGAATGCTTTTGTCAGACAAAGTTCCTGCTCTCTCAGCTCTTATAAATTTCAAACGTTTTCCTCACTTTAAGTTCCCAATTAAAGAAGACGTATTATGTCCAAATCTTATTGAAGAATTTCATCACGAAGGGTTATCAACAGAAAAAATGAGTAAACGGGCAATCCTAGAAACGAGAAACAATGAAGTCAAACAAATTAAGGCCAAAAATGTTGATCAGTTACATGGAAAATTGGTGAAATGCGTATCAATAGACTATTCTGAAACAGTTGATGGTGATCATGCAGAACATAAAAACATCAACTTGCAATATCCCGAAGAATATCTACAACCATTAACACCGTCCGGTCTTCCAACACACAAATTACTGTAGAAAGAAGGATGTATGCAAAAAAGGTAATGTAGAACATCTTCTGCGGAGAACACTGGACAACAAAGGAGATCTTGATATGCCATTCGTATTAAAACATTAACAGTTTACCGTTAGAATAGCTTTTACACAGACAATTAACAAATCTCAGTGCGAAACATTAGAAAAAGTTGTTTTATTTAATAGAGAGAAAGACACGAAATTCAATCACGGGAAGTTATATGTTGCGTTGTCACAATGAAAGTCCAAACACAGAATCAAACTTCAATGTGATATTGATGAAAATGTAATAAAAAAAGTTTTACTTAAGTTTTACAGTAAAAGTGTAAGTTTAAAAAGTATTTGCGTGTTAATTTCAAATCCAAACAGAATAAAATCGTATTACTCAACGAATAACTCTAACGCAACATGAAACATAATTTACTTTCAAATTATTTCGTTTTACTATTTTTTAATATGGTTAATTACTCTCTGTAATGTAAAATAGTTAGTTCTATTATACATATGTAACAATTCCCATGAAAATAAAAATCTGTTTAAATTGTACATCCGCATCCCCATATGCGAGCGGCAGAACCGCAAAGAGGCTAACGCGTCGCACAGACCCAGGGGTTGGCGAGCGAAGCAAGCAGGGGGCAAAGCCCCCCAGTTATTAATATATTGTCCATAGTATATGGGATAATGTTGCTGCCTCCCAGCTCCAGAAAGCTAAATTCAAATCGCTAAGTCCAACTCCAGCTCAGTATGAGTATGTATTAGTGAATGCATGAATGTACAATGTGATAATTTGACCTCTCTTCCAGTTTGGTTCCTGCCTTGTGCCTGATGCTCTAGAAGTGCTCTAGATCCACACAATTCTATTATAGAAAAAGCAAGAGTTAAAACATTAAGGAATGGATATTTTTAAAGAAGACGACCATCTACTTTAAATTCTCTTTGTAGCATTTCATAACTCTCTGCATTGACACTGTAATCTTGTGAAAAAACAGTCAGCTCTCCTGACACAACTGTATTTCTTTCCTGTATAGCAGACTTAACCATGCAGCTGCAGATGCACAGATGGCACCGATTTACACAAACTGTGGTGCTGTGAATTTGACTAACAACTTCATATGAGCCCTGTGTGAGTGTGCATGCATTAGTATACCCTGCTCTTAAATGAGCACTTTAGTACAAGCGGAAGGCCAAGCAATCAAGAGCATTCAGACCAAAAGACTGACGTGAGTGACACAGTATGGCACACAAATCAAGGATTTCTGAGCGCATCGTAGAGACACCAAGCAAATGTATTGATGCAGTACAAGGCATGTTGAAAAGGCATTTCAAATAAATGCAACTGCATACATTAATCTTCTTAATATTATATCTATACAGTACAATATTATAAGGCAGTGGTCCTCAATTATGGCCCTGGAAGGCCACAAGTGGCTACAGGTTTTCATTTCAGCCAGTTTCCTAATTAGAATGCAGTCCTTGCTGATAATGAAACTTGGCAATTAACTATACACCTTGTTAATGCTTTTATTCATCAAAGACAAATTTATTTACATTGTAGATAAGAGGTCTTCAATTACAGTCAGTGGCTGCAGGTTTTCACTTCAACCAATTTCTTTATTAGAACTCATTTACTTAATTTTAGTTATCTTGCCTGTTAAAATTCAGAATACTTATTTACCTATTTTAGTTTTTAGCAGCTGCATTTAAGTTTTATTTGTTGCCTGTTTTCCTAAACAGACAGTTAAAATGAAATGCAGATAGCCAATTAACCAGCAACTCTCCACCTAACATGCTTCCTTTGAAACATGTGCATATGCACCATAAAATATCCGTGTTAAAAAACAGAAATAAAGGAGAGGGGAATTGGAAGTACTGTTAAGTTTAAATCTGTTCTGGCCCATAAAACACAGGATCGTGTTCTCAGAGATGGAAACTCTACAGTGCAATCAAAATTTCTCTAGTATGAATGAAAGCACTACCAATCTAAATAATTAAATATCGAGTTTCATTATCAGCAAGGACTGTCTTCCAATTACGAAAATAGTTGTAAGGAAAATTTGCAGCTACTGTGGCCCTCCAAGACCTTGATTGAGGACCCCTGTTATAAGGTGTAAAGGAGGATGTGAATGGATGGGCATCCCGACCACGCTGAAAAATTATACCTTACCTGGCCAGGACACTGTTTTAGTGGAAGAACTCAGGGAGACTGCCACTCAGAGTCATGTGTTCCCCCAGTACATTGGGTGGCAGCATTCTTCTTGTGTGTCTGCTATTTGGACACCCACAGGACTATATTTGGGGGGGGTGTGGTGGGGGAGGGGGTTTGTAGTTTTGGTGTTTACACTGTTGGGGCCAACAAGTGCAGCTTAAGGGAGCTGTTCAGAGAAGGCTTTTCTGTCAAGAAGGGGTTCTGCCAGACCCGGAAGTGCTCCAGGATGGTAATGGGGTTGCATCGGATGTACTCGGGTCTGAGCTAAAAAGGAGCCACTCCACCTTCCCTAGATGAGTCAGAGTCAGGAGTGGAATCAGACAAAGCTTACCTTGGAGGAGGAAAGGAGAAAGAGAGAACAAAAAAGGAGATCGGGCTGTGATAAAGAAAACCTGTACAGTGGTATTCTATGTAAAAAATATACTTTATTTTGAACCTTGGACTGTGTTGGGAGTAGCTGTGTCAAGGGTTTGAGACTGTGAGGCACAGTGTTGCTGACCACAATGGTTATCCTTCATCAAGAAAAACAAAAAAAAAAAGGTCATGACTTTTCTTTAGCGACCTCTCTTATCAGTTTCATTTTTAATTTAGACACTAGGATTGCCTGATCTTGGAGTTTTGACTCCTGCTCATTTTCAGATTTTGTTTTCTGATGACTGCCTCTTCTTATTTCAATTCCCAGTCATTTTCTTTTTCACTAAACCATAGCAAATGTTTCTCTTTGAACATGTTAGCTACAAAAGTGAAATTGGTTGAACATTAATACATCCTTTGTGCTGGTTATGCTAATTAAACTGGCAAACAAAGCGACACAACTCTCTGCACACAATAATACACATAATACCAAAATATATTCATTCTGCCAATTACAATCTCCGATTTACAATCTTGGAAGTGTGATCTATCAAAGTCAAGATCAGACTAACATGGACATGTCTACAAGTCAGGCACAGAGACCTAATTAACAGTTAGCTATTAAACTGTGAATGTGAGAGCGTACCAGCAAAAAACCCTATGCAGACATGGGAAAAATGTGTGAACTGCATACAACTGCCTGAAACTGTGAAGAAGGAGCAATAGCCACTGTGCCTATAGGCTGCCCTGCCCATCAATGTAGAGCTTCTTAAAACATTTTGCCTGAATTTTTTTCAGGAGTCTTCCATTGTTTCAATTTTTGGTTGTTTCAAGTATTTTCATCATCAGTTACATTAAGAGGCATATAAATTCAACTTCTGAATACAGCTGTTTCATAACACTACTGAGAACAACCTACATGAGTTTCAACAAATTTCCATCAGTTCAATATGGATTACTCTGTATGTTTTTCTGTACAATTCCAGCCATTCGTTTCTAAAGGTTTACATAACTTTACAGTGTTATTATTGACAACCTCTTTTTTGCATTGTATAATTATCATGCAAGAATATGCTGCAACTCTCCAGAGCAGTGATTTTGATAAATAAATCTCTAACCTTAAAAACTCTGCTTTCCTTAACCGATAAAATCTCAAAACATATTTTAATAACAGAAAGACAGATCTGGAAGGCACTACAGTATATAATAAACTTAAATGAGAAAATGTTTAAAAGTGAAGTGACTATGGGTTGTCTCACTTGAGGGTCTGAACTACAGACTTGTGCTCAGTTCTACCAAAGGGTTTATCAGTTTCAATACACTCTGGCCAGTACGCCTTTACATTCTCTCCCTTGGCAGGCTTCTTTCATTACAGCAGCATTTCTTAATCACTATTTTCTAACATATAGCCACTTATCTAGCTCAGGTTTGTTGGGATCTGGTGCTATAAAACCAATCAGAGTACTGGAAGCACAAAGAACTCTGACTGGATAACAAGAGCCATTAATCAGTTGGTGTGCCAGGATCAGTTTAGCAACTGCTTTCTTGCAACCCACAGAAGAATGCCACACTGCATGGAAGCAAATGTCAAAAAGGGATGGCAGTAAGCAGCAGCTGCCATGTGGGTTAGGGCATGATATTCAAATTTTCTTTTGAAATTCATCTTGGCAGGATGTGCAGATTCTCCCAGAGTTTTCATAATTTGAATGTAATGCACACCCATATCTTCAAAACAAATTAACACTGCTTAAATCACATTTTTCCCCTTTTCACATCTGAAGAGTTGTTTTTGATATTGGAAAGTAATTGGTTTCTTTAATAGCTAACTTCAGATGTACTCATTTTCTTATTTTTCCTTCTCAGCTGGAATCAAGAAGTACAAAAAAGCTTTTCACAGCTGAATAAATCAATTTGTGTGTACTGTCTCTTCTTGTAAATGTAAAATTGGCAACAGTACTTGAAGCTTCATATCCACTTTACATCCACCACTCTTGTGTGCTTCACCCACCCGTTACTTCACTACCAGACCTTTTAACTTAAAGGTGGAAGTAGTCCCAAGGTGTCCTACTTCTGATGATGTTCTTCTTTTCTATTTGGTTTGCCAGTCTCAGGGACAGCTGTGCTATTAAGTGTCCCGATCTCTACGGATGACCATTCCTTTTGTTAAGTACAACCCACTATATGGACAAATTGGCAAATAAACCAAAAAAAAAATAACAACAGTAAAACTAAATTACCTAAAACTAAAAGGAAATAAAACAAGACAAATTACATTAATCCTGGTCTAAAGATGACTGTTCTACTAGCTGCTTGTGAAATACTAACCATTCCCAATATTTGTTATCTACAGTATTAATCTTTACTTTGCTATTAAAAGGCTTAAGCTATTAAAATGAATACCAGGAACACACGTTTCCCGATTTGTGTAAGCCTACTGCATCAATTTATTGTGTGTTTCCATAATCAGACATAAAGCACCTAGAGCAATGTACTTTATTGATAGTTCTCCAATGGTTGATTAATTTTCATATTTTAGAATTCTGATTTGCCAATCAGTTTTCTACTCAGGCCCACCCTCTGTAGTTTCAGTTTCTTTTCCTGATCCATCAATTTTTAATACACTTAACCAACAAACTGTAAAATTTATGTCCAAATCAGTGCTATAATTTATAAGAGAAGTTTTTTTTTTTTTTGGCTGTGGATCGGTCACTCACTGTTATAGAGCTGCTTTTTTTTTTACCCTTGCAGGGTCCATGTGTGAATAAAGCAAACAATCTGACTAGCAAGTGCATTTACATGTGTGAGTTTTACAATCAAATTATGTGAATGGCAATTAAAATATAGCCCACCAATGTACCCACAAGGTGCTGGGTTCAAAAAAGTGCACAGTGAAATGTCTGCATATTTACTTTGGTCACATCCCTTAAGAATGAGGTGAGACATTTAAATTGAACGGCTTGTCTTGATAAATGAAGCATTCTTTTGACAGTTTACATAATGAGGTTTTATAAAGTCTAGTGAGTCAGCGCTCAGCATAAGGATCATCCTATATCAGCACTGCTACACTGATCACTTTCAAAAAGTTCCTTTCAACTAAACTATAAACTAACTATGGCTTGAGTTAACTATAACAAATGATTAATCTCAAGGAACACTAGCAAAACACAGAAAATGTCTGTATGCTAGAAATGGCACCGTTTGAAATGTACATGCATTCTTTTTCAAGTACATCTGCACCTACAGTGCATGGAGAATGAACAAGGAGGAGGTTAGGAGCATGCACTGATACAATGCGTTGCCACACCCACCACATGACAAACCTCAGGATCCTAGATTAGGACCCGAGTGCAGGTATGCAACGGGCAACACCTCAGCACCACACTAGTTCAGATAGAATTGGAACAGTGTGAGGTTTTTTATTGTGGCTGGACTGGCAATTCTGCCACCAACTCCCAAGTTTTCCCTGCAGGATGGAGGGCCTACTTGCAGGGCTAGATGCAAGTTAACGTCAGGCGCATTGGTAAATGTAGATGCAGCACTGCATTACTGATCCCTAGACCAAACTATCAACCCACCAACACAAAGTAATTTGGAAAAGCAGAAAATACATGGAGCAAAAAAATCACATTTTCAATTCTAAAAAATGGGGCAGGTTTTGCAACTTTTGGGCCTTACTCAGTAATGTATGTCATGTGTATAATGTATTGTTGTACAATAATGAGTAACAGAAAAAATTATCCAATTCATTTACATTGTGAGACTGTATCGTGTTTTTGAAGCCCATTACTGCCAGTTTACTAAATTGCATAACGGATGAAGTGGTGTGAAGGTAAGCACTATTCAAACTACTGCATATACAACTAAACTCTCTTTGTTCATTCTGTGTTCTTGCTCTGTCAGTTACACATGCGTGATTCAACTGCCTTATTGAAAACACTCTCACATCCCGAGTCTTGGTCTCCATCCATCCATCCATTATCCAACCTGCTATATGCTAACTACAACAATCTAAAAGGAGCCACTTTCAAGAATTAATAGGCAACTTCTGCGGTACTCGCATTCCTCTGAACGCAGCATTCTGCCAATTAGTCGGCCTCATTATTATATGTGAACTCCACTGAAGGTATATTTAAGTTTAATGAAGTTTAAATTTTACTATATTGTTTTAGAATAAAATGGCTTGGCAAAGAATGAATGACACCCTTTCAAAAGACTCGCTCATAATTTCCTCATGATTCAATCACTTTACAATCCTTTGGGCCATTTTTCAAATGCCAGTCTCTTCTAAAAAGCATCTGATCCAAGGACAGCCATCAATACTCAAATGTGCACACAGACCCACAGAAAGTGTTGTGGGTTTTGAGCACGTATGATTCTCATGCAATCTTTTTTTTTTCTCCACTGTGTCAGCAGAACTGTATGATTTAGAAATCTGCCCATTCCTTTTTTAAAGTTACCTGTGGGCTCTTCATTAAAATAAATATGTAAATATAACTACTTACAGAAGAAACTACTAACTTTTTGAAATTCAATCAAAACAAGTGGAATAAAGTTACATGCTAGAATTACAATTAAAACGTGAATATTCAAAATTCTGAAATTTTTACTGAACTAGCAAGTTAGAACTTTTGCAATTCATAATGTATTTTATGTGATTGTACTAGCAGGAGTACCCGGAGATCTACAACCGGTGAATTTCCCAAATGAAAGAAACAGAACATAGAAATAGAACAAACAGTTTTCTGATTGACATTTTATTGTAAGTTCTTCCACTCTGGATTCTGTCTGCTGTGGCATTTCAGAAGCCCATGAAGTAGACTTTCTTATGGCATCTGAAGTGGACCTTCCAATTCTTCATCTTTTTTTCTGTGGCATGGGTATATTAGCGAAAAGCAGGACAATTATAATGTGTTAAATGGTATTACGTACGGAATAAGCACCACAGTGAGATGAATTTACGTTATTTACAATACGTCGGAAAGTGAATAAATAGCACCAGTCAGTGAGAAAGAGCAACACTGAAATCATACTGTGAGTCAGAAAGCGAGCAAATAGCCCTAGAAATACGAAAGCCAGTGAGAAACAGTAGCACTGAAACCGTACTGGGAAAAATGGCGGAGAGGGGCGCTCTGTGTCTGAGGAGCGTCTGTGCTGTGCAATGTCTATGGCTCTGTTACAGTTAGGTCCATAAATATTTGGACAGAGACAATTTTTTTCTAGTTTTGGTTCTGTACATTACCACAATGAATTTTAAATGAAACAACTCAGATGCAGTTGAAGTGCAGACTTTCAGCTTTAATTCAGTGGATTGAAGAAAACGATTGCATAAAAATGTGAGGTACATGTATATATATATATATATCTCAGGAGACAACCATGCCTGAATTTTGGAACAGGTAGACCACTCAGTGAATGTAACATTTCTAAACAAATCCAGCACCTCATGAAGGTGGCACTCAAAGTAGGGCCAGTGATTTTGAACTACAAAGATCAGAGGTGCTTTCATTAACCTGGTCCAAATGACAGCAAACTTCACTTTACATTCAGTATCCTAAAAAATACCTTTTAGAAATATAAATGTGTGTCACATGTGCAGAGAGTACATTACATGTTTTAAAAATAAACATAACTTGTTGCAAATGAAAAACCTTTCTTTAGCATCAGATTATACATTGACATCAATGGACGAGTGGCAAACGTGAACGATATGCTGTCACAGATGCTGTGTGTGCTCTCTGTTGTTCAGCGTTACAATGATAGCGTAGGATTCAATGTCAGCTTGAAAGAACTGGCAGCTACAGTAATGAAAATATGAACTGGAAAACATGCATCTGAAGTAAGCAATGTGTCAAAAAATGTCAAAAGGATTGCCATTAAGATAGATGATGTAGAACCACAGGAAATGCAGATTTCAGTACTCAAAACAACAAATCTGCCTAACACCACCAGTTGATGCACAGATGAGGCTGTACAACATCGACCTTCTGACTGTATGTCTAAACAGATGACTAAAGAAATTTAAAACTACTCTCTGATTGGAAATGCAAATGTGCCACGACAAAATAGCCACAGGATTTTAACATAAATGTTCATAGACCACAATTCTCTATTAGCTGTTATGTTAAATAGTGATGCAATAGTTAAAATGACAGAAAAATATCGTAACAGACAGGCACTTCTCAAACATGTGAAGCCCAGTAGCCGCTGTGGTCTACGTTTGTGTGTTTCTGTCTGTCTGTCTGTCTGTCTGTCTTTCTCCACTGTCACAGCATTCATTACAACATGCAAGCTAATTATTAAGCTTCAGTTACCTTGTACTACTGAGCTCCTGAATGCCCACAAGACAAAATAAAATGTCAGTCCAAAGACTAATTAAAAACACGACCAAAGCACAAAATCTTAATTTCAAAGTACTAAAACTTCTAGCAATTGCAATGTAATATGTACAGGCACATAACCTGAACCAGCACTAAACATTACTTAATCTGTTTAGATCCTCTCATCACTCCACAACTTTCAGGTAAGTTGATTGTGACTTGAAATTACCCAGGACCAAGGAGTATGCTGTATAATGGACTGCTGCCCCAAGAAAGTACTAATGTCTGCTTCAGGCCCAATACCATATATATATATATGCCCTGCCCCCCTCATGGTTCTTAAGTCCAATAAAGAATCCATAAAAATGCACTCAGAGTCCTATCAGCGTGTAAAGTAGATGAATTCTGTATCAGATTTTATGTGAAGAGAATAAATGAAAAATGTTTAAATAAATTCATAAATAGATGTTTATTCTTTCTGTGGATTAAATACATGAACTAATGTCCGAGTTTCTAGAAGGATTGTTTTTGTTGTTTTTTTAATTAAGAAGACAGGGCGAAAATACTTAACTGTAATACATCTTGCTGATTCAGAGAAAAGGCAGCTATCAAGATATACCAAAAAAAAATTGTGAAATGTGTGTTATAATCATAAGGAAGAAAAAAGGTGAAAAGATGAGGGTGAAAGAAGTAACAGTCATAAGAGGCTAAAGAAACAGGAGTGAATAACAGTGGATACACACTAATAAATGTGCAGAATATCATGGGCACAGCTTTTGAATACAAGATGTAGGAGATGAATAAGTGTCATAGTATGAGGTTCAGTTAATTGCCATGCAAAGACCAAGAACAAACAAAATGGATAGGGGATTTATATCAATTACTTCTCATTACAATTTTTGTATTGGTTTGCACGATGTTTTTAATATTTTTACATCATGTCCATGTGTGCTTTTTGCCTTAAGCTTCTACATAAGCAGGCAAGTTTATGCTTAGTAATTAATAAAGTACTAGGTATCATTTAATTTGATGGTGAACACTGTGCATTTTTTTTCTATTTCTTTATGCACTTTTAATTGAAGTAACTAACAAATGAATTTAAACTTCCACATTATTATCAGGGTGCCATATTTTAGGGATAACTTTTTGCAAGTGTTAAGTGAGTATCTAAACAGTGTTTCTGTATTTTAGAAGTTAGTTTTTTAACACACTGCAAAAAGTATCTATAGTATATTGTGGCTATCTAGCAACATTAAAAGTATTCTAATGATGATGCACTGCAACTTGACCAGGCTGAAATGTGATTACATACGGTTTGCTGTGCAGAGGATGGGCATCACCACATTTGGGATGCCCTGTGAATTCCACCCAATTTTTTCTGTGTTAATGAATCACTGGACAGCTACACATCTGAATGTGTCTTGTCTGCATGTGCATCATGAAACAGGCAAATGTGAATCTGCAGAATATCTGCAGGTTGAGATGTTAATGCTATTTTCAATAGTGCATCTACAGTCTCTGGACTTATTATTCTGTTTTTGTTGTTGATTTCATCATAAGTGAAATTAAAAACGAAACCTCCATGTGGGGTATCTAGAGCTAAACAAAGGCAACAAAGCTACAGTCACAAGTAGGGAAATCATATAAATAGCAATTAGGCATTATTTGTCCACTGTCTTCTCATTTGTAAGGAATGTTCACACTTCAGAACCAAAAGGCAAAAATGTTTCATTGTCTCACTGTAGACCTAGGCAAGAAGATCCAATGGAAAATGGTCTATTAGCAGATATAGGAATTGAGTGTTAGCAAAGAAGGACTGTGACACTCTGGTGCTCAGTCAACAGCTGTGGTTTATGGGATGAATCCTTTGAACACTCCCTTATTAATTGTAATAAAATACAAAAATTATTGTAATACGTGAAGTCAATCCTAAAAGTGTCCATACGTAAAGCTTGTATAAACGTACTATACACTTACAGAGCTGCTAGCAATAAATCAGTAAAAATAACTTTTCTTCTACGTTTTGTAAATAAGGTGCACCAAATAAAAATATTTTCAGAATTCCTTGTTGGATCAAAACGAATCACACTTTTAAAAAGCCATATAATACAAATGTACTACCTTACTTTGAACGGATAATCGGACAATGCTCTCGATCGGTCAGTCAGGCGTTTGCAACAAGACCTTTTACTTCTAACTTTACCTGACATTACATCCTTTAACCCGAATAATCCATTTCAGTGTCGCGGGGGCCGGAGCCTTTTTCTTGTGACACACTGGAATCAAAAATACACTCCCTGCTTTCTAGCTCTGCTCTGTTGACGCCCACATTTTTGGTCCGATTAGTCACTACATGGTACTAAACTGAACGCGAGGACGACCGATATCTGCCACCTTTCTTCACTCGCCGGACAAGCTGCAATTAAATGTGGACAAATCTACACCTTTAATGCCACTATGTGACCTCCAAATAGTACACAATACGCATTCGATTTGTCATTTTAAAACAGTACAGGCACACCCGTGCTTCACCTGTACCAACAAGATCATGCTCCAGGTAAATAAGACACCTGTAAACCTTGGTTCGGACATCGTGCAGTTTGCATGCATATAGAGCTGACTGTAATTACCTGTCGGGTCATTAACGACTTGATCTTCTGCATCGCACCCGAGCAATCTGTGAATATTCCACAATTCAAAATAAAATCAATTCACATTCCCCTCAATAACCGTGTGTCAACCCAGGATATGATACAAAGTGGCCATGTTGCGCTCATGGTCAGGTGACTCTTTTAATCGCGATCGTTTCCTGGGAGATGTAGTTCAAGTGCAGAGAAGGGCAGGCTACCGCCTCGTGGACCAAAGGAAAAGCGTTCTCATGCACGGAAGTGACGCCTATTTTAACCTGCATACACGGAAGAGCGAGTTTTTAAAGGGCTCATGGATTGCACCCAGCGATGTGTTGTTATTTTTATGTGTGCCTAAAGCCCAACGCAGACTGACTTTGACAGACTCCGATCATTCATAACAAAGACAGCAGTAAAGGGCAGTGTCCGCGGACAATGGCACGTGATCTCTATGTGAGTTCTGATTGGCTGACGTGCCGGAGGGTCACCACTTTAAGGGAATCGGTATAACGGGTTTTCACATTTTAAAATTGATTTATTTACAACAAATAACTAAACATGAAAATCAACAATTGACTATAAATGCTATACCAGAGTGCTTAATTAATTGCTATAGATAACATAATTTAACATGTCAGTGGTTTTGTTAGCTTTCTTATTCGTAATATTCTGAATAATTTAAACATTTTTAATTATCGTAAGCCGCCCTAATTTGAAGTTTTGATCAAAAATGTAATCATTTACTTAATGAGATAGAAGTGCATAATAAACAAGAAGAGTTGTATCAAATATTCAAAATATTAAAATGCATACTTCAATTTAAACCTTGATAAATATCCATCCATTATCCAACCTGCTATATCCTAACACAGGGTCACGGGGGTCAGCTGGAGCCAATCCCAGCCAGCACAGGGCGCAAGGCAGGAACAAATCTCCGGGCAGGGCGCCAGCCCACCGCAGTTGATAAATATTCCCGATTAATAAATAAAAAATATAAAAAATAATAAAGATTACGAAAATAACATCATCATCGTAAAAACTGACCATGAAACATAACATCCCCCACGTGCTTATTTTTGAAATTTGTAACTTTTAACATTCTGGTAGTGGCTCTTAGAGGGCTATAGGACCACCAGGAAAGAACATCAAAACTATTGTCATGTTCGTGATCATAAACTTTAAAACAGCATAAATGACTGCCAAAAATAGGGAGAACCCTAAAAAGCTTGACATCTTGCTTAGCTAGACATCAAGATGAATCCAAAAAAAAATCAAAGCATCTGTAAGTAATTCTTATGAACACAATAAACAATTTCATTTCTGTTTTAAACAGGTTTAATATTTGGTGTGGATTTCATTTATTTACATTAATCATGGTATCTCCCAATACTGTATAATGGATTTATTAGGAATACAAACTTTTACTCCACATCCAGGGATTTTAAATAAAATAAAATGCCAAATCCATTAAAAGACTGAATTAAAATCCATTTAAAGATCGTAATCAAAAATGTTCAGGTCCCTCTAAGACAAATTACATTTAGTACATTGATATAACAAATGAAATCAAAAGGTTGAACTTGTACCTGGAATATAACTGGTTATCTGATAAGTATTTGAAATTCTAATCACTTTACACTTAATGAATATAAAAACTTGTTTAGTTTACTTATAGATTATTCTTCTGATATGTGTATTTGTACCATGTTTGTATAATGTAGATTATTATGATTCTTGTTATATTTACTGTATATGTGTGTTTTTATTGTTAGTATGCTGTATTATCCTTGTGATAATACAGTTTCTATCTATCTATCAATCTATCTATCTATCTATCTATCTATCTATCCATCTCAGTGAAAAATATTTTTTATATCCCTTATATAATTGTTATACAATTTCTTTTCATTTCGATGTAATTTCTTTAGGTAAGCAATTTGACTAACTTTGCTTTAAGGTTTTTTGTTAAACATCCTGGACAACTGCTTGATACGAAAAATATTCTAAAAACATACAATCTTAAAAATAAAAATTACAGAGTGGTTCTTTTGAGCAATGCTGTAGGGGAACCATTTGTGTTTCCAAAAAACCCATCCACATGAACGTCTATAAAGGACCTTTGTTTATTTAGATACATAACATCCACCATACATTAAATAACATTGAATAGATCGTAATAGATTTGTGAGATACCATCAGGTCCTGATTGTAAAAGGGCTCTTGCTGCTTACAAAATACCACAGGCTAATTTCAGGTTTTCTTAATCTGTCAGTGTCCTTCTAGATAGCCTACCATACATTAAATATTTTTTTCCTGCTTATTAGGAAGTTTTTTCAAAGCACAAAGAACCCCCATCATATGCAAAGAATCCTTCCCAGAATGAAATGGTGCTTTGTCAAGCAATAGTTGTACAAGGAACCACACAATCCAGTAAAGAACCATAAAGTGCCATTAAAAAACCATTATTTTTAAAAGTGTACCAAATTTGGATTATTTTAGTTGAACTGTGTAAATAATATTACGCCTCTCCTCCTTTTCATATCATGTAGTCTACTCAAGTACTGGCTATAAAATTGTCTGTTTTTGACTTAAGGCAGAGATATAACTGCAAATTCATATGTACTGATACACAAAGATGGAAAGAATACTGAATAAGTAGAAGTGTTATGTAAACTACTGAAGCAAAACAAAAAGTACCCTCTGAAAAAATTACTCAAAAGTACAATTTAGTTACTTTAGAAAAAAAGCATCAAAATGAGTAAATATCCTCAAATATGCATGTACAATCTGTGATTTGGAAAGTATAAGCATAATATATAGAACTGTTCAATAGATTTTATGTATCGAAAGATATTAATGACAGATATTCACATACACACTCTTACAGATTGAAACAGTGTACTGTATATGGTGATTAAATTTAAAGCAGCCACTAATATGTACACTTCTAGCAAATTCATGCTAAGCAACCAATCAAAACCAGCCTTATGTGTAACTGTCATTAATGAACCGTCATTTGATACAGCAAAGACTTCTGTGGAGAGGACAGAAATGCTTAAATACAGTTTCGCAAATAAAATCGGCATTTACATGAGCAAAAAGTTTTTCAATTCTTTTGACATTAGACAAGTAAAATCAGCACAACACCAGCATGTAGAATCAAATTTTGAAAACTGCCATTTGCCGGCAGTGGCATGTAGGCTTAAATCTTCCTATTACTTAGGTGAGGCGCCTGCACGGTGACATCGACTGAGACAGGCTGTATCTTGTAATATAACACTATTTATTTCTTTATTTATTTGGAGTGTTGGGAATAAGCTCCCTCCCCCGTTCCTTCAGTAGGTTCTTTGAATTCTAGTGTCGTCGGTGTTTTGCGCACTTCAAGCGGTGTGTTTGTGGTTGACCTCGAGGTGTCACTAAAGTACTGTTGATATGATGAGCGCTGTTTCATCCACGCACTGTTCTGGGTGGCTCTGCACATACCTTTGAGAAAACAGGCTCATCACTACGGGGCTTTAAATGTATTTTATTTTAATGTCAGTATTTTTTGTTTGTTTTTCCTTTTGCACAACATTTATTTACTCAACAATAGCAAATTTGTTGTTAAATGTACATCCAATTGCACTATCCCTTATCTTTGGCGTTGTTGTCCATCACTGTCTCTACAAAGGACGGTTCGTTTTTTTTTTTTTGCTACTTACTCAGTATTTTTTCTTTTCTTATAGAAGTATCACTTTGTAAAGTGTTTTTTTTTTCCTTTGGACATTTTGGAAACTCCAATTTGCATGACATTTTGGGTATGTGCTTCTTTCTGCAATTTTTTAAGCATTTTTTTTATTTGGATCTGAAAACTTTTAACTTTGAAAATACTTTAGGATGGTTGTGCACTACTTTTTGTCACTGTGTTGCTTTACATCACTATCAAAAGATCTGAGCTGCATTTTAGCATTTTCAGACATTTTGGTCATTTTTAGAGAAGACTTAGATACCAAAAAAAAAACACCATATCAGCTGTTTTGTATATATTTAAAATGTTTTTGATGCGAATTAATGAATTAATACCATCGACTTTTTTATTTTGAAAAATACGAAAATTAATACAAATGTCTGAAAAAATAATGCCTGTCAAGTTTCCAGTACTACTTGCAATTACTAAACTTCCCACTAAAATAAAAGACTCAAGAAGTGTCTCTTACGGTGTTTTATGTAAGGCGATATATAAATAAAATGTATTATTATTATTATTATTATTATTATTATTATTATTATTATTATGTAGATTTCCTAGCTACAAGTAATATTTTTCCCCAATTTTTTTATTATTCCCAATTGTTTAAATAATAGAAGCTCAGTCTATTTACAAAAAAATGCAAAATAATTTATTTGTGTTTGTTTAACATTTTATTATCACCTAGAATAAATATGACATAGCATTCCCAAACCCACTTAATTAGGGTGGCAGAGAGTCAGAACCTATCCTGTTATTAAGCAGCTCCAGACAGGGAACCAGTGTATTACAGGGTTAACTTACACACGGCCAGTTTAGAATGGCCATCCAATCTGAGAGACCACAGTGTGTTGTGTGCCTTAAAATATTAACCGCCGACAGTCTGAACAAGTTGAGACACCATCTGGAGACTTTGCATGTTGAGCACTTGGGCAAGCCTTTTGACTTCTTCAAAAAGAAATTAGAAAACTGTCGCGCTCGGCAGAGCCGTTTTATTAAAAACCGCATCTGTGTCTGCAGATGCTCAACTTACCTTCTACAAGCGGTTTACCGAATCGCCCAGTGCGAAAGCCCCTCACACGGGAATTAATCCTCCCTTCTGCTATTGATATGGTTTTTAACATGATCAATGAAACAAATAGCTAGCAATCTGAAAGTTATTCCTCCCACGGCAAGGCTCATTTCCGACATGTCAAAAGATAAGGACCAGTTTATTCACAAAATTAGCTACAGTTGGGCTTCAGATGGACGAAGCACCCGACAGCAACAACGAATTGATCATAAATGTTGATGCAGATGATTTGATGAATGATTTGCTTTTCTGCAAACAGAGCCACTGTAGGCGAATTATTTAAAATCGTTGATGATTATCAGAGAGACCAAAATGTAAAAACGGTAAAGGGGATCTGCACAAACGGGGAGTCTGGGAAACAAGGGGAACGGAAAGCGCTCGTCAAGTTAATTTATCCCAAAGTGCAGTGGACACGCTGTATCAAACAGTGAGAGGCACGTGCATCCAAATAACTTAGTGCCAAGCCGGGCGATTTATTGATAGATATGTTAATGTTACAGTAAATTATATCAGTGATTTTCCGCACTCTGTGAGAAAATGGGATCTTGTCTTACAACGGATCCTGATGGCTGCCACGCGGGAATCTGAACTCGAGGGTATTTGAACTGCGGGATTAGATCAGAATCTCATTGCAAGAAGAAACGAATAAACTTGCCACGAGTTTAATGATGAGGCCCTTCTAATGAAGATTGTATACCTCAATAATATGTTTCTGAAATTCACTGAAGTGAATCTAAATTTGCAGGACAGCGACACACACCTTAAGCAGTTTGTAGATACACTGAGATGTATCGACCTGCAGAGCCACAGCACCGACAGGACTATGAAGTGACATCACCTCATGTCTACACTGGCAGTTTGGTAATAAACGTTTATAGGTCGTCATGAATCAAATTGATTGACATGCTAACCACACCAAACCCTAACCTTAACAAAACTAACCCCTAACATTAACTTCCATCCCATAACTGCTGGTCTAGGACTGCTGCAGTATAGACTTGCGGTGACTATAGTATTCTGGCTCTGCAGTTGGATATTATTGGATACAATTCCTTCTGTAACAAGAAAACTGGGCCAGCACAGTAGTGGAGCTGCTGCCTCGCTGTAAGGAGACCAGGGTTTCCTGGAGCTTACATGTTCTCGTGTCAGCACTGGCTTTCTCATAGTGCTCCGGTTTTCTCCTACTGTCCAAAGGCATGCATGTTAGGAGAATTGGTGATGCTAAATTGGCCCTAGGATGCGTGGGCGTGTTTGTGTTTGTTCTTTGATAGACTGGCACTCTGTAATAAATGTTTTCCTGCCTTGCACCCTGTGCTAACTAGGATAGGCTGCAATCTCCAAACACCAACCCACCGAACACCTTGGGTGTGAATTAAGTAAGTTGAAAAATGGCATGACAAGAAAACTGGAGAGGGGAAACAGAGGAATGTAGACTGATTGGAGAGCTTGAAATCATTCATTAATGTCAATACACTGAAAGATGCAGTGATTCCATGCTTGCAAGATTATATCTTACAGCTCTATGAAAACATTTTCTGAGGTTTTTCTCATTAGATAATATTCACTAACTGGCCACTTTATTAGGTACACCTTACTAGTACTGGGTTGGACCCCCTATTGCCTTCAGATATGCCGTTACTCTTCGTGGCATTGCTTCAACAAAGGGCTGGAAATATTTCTCAGGGATTTTAGTCTATATCGAGATGATATTATCTGTTGACTGGACATCCATGATACAAATCTCCCATTCCACCACATCCCAAAGGTGCTCTATTGGATTAAGATCTGGTGACTGTGGAGGCCATTTGAGTATAGTGAACTCATTGTAATGTTCAAGAAAGCAGTTTAAGATGATTTGAGCTTCGTGACTTCCAGCAGCCATCTGAAGATGCGGTCATAAATGGATGGACATGGCCAGCAACAATATTCAGGTGGGTTGATGCATTTAAACAATGCTCAACTGGTACTGAGGGGCCAAAAGTGTGCCAAGAAAATATCCCCCACACCATTACACCACCACCACTAGCCTGAACCGTTGATTCAAGGCAGGATGGATCCATGCTTTCATGTTGTTGATGCCAAATCTGACCCTGCCATCTGAATGTTGCAGCAGAAATTGAGACTCATTAGACCAGGCAATGTTTTTCCAGTGTTCTATAGTCCAATTTTGGTGAGCCCCTGAGAATTGTAGCCACAGTTGCCTGTTCTTTGATGACAGCAATGGCACCCAATGTGGGCTCCTGCTGTAGCCCATCTGCTTCAAGGTTCAACATGTTGTGCATTCAGAGATGTTCTTCTGCATACCTCGGTTATAATGAGTGGTTATCTGAGTTACTGTTGCCCTTCTATCAGCTTGAACCAGTCTGGGTATTCTCCTCTAATATCTGGCATCAACAAGGCATTTTTACCCAGAGGACTGCCACTCACTGGATTGTTCCCCTTTTTCTGACCATTCTCTGAAAACCCTAGAGATGGCTGTGCAGAAAATCCCAGTAGATCAGCAGTTTCTGAAAAACACAGACCAGCCCATCTGGCACCAACAACCATGTCACGTTCAGAGTTGCTTAAATCACCTTTCTTCCCATTCTGATGCTCGGTAGGAACTTCAGCACATCGTCTTGACAATGTCAACATGGCTAAATGCATTGAATTGCTGCCATGTGATTGGCTGGTTAGATATTTGAGTTAACAAGCTGTTCAACAGGTGTACCTAATAAAGTGGCCAATGAGTGTATATGACTGGATCAGAGATTCTTTCAGTGCAACACCTGCTGCTGATTTCAGCACTGCACAACAGGAGCAGTTCATTGATGCAATTTGCGATTC
Organism: Polypterus bichir lapradei; assembly: GCA_026402145.1. Classification (NCBI taxonomy): domain Eukaryota; kingdom Metazoa; phylum Chordata; class Cladistia; order Polypteriformes; family Polypteridae; genus Polypterus; species Polypterus bichir. The sequence goes on along the minus strand of JANRMT010062842.1, from coordinate 16,632,456 downwards.
AACAGTGAGGCTCTAGTCCATGATCCCCGCTAGGGTAGACAGCCCTGGTCATACTCCAACCTTTTGCCACATTCTACCTGTGTGAGGTGTTTTTTTCTGTGGTTACCTCAAGCACTAGATATTGAAAATGAACTAAGAGTGGCAGTCTCAAAGCAGCAGTCCCATTTTCAGAGAATCTTTCCCAAGTCCTGGAAAAGTGTGCAGGACTAGACCTGCAATTCTTCAAAGGAATGTTTAGGTTCAGTTTTTGAATATTTTGGTGAGTTTTTAAACCTGTAATCTTTGCACAGTAAGCTATTTGTAATGGTAAAAAAACTATTGGTACAAGCTATGAATGTTGTTACATAGTAAAATTGTTTAATTATACTTTTCTTTATTGGTATAAACTCCAAAACAAAAAATAAAGAGAAGTAATTCCAGCTAAAATTTAAATATTACTGCAAAAAAAGACTTGTTTGTGTTCTATTTTTAATATTGCCACTGTGAAAGACGCTTGTTCCTCTCTTGTGTTTATTCCTTTTCAGTATGTTGTATGCTGACGTTTCAGTTGCTAATAATTTGCAGTCATTAATTCTATCTCAGTGGTTAGTGTGTGCACATCAGAATGGAAGGAGGTTGGGGATGGCTTAAAAATATTCAACTTCAGAAAAGGGAGGCCAGAAAGAAAATGGTTTGGGAACAATTATATTTAAGGGTTGCAAGGAATTTAAGCATAAGTTGCAAGTTTGAAATCAAACCACTGATTTGCAGGGCACTGCCTCATACTGGGCGAATAAAAATTTACAAGTAAACTTAATCAGCACACATGGACCTATCCTTAAGAAATCCTGCACAAACATGAGGAGAACTCTGCACAGATAGTGACCACTTAACTTAATGTAACCACCATTACTTTAGTACTTGAAAACCTTTGTTTAAAGTGTATTCTCCAAATTTGCTTTTTCTAATGCAGCTTTGCTGTACCTGAAAGTGTTTCGTGCAAGACAGGAGCCACCATTAAGTGGGGGCTTAGTTTATGATAGCATGTGCTCAAGCATTTACACTCACTCACTCATTCAGTCAGTGAAGACCCACATAAATATAAGGAGAAGTGACCAGGCTGGTAATTGAAACAATCTTAGATTACTTCAGCATTGAAGGATGTTATTTACTGTATGTATTCATAGGTTGGTTCATTTATGATCAAAAGTATACAATTACAAATAACTAACTTAATATCCAACACATATGAGAATACCAGGCCATAAATCAATAAATTAATGTGAATAAACAACAGAGTTAGGTAAACCCCACCCAGATCCCAAACAACTGAGCAATAAATAACTATTTTAGGATTCTGTAACTACTTTAGCCCATCAAACCTCAATGGAAAGAATTCAAGAAAGATCAGGTTATGCAGAAAGGATTCCTAATCATCAATCTATATTTCATAACAGACGTTTTGGCAATGACAGTCTTTTTCAGCTGCAAAGGCTGCCAAATGCCAAACCACTGCTAAAATTTTGGTACACTTTTATTAATACAGAAAATAAAAAACTTAAAGTTTAGGAATGTACAATTTTTTTTAGCTATGTACCTCTTTCAGATGCTATGTTGGAAACATGGAATTACATAAATGGAATTTGAACACTGTATTAAATTTCCACATATGACTGTTAGTTTATTTAGTACTTCCAAAACATTTAAGAATGTGCTTCATTATTCAATCCCCCCTTTTTATTTTTAACATTACTTTAGTATTGGTTTTTTAAACTATCCTAATTGTATTTGATACTTAGATTTAGTGATCAGAGCAGTGGGTAGCACTGCCTCATTATGGAATCAGCTTTCTGGGTTTAAATCCTATGCCAGGTTCGTATCTGTGCAGAATTTGTAAGTTCTCTGTATGTCTACATTGCATTTACCATGCACATCTCAAAATGTGCTTCTTCTTCTTCTTTCAGCTGCTCCTGTTAGGGGTTGCCACAGCGGATCATCTACTTCCACATCTTTCTGTCCTCTGCATCTTGCTCTGTCACACCCACCACCTGCATGTCCTTTCTCACCACATCCATAAATCTTCTCTTAGGCCTTCCTCTTTTCCTCTTGCCTGGCAGCTCTATCTTTATCATCTTTTTCCCAATATACTCAGCATCTCTCCTCTGTACATGTCCAAACCAACGCAATCTTGCCTCTCTGATTTTGTCTCCAAACCATCCAACTTGAGCTGACCTAGTGTAAATCTTAGCATCTTTAACTCTTTCACCTCCAGCTCTGTCTCCTACTTTCTGGTCAGTGCCACCGTCTCCAGCCCATATAACATAGCTGGTTTCACTACCGTCCTGTAGACCTTCCCTTTCACTCTTGCTGACATCCGTTTGTCACAAATCACTCCTGACACTCTTCTCCACCCATTCCACCCTGATGGCACTCTCTTTTTCACCTCTCTTCCACATTCCCTGTTACTCTGTACTGTTGATCCCAAGTATTTAAACTCATCCACCTTCACCAACTCTACTCCCTGTATCCTCACCATTCCACTGACCACCGTCTTATTTACACACATGCGTTTACATGTATGTACATCCTAAAACGTTATTTGGTTAATTAGCAATTTTGAAATGAGACGGACTTGCAACTCTATCTAGGGCTGTTTCTTGCCCTGTATCTTGTATGAGAACCAGTTTCAAATATGTCACTGAGAATGCAAGAATGTCAACTAGTTGAATGTGTCTTAAAAGAAAATGTATAGGCTACACTGCGCTTTCATCTGCTATTGAGTCCCTCGGGAAACTGGTTTAAATTACTACAATAAAATTACACAGTGTACCATATTCTCAATTCAATTCAGAGTCAAAATGAAACTTAACTTAGTCTGCAAGCAATTTTCACAAGAAAGGCATCTGCAACTTTTGGATTTGTGTAAATTGAGTAATCCGTTGATGAAGGCGATCTATAGAAGAACTACATTTCCCGCAGTGCACCGGCGTCTCGGAAATCTCTAACCGCGTGCTACTTTCAGAGTGACGTCAGGTGTATAGTCTACAGTTTTCCTGTAAATCATTCGTTACCCTTTTAGAGATTTCACATAAGAATGTGTTACACTTGTTGTTTTAAAATAATGTCAAATTTCACGTAAAAATGTATTATGCCTGAATTTTTTAAATAATGTCAGTTGTAATATAAGCGGATTAGAATAAACGAACTCGACATTTACCTTAACAGTTAAATTCGTGTTCTCCCATATTAGAATGTAGGAACTCACCTTTCAGCAGCCGTTTGATCCTCTCTACGAATTTGAAATACTCGCGTTAGTCAATCTATTGAGTGACTATGTGCCGTTTTGTTTTTGTTTTTTTCTTGTTTTTTTTTTAAATGTAAGCCATTCTAATATCAAATGGTTAATGAGTTATTGGGTAACTCTGCGATGTGGGCTCAAACTTTTTTCTCGTTTGAAATTCAGTGCGACGTGATGTTGCAAGATGTTAAGAGTGCATGAATAATTAGGGTGTGCCTGGTTTGTGCGATACCAACTGAAAATGTTAAAGAAATACTAAAATGATTAAAAATTTAAGTTTTGACAGGTCCCCAGTAGTGTTTTAGGTTAATAGTCTCCTACTGATTATACAGCGCTTGTCTATAAATACTTAATGTGACTAATCTTAAAGCATTATTAATTTATTATAATTTAAGACTGAAAACAATAAGAGAAAAGTCACGTACATTAACTGGGCAAAGACAGGTTGGCACAATACCATAGATGTTAACGGCTACAGCCTCACAGCTCTGGGAGACTGGATTGAATGCTGTGAACCACAAGGGGTCGTTGTGGCACCCCAAACCCCAGACACAACCTCACAGTCACAAGTGTAACAAGGTTTATTATGATTAAATACCTTACAATAGGCTTCTTTGTAATAATAAACACACGCACAACTCTGTTCTACATTTTTCTTTCCTCTTCCACCCCTCCACTTTTCCAGGCGAACTTTGTCCTTCTTCCACCCAAATCCAACTCGCCTGGATGAAGTCAAGAGGCTTCTTTTATCTTAGACCCATGAGTACTTACTGTGCTAGGACATAGCTCGTTGGAAGCAGTTTTGGGTCAAGCAGAAGTCTTCAAAAGCAGGGATCACAAATCCCCACAGGCCCCTCTGGTGGCACCTCCCAAAACCAACAATTCTGCCACAGGGGACTACAGTTCTCAGCATGCCTTGTGGATGACTGTACTGGTAGTGCTGATCAGGGTTGCTGCCACCTAAATTGTCAGAGAAACATGTAGACCTGACTGGCTCCCACTGTCGTCCCATCACACCAGCCTCCCAGCTGGGTATTGTTCCTCGGTCTAACCCTGCTGGGACGCCAGCATACTCACTTCAACACTGGCATCTTCTGCCAACTTCCTGGCTAAGGCTGGGAACACCCTGACTTTCTTCTTGCACCTCTGAAGGGCTGGTAAGAAACATTGCCCCATTGCTGATGAGAGGACACCCACCCATGCTCACTGTCTATCACAATGGTTACTATCTATGTGGAATTTCCATCTCTCTATTTGCGTGTGTTTATATCAGGGTGCTTCTGTTTTCCAACAGCATCCCAAAGATGTGTGTGAGGTTAATGAATAAGTCTGTGTTTGGATATGCGTTTGATTGTGCCCTACAAAGGATCGGCACCTTGAACCCCAAAATGCACCAGCCACACTATGCAGAATTGGGCTTGAAAATTGATGAATAAATCAATCAGAACATCCTGCATTTTTCTTATAGTAGAGCTTAATGATTTATGACCAAAATGTCTTATGCAAAGACATTAGCCAATAATTAATATTTTAATATACATTGTAAGAACAAGAAGACACAGTAACGAGTGTTGTGGCACCCATGGGTAAACCCCATATAATTGATTTTCAAAAAGAAAACAAAACACGATTAACTGTGCTAAATGAAAATGTCTTTTTAGACCAAAGTTTGGTTCTGAATGATCAGAAAATGGCAATGCTTTTCTTTTTACTTCCAACAGGAAAAGGCAGATACAGGTGGAAGCACATGGAAGTGACATTGGTGGTGTAAAAGCCGTCAATATTCCAGTCTGCAGAGGGAGAAAAAGAGAAGGCACTATTGCACAGCGCCAACCCCTGGAATGGTGGAGAATTGCCATCACCAGAGCCCTTAAATTGTCCCTTATGTACATACATGTGACAACATATTGTAGCTATCCCAATGGATGCGCCCAGGACAGAAGGAGAGTCATTACCCAGCCGGAATGCCATAATGAAGGATGGATTTAATGGGGGCAATACCCCATCGGGATACCTTATGATCCTGTCCTGGGTGGAATACCCAAAGAATACAAGAACTGGCAGTAGAGCATGACAGGGAGCAGCTCATCCCCCACTTTAATTGGTGGCAGTGTCTTTCACATAAAGTCCCAGTTTGCATGTCTGCAGGGTTGCATGGGAGTTGGAGTCCAGAGAAGCAGTCCTGTAGTGATTCCTAGTGGACGATAGGGGGCTCTCTGGCATTCTTATAACCCAGAAGTGCTTCCAACTGGCCACTTCTCATCACTGGAAGTACTCCTCAATTAAAGGGACTTCACTATCTTGTCTAGAGGAGTTAGAGCTGGGAGGAAGATGAGCAACGCTCAACTGGAGGAGAGCAGTGCGGTGGAGAGAGGATAGGCGTTTGGAGAAGAGATGACAATTGCTTTGGTGCTTTTTGTGAGGCATTTGTGAAATAAACACCCATTTATTTGAACTCAAGACTGTCTTGGTGTTTTCTGTTGGGGTTTGGTGCTCTCTGGCACCCCCAAGCTTTCACAGTATATGTTTATGTTTTTACTTTGCATGGTATGCCAGGTATCCTAGTGCATCTGAAGGATATGCATGTTAGGGTAACTTGAAATTCTAAATCAGGAGATGTGTGTATATGAGTGCTGTGGGTACTTGAGTGAGCCCTATGATGCACCGTGCCTTATCGGGGGCTGGTGCCTGCCTTGTGACCATTGCCTTCTTGACTGCCTCTGGCCCCTTGTGACCCTGAATTGGACTGGGAAGATAATCGGGAGCCCAGAGTTCCTGGACGTTTCCCATTCCTGCATTCCTGGGAGTGAAACTGCTAGAATTCCCGGCTGAACGGGAACAGCCAAACTTGCATATATAGCGTGTAAAAGTGTAAAAATCAATCAAGAAATAACAGTTATAGTTGAAAATAATTAAGTGGCATGGTTTTTTGGCCCACGGTGTAGTGTGTTGCTCATTAATTCAGTCAACAACAGACCAGCAGCAGTCAGTCACCCGTCTCCCACTAAGACTAAGCACAGTGGACTGGGAGGTGTCTGCACTCTGCAGCTCACGAATGCTGGGACGGACAATTATGGGGTCCAATACAGAAAGCACTAATTGATCTGGGGAAACAGTTACACTTAACTGACGCCAACTTCACAGCTATCAGTAAAATAGTGTCCAGTTTGGAACCATTGAAGCTTGTAGTTAATGCACTGTGCAGGCGTGAAACAAATCTGATCAGCACAGAAGCAGCTCTGAAGTTCTGCTTTGTCCAGCTACAGAAGCAGAGCTCAGAACTTGCAAAGACTCTGGCAGATGTTCTTGAGTCTAGAATAAATGACAGATGAGGATTACATGCTGCTGTTCTCCAGTATCTGCATACAGCTTTTGCACGAAAGACGGCTACAGACAAGTTCTCGGTACCATCTAATGACGTCATCCAAAAATTCGTTAGTCGTCTGATAACACGACTTGAGCAGACTGACAGCAGTAGCTCGGCTGCAACATCCACAACACCGGAAGAAGGTGGCGCCATTGCTGCAGCTTGCACTTCATCAGACAACAGCTTTGAGCAGCAACTTGAAACTGCAATGCGTCAGTCTGTTGCATCTGCATTATCTGTGCCAAGAATCTTGCTATCATAGAATGATGACAAGAAACTGTAAAAGCTGAAATGGCGATGTTTCGGAGCAATGGCAAGCACGGGCGTTGTTTAGAACAAGTTTAGAACAAGTGTATCAGTATGTGATGACTGTGCCACCTACTTCAGTGGAGGCAGAGCGAGCTTTCTCAGCGGCTGGTGTACTCTACACAAAGGTGCGCTCTCGCCTGGAGGATCCACACGCTCGACACGTTGTGCTTTCTACCCTGTTATTACCGCAACTAACTAGATACATGTACTTATATGACAGCATGAACTGCTTGTAGATAAGGTTAGTCTTTTATTGGTGTCAACATATTGCAGTAGTTTTATTAAAAAAAAGTGTTGCTCGTTCTAAAACCATTCACATGTGAGATGCCCATGCACTGTGTCATTCCCAGGAGCCCGGGATTCCCAGGAATGACATGTGGGATTCCCAAATTCCCAGAAATGGATAAACCCATCCAGGAATGAATTCCCTAGTAGATACTGTATATCTCTCTATTATATAAAAAAAATCCTGCAACAAGACAAGTTTTTTTTGAAGAGATTTTTTCAAGTCCCGCAAGACTTAGGCTATGAGATTTTTTCAAGTCACGCCCTACTCTCAACCATATTTAACCACGCACATGGTACTCTCACCTCTCAGTCGTGTGAATGCTTTTGTCAGACACAGTTCCTGCTCTCTTACCTCTTATAAATTTTAACGTTTTCCTCAGTTTAAGTTCCCAATTAAAGAATATGTATATGTCCAAATCTTATTGAAGAATTTCATCACGAAGGGTGTAAGAAGACGCTATATAGCCCCTGATCTGACACAGATTGGACACGGGAGGCACATGTGAAATAAAAAGACTTTTATTTATCTTCAGCTGGGTGGCACGTCTTCCCCGTAATCCCCCCAGCCACAACACAATCCCAAGCACTAGTAACCACCAGAAAGCACAAGTACTTTCTCCTCCTTGGCACCACCACTCCTCCCTAGAAACCTTGTCCTCCTCCACCCGACTCTGGCCGACAAGTGGTGGTTGCTGGCTCCTTTTATAATTCACCTGGAAGTGCTCCAGGTGTTTGATCACCGAGTTCCGGCGGCACTTCCGGGTGTGATGAATCAGTTGCCATACCGGCTCAGGAGTCCCAAACACAGCACCGCCTGGTGGTACCTGTGGTACCCAACAGGGCTACACCCAACTCCAATTCCCAGGGAGCCCTGTGGGAAACCGAGGCACTACTCCAGCCCAGGGGGGCGGCCATCTAGCATCCAGGGGGAGGCATTGCACTGTCCAGGGCTGCTCCCGCTGAATATAGTGTGCAGGGGTGTCCAGGCTGGGCATGGATGCCAGCCGCCTGCCACAAGGGTTATCAACAGAAAAAATGAGTACACAGGCAATCCTAGCAACGAGAAACGATGAAGTCAAAAGAATTAATGGCAAAAACATTGATAGGTTACACGACAATTTGGTTAAATCTTTATCAATAGATTATGCTGAAAAAGTTGGTGGTGATCGTGCGGAACATGAAAACATCAACTTACAATATCCTGAAAAATATCTACAACCGTTAACACTGTCCGGTCTTCCACTGCACAAATTACTTTAGAAAGAAGGATGTATCCAAGAAAGGTAATGTAATAAAACTTCCGCGGATAACATTAGACCGCAAAGGAGATCTTGATATGCCATTTGTATTAAAATGTTAACAGTTTCCCGTTAGAATAGCTTTTGCAAAGACAATTAACAAATCTCAGAGTCAAACATTCAAAAAAGTCATTTTATTTAATAGAGAGCAAGAAATGAAATTCATTCACGGGTAGTTATACGTTGCGTTGTCACGATGAAATTCCAAATACAGAATCAAAATTCATTGCGATATTGACATAAATTTAATAAAAAAAATTGTTTTTACTGAAGTTTTACAGTAAAAGTGTAAATTTTAAAAAGTATTTACATGTTAATTTTAAAGTCAAACAGAACAAAATCGTATTACTCAACGAATAACTCTAACTCAACATGAAACATAATTTACTCTTAGATTATTACATTTTACTGTTTTTTAATATGGTTAATTACTTGTTGTAATGTAAAAGATTTAGTTCTATTAGGCATATGTAACAATTACCATGAAAATACAAATCTGTTTAAATTGTGCACCCACATCCCCATATGCGAGCAGCAGAACCGCAAAGAGACTAGTGTGCAGCGCAGGCCCGGAGGTTGGCGAACAAAGTGAGCAGGGGACAAAGCCCCCTAGTATTACATTATTTTCATCTAGTAAATTAAACTAGTTTCTTGGGGACTCAGTTGCAGAAGAAAATATCTGTATCATTTTATAGTGCTTCATGGGTAGCTGTTTTATTAAACTTTGAAATAATACAGTTAAATATGTTTCCCTTAATTTTTAGGTAAGTGGTGTGCTTTTTTTACATCAAAATTCTTTTTTTCAAAATAAATACCAATTAATTTTGTTTTACTTTTAAAAAAATCAAAATGCACAACGTTCATGAGAACCAGGTACACTCTTAAAAATAAAGGTGCCAAAGTGGTTCTTCAGAGTGATGCCATAGGGAAACCATATTTGGTTTCCAAAAGAACCATCTACATGACAATACAAGAAGATATATTTGTAACCTGTTAGTTTAAATCTACATATGTTACAATGTTACATGTTACAAATATATCCATGAATAGATGGCAATAATTTTAATGGGACTCAGGCTACATACAATAACACATGATAAGTTTTCTTGATCTGTTAGCAATCTGCTAGCTAGCCTACAAAATATTAATTTTTTGTGCACTTATCAGAACCATATATAAATAACCCTTCTCAGAATGAAGTGGCTGTTTGTCAAACAATGATTCTACAAGGAATCCACACAACCAAGTAAAGTGCCATTAAAGATGCATTTAGTTAAATCGTAGAGTTGAGTTAATCAGCTATAGTAGTTAATATTCTTATGTGCCCGGGAACTAGCCATGTTGCCTGTGATTATACATACAATCCAAGAGCTGTATGGCTTTGAAATGTTGGAGTACATTTAAAAGAGTTTCACTGACAACGACAGTACAGATTTCTAATATTTTCTAATAAGTAGTATCTAAGGTGATGTTGGTTTAGGACTCAGATAAAATGGATATCATAAGCAAAGTGCAATTATGGTCGGGAGAATGTACTCCTGGATTGCACAGTCTTTGAATCAGAATTATATCAAGGAATTAGAAATCAAGCAAAAGTTGATTTCAGTGTTTGGTACCCAAACTGACAAAATTTGCACTTAAAATGTGGTTTCAGTTTCAACAAAATTTGCACATTTATCTGAAACAGTTTCAGCTTTAAGCACCTATCTAGCTAATATATGCAAAGCAAAAATCATTAAAATATTTGTATTGGCACAATCTGAAAACATTTTAACTACTGAAAACTATCTCTGTGTGGCAGATTTATGGTGTTTGGGAGGAAGATATGTGACAGAAGATGATGCCATTATCAAGGATTACTTACTGTGACAAAATGTAATGAATGTGTATGTATGGAAAGCTTCCTGTTAATTATATATGCAGTCATTTAAAACTGTCCTGGAAAAACAGGACTCAATTAACACTATTAAAAAATAACACAGAATGTTCCATTTTTATTTAAGACAAGTGTTAAAGATTTGGTATTGTGATACCTTGACTTGCAGTGAATCGAGTTTACATCACAATATAGCCTGCTCACATCCAATATAAGTAGCAGGTTAGGCTGGTTGATATGAAAGCAGGATTATCATTTGTATTTATTTTTTTAGTTAATGATAGCCCAAAGCACTTGCTTAAAAAGTGTGTGTTATTTTAGTTTGTTGCTTTATTACAGGCTACACTTGTTCATGTGAGAAGAAGAAAAAAAGGTTATTGTATTTATAGCTTACAGATATAATCACCGTGGTACATCCGCATTTCAGTTTGAGTTCCTTGTGCTATAAATGTTTAAGTACAGTTTCAGTTTCATTATAACTGCATGTCAGACTATAACTGCAGTGCCAGTATTGATTTCAGCCATAACTGACAAATCACTTTCGGCCTCAATGTACAATCAACTCTAAAATGGGATGAATGAGAAATTCAGTCTAAAGCAAGAGCTGACAATTTATTAATGGCTGCTCTGCAGGAAAATATAAAGAACAGGCTAGTAAAGTCTCATTTAGAAAACCACTCATTACTGCTGGCAGCGTTTGCTCAATGCTTGCTGGTATAGTAATGCAAAGACTGCAGCAGTTGACTATGGAACAGTAGAGAAATGCAGTATGGTCAGATGAAACATCCCTGACCATTTTCTGCACAAAAGAATAAATCTATTTGTTTCATATACCACAAGAAGCCTGAAGTTGTGAGTGCTTAGGTGAATTTCATTTTTTTAGTGTTCATGCCCTTTTTAATTAGTTGAAGACTCTTACATTGCTGCATTTCTTTCCCACAGAAAGTGTTGTTTTGTTATGAGAAACTTCCCTCATCCATAGAGTATTATACTGATTTAAATTGTACAGGGTGGTCCAGATCTAATTATGCAGATCCAGATCATCTGGATGGCTTTGATTTATGTGGGGACGATTTCAGTTCAGCGCAAAGACGATTCTTCATGTCGTCAGTTCGCACACTTAACGATGGTCCGGGATTTTTCGGGTGATTTTCTATGTAATAAACTTAATAAGTTATAGCGTAATGAAAATTGTATAATTAGATCTGGACCATCCTATAGGCTTCCACTATGTGCTCAATCAGCCACCTAATAAAATCAGTTTTTCAGCATTACATATTATGTTTATAATGCTGTCTGCTTCCTTGCAGATTTATTTTTTTCATGTAGTTTTCTCAGTAAGTTTCGCACAGTACTTTCATGCTTGTCTCGCTTGCTAATTGCATCAGATATTTAAACTAACTTATCACAAGTCTGTGCTTGTTCATGTTTTGAAGTTATCTGTCAACTCAAAGTTCTAGTGTCATTTATTCTCTACCATTTGTGCTGGATTTTTGACATTTGTGTTTGGACTACTGGTGACAATTTGCCTTTGATGCTGAAAATGAGTTAATGTATCTTTCAGTTATATTGGATCCAGCTTTCACTATTTATCACATTCAGCCTAAAGTTGTAATGTCCACACAATTATCAAAACTTAGATAGAGAGATAGATAGATAGAACTGTATTTGTCCTCAGGGGGGAAATTTGGCTTCTTACATAAATAGATAAATAAATATATATTCACCAACACTATGGTCTAAACACACACCAGAATGACTAAAATGAACAAAATATAAAAAGAAAGCAAACTTCTGACTTGGCAATCCCAGTCCCAGTCTGGCATTATGCAGCCATATTGCTGTTGGCATTTCTAGACACAGTTCTGCTGAATGATTCATTGGCTGAAAGTCCTTAGTGTTGGTGTGTCACAGTGTTGTTCACAGTGGCACTCAGTTTTGTTTTAATTGTCTCCTTCGCTACTATCTTCAGAGGTTTCAGAGTGTGTCATATAACTGAACCTGTCCTTTTAATTAGTTTGTTGATTCAGTGGCCTTTCTTGAAGTGATGTTACCAGCCTGGGTTACCCCAGTACAGAAAATTGCACTGACCATAACAGAGTTATAGAAGATGTGAAGGATGTCACTTCCCACATTAAAGGAACACAGTCTCCTAAGGAAAAAGAGCCTGCTCTGCCCTTTCTTATATAGTTCCTCTGTGTTCCAAGACCAGTCCAACCTGTCATTAATGTGGATCCCCAAGTACTTGTAGGAGTGGACCACCTCTACATCGACTCCCTGAAAAGTGACTGAACATAGAGGCTCTTTTGTGCAAAAAAAAGTCAATAACCAGTTCCTTGGTTTTGCTAATGTTAAGATGCAGACAATTCTCTTTGCACCAAGAAAACCTGTTCTCCACCTGACTCCTATACTCTGTCTCATCCCCTTTATCAATACACCCCATAAATGCAGAATCACCAGAGAATTCCTGTAAGTGACATGGCCTCGTATTTGCAGTCGGAGGTGTACAGAGTGAAGAGATAAGGAGACAAGACTGTTCCTTTTGGTGCTCCAGTGTTGCTCATTATCTGTATCAGAAACACAGTCCTTGAGTCTCACAAACTGTGGCCTGCCCAACAGATAGTCCATTATCCAGGACACCATAGGCTAATCCACCTGCATATGTCTGAGTTTGTAGAATCTATAAATCAAATAATGGTTTAGCTTCCATTACCTTATAATACCTAAATGTCATTTTAGTTATCTGTAATAACAACATGTAACCTGTCCAATAATTTGAGGGATAATTATAATTATAGAAATGTACTGCTTTCAGTCTCGAGGGTCCTACCATGGACTCGTGGTGGATGGAAGATTAAACATCATTATACAGTCAGCTATTAGAGCTGAACCTATGCACTCTCCTTACATTCCATCACCCCAGATCACCTTTAGAAGTTTTGAAATGCTACTGGATTGCAAATGTTACTTACATATGTTGTATGTGCCTCTAAAGCGATTTGGAGACAATAAATTGGTTTAGCACAAGTGAATGTGAATGTGTGTACAGTATAAGTCTGTCCTGCTGTGACCTGAAACAGGCTTCAACGTCCTGTGAACTACTCAAGCAGGTTTCAAAATGAATTGATTGATTGATGTACACATCTTGCCCCAGTTTATATTTTTAATTGCAAACTCAGATGCCCAGGAACAAATGAAATGCTTATTTGCACAACAGGTGTATTAAAGACAAAAAGCAATATGCTCCTTGCATAAGCATTCTTTGTCCAAATATTGACCTTTACGCATTTGGAGTAGGTGTGTAAACATTTTACAAACTGGTTAGAAGTGACTTTGTTTCCCTCTTTTTCAGACTATAAACAGTTTTAATTCTCTCAGTCTGTCAGAGTACAACATGTCTTTAAGTCTTGGGATGTGCTTTCTGTTTTCAAACAGTGTCAAAGCTGAACAAGGTTGAGGTTGGAATTTTGATTGGGCCACTCAAGGATGTCTGCGGTGGGTTGGCACCCTGCCCGGGATTGGTTCCTGCCTCGTGCCCTGTGTTGGCTGGGATTGGCTCCAGCAGACCCCCGTGACCCTGTGTTCAGATTCAGCGGGTTGGAAAATGGATGAATGGACTCAAGTATGTTCACCTTGTTACTCCTGAGTTAATCCAATACTACTTTGGACCTTTCTTAGAATTGTGCAATGTAAAGTGAATATTCTTCCTAGCGTTAGTTCTTTAGAAAACTGAGAACAGTTTATTTATAATATTTTTCAGTGTTGTTCTCATCTAATTTTCCTTTAGCTCTAGCAAGTTATTTAGAGTTACTGATATCACACAAACCAATGCATGGTGCTGCTACCACAATCTTTTCTTGTAGGCATACTGTTTCTTGAGACATGGATCCTGTTAGATTTGGGTTATAAGCAGTGCTCTGAATTTTGGCGAGAAATGTAATCTTGCTGCTGTTGTAGCACTATATATTTCCTAAAACTTGAATCATCACTGTCATGCTTTATGAAATACCCTGCTTGGGCCTTAGGATTGTTCTTTGCGAGTAACAGTTTCTTTCTCTCAGGCCTCCAGTACTTGTTAAGCGTCATGCTGACATTTTATTGTACTTGACTAATGCATCTTAATTGCACCCTAACCACTGCATTCTACAATCTAAGTGATTGGTGGCTTCTGTTCAGCTTCCCTTACAAGTCTTTTCATTTTCTGTTTCCAAGTTTTTAAAGGAGTGCCTGTAATGTAATTATAATTGATTTAACTACTTAGACACCTGTGCACAGAATGATATAAAAAAAAAATACCTTGACATGGTTTTGTACTTTTCCAATATCTCTGCATCTCACCTGCATGGGCTTTAGTCTTATTTCAAACTCATTATGTCATCACTGACTAGAGTTTTTTAAGAAAATGTGAGCTTGATATAAGTCACAGTCCAATGGTAGGGTAATTTACAATATATCCTTATTAGAGTAATTCAGATGTGACAGCTTTAAACTACCAGAGCTGTATTAAAAAAGACACTATTGCATTCAAAGACCTGATTAGTCAGGCTGAGACGCATGCTTTCCGCATATTGTTAAGTGTGAAGACCCCACTTTGTATCCTGGCAGCCCAGTGGGCAATGCTTTCTGATAGAGCAGTTCAAAGAGAACCAGGCTGTTCTTATTTTTTTCTTTTTGATCACAAGAATTTGCCATAACTTATTTGAATAAGATGTGCAAGAATCATTTATAATCTGGCAACTTTTTTAAAACTTTTAAAATTTGTATACTTTTGTAAGACAGCATATATTTTTTGTTAATTTCATTTTTTCATTTTTGGTAAAGTAGTTTTGAATACTGATCTCCCCATTTCACAGTGACCTGAGGAATTATTTCTATTTTAATTTAACTTATTTTAATGTATTAAATATAGTACATAATGAAAAAGAACACACTGGCAAATATAGTGTTTTGGCCCATAAATTAAGCTTTGTTAGAATAACATGCAATTAAATGGTTAAAATGTTCCTTTTTTTGTTTTGTAAGACATCCATCATTGGGATCATAATTTAAATATCTCCACGTAACATACATAAAGAGGTACTTTTAAAAGAACTAGTGACCTCATATCTAATTTACCAGTCAAATCCAGGTTCATTTTGTTTCTTTGACTTCTGGCATGTTTACTCTGTTAGTGCAAATAACTGTACCCACCCATTAAATACAGGCACATCCAAAGAGACCATATGGTATGACTGGTAGAAAATCATAAGAAAGGTCTGTAGCATCAGACAAACATTATCTGACTCCAGATATTAAGGTGGTATACTGTCTCTGCATAGGACTGTGCAATACACTGAAGCAGTATGCATATATTTACTTGTAACTTGTAAAGAATTAATGTCTTGGCCCCAAAAATATTTTTCCGCAATAACGTTTAGAAGGCATATTGAAATTACACAATTCATAAGTCCTCTGGCATGTCAGCGGGGTGTAGTTTTCAAAGCAAAAGTAGTTTTGCGCCACCACCAACTTACTCAAAGCACCATGATGTCCCAGCATTGATGGACTAAAAGCCAGAAGTCCACGTGATCATTATCAAGTCCTTCCGTGAAAACCATAAATACAAAGAGGACTGTTTCATTTATGTTAGGTAGATTGCCCAGAGGGGACTGGGCGGTCTCATGGCCTGGAATCCCTGCAGATTTTATTTTTTTTCTCCGGCCGTCTGGAGTTTTTTTTTTTTTTTTGTTTTTTCTGTCCCCCCTGGCCATTGGACCTTACACTTATTCTATGTTAATTAATGTTGACTTATTTTATTTTCTTAATGTGTCTTTTATTTTTCTATTCTTCATTATGTAAAGCACTTTGAGCTACATTTTTTTGTATGAAAATGTGCTATATAAATAAATGTTGTTGTTGTTGTTGTTGTTTTTGTTTTTTAGGACCAAGTATTGTATACTGTATGATTTTGTCAGATTACATGCATTTTTTTCCAATTCTGCAAAGCAGTTGCAATAGTGCTATTAGTAGCAATGTCATATATACAGAGTACAGTGAAATTCTTATGACTGCATGTCAGACTATTACTGCATTGCCAGTATTGATTTCAGCC
Organism: Polypterus bichir lapradei; assembly: GCA_026402145.1. Taxonomy (NCBI): domain Eukaryota; kingdom Metazoa; phylum Chordata; class Cladistia; order Polypteriformes; family Polypteridae; genus Polypterus; species Polypterus bichir. Next base: position 16,615,950 of record JANRMT010062842.1, on the reverse strand, counting down.
ATAACTTACATCTTACATCTTGCCTGAAGAAGGGGCCTGAGTTGCCTCGAAAGCTTGCATATTGTAATCTTTTTAGTTAGCCAATAAAAGGTGTCATTTTGCTTGGCTTTTCTCTACATTCATAATGGCTAACACGGTACAACACCCTAGAACTACAGCCATAACTAACAAATCACTTTCAGTCTCAATGTGCGATCAACTCTAAAATGGGATGAATGAGATATTCAGTCTAAAGCAAGAGCTGACAATTTATTAAGGGCTGCTCTGCAGGAAAATATAAAGAACAGGCTAGTAAAGTCTCATTTAGAAAACCACTCATTACTGCTGGCAGCGTTTGCTCAATGCTTGCTGGTATAGTAATGCAAAGACTGCAGCAGTTGACTATGGAACAGTAGAGAAATGCAGTATGGTCAGATGAATCATCCTTGAGCATTTTCTGCACAAAAGAATACATCTATGTGTTTCATATACCACAAGAAGCCTGAAATTGTGATTGCTTAGGTGAATTGCATTGTGTTAGTGTTCATGCCCTTTTTTACTAGTTGAAGACTCTTACATTGTTGCATTTCTTTCCTGAAGAAAGTATTGCTTTGTTATGAGAAATTTCCCTCATCGATAGAGTATTACGCTGATTTAAAGTGTAGGCTTCCAATATGTGCTCAGTCAGCCAGCTGATAAAATCAGTGTTTCAGCATTACATATTATGGTTATAATGCTGCCCTTTGTCACCGATTCTGTTCATAACTTTCATGGACAGAATTTCTAGGCGCAGCCAGGGTGTTGAAGGGGTCCGGTTTGGTGGACTCAGGATTGGGTCACTGCTTTTTGCAGATGATGTTGTCCTGTTTGCTTCATCAGGCCATGATCTTCAGCTCTCTCTGGATCGGTTCGCAGCTGAGTGTGAAGCGGCTGGGATGAGAATCAGCGCCTCCAAATCAGAGACTATGGTCCTCAGTCGGAAAAGGGTGGAGTGCCCTCTCAGGGTTGGGGGAGAGATTCTGCCCCAAGTGGAGGAGTTCAAGTATCTCGGGGTCTTGTTCACGAGTGAGGGAAGAATGGACCGTAAGATCGACCGGCGGATCGGGGCGGCATCTGCAGTGATGCGGGCTCTGCATCGGTATGTCGTGGTGAAAAAAGAGCTGAGCCGTAAGGCAAAGCTCTCAATTTACCAGTCGATCTACGTTCCTACCCTCACCTATAGTCATGAGCTATGGGTAGTGACCGAAAGAATGAGATCACGAAATGAGCTTCCTCCGCAGGGTGTCTGGGCTTTCCCTTAAAGATAGGATGAGAAGCTCAGTCATCCCGGAGGGGATCAGAGTAGAGCCGCTACTCCTCCGCATCGAGAGGAGTCAGATGAGGTGGCTTGGGCATCTGATCAGGATGCCTCCTGGACGCCTCCCTGGTGAGGTGTTCCGGGCACGTCCAACCGGGAGGAGGCTCCGGGGAAGACCCAGGACACGCTGGAGGGAATATGTCTCCCGGCTGGCCTGGGAACGCCTTGGGATTCTCCCAGAAGAGCTGGAAGAAGTGGCCTGGGAGAGGGAAGTCTGGGCCTCTCTGCTCAAGCTGCTGCCCCCGCGACCCGACCCCGGATAAGCGGAAGAGGATGGATGGATGGATGGATGCTGTCTGCTTCCTTGCAGATTGAATTTTCTCATGTAGTTTTCTCAGTAAGTTTTGCACAGTGCTTTCATGCTGGTCTCACTTGCTAATTGGATCAGATATTTGAACTAACTTATCATATGTCTGTGATTGTTCTTGTTTTGAAGTTGTCTGTCAACTCAAAGTTCTAGCGTCATTTATTCATTACCATTTGTGCTAGATTTTTGACATTTGTGTTTGGACTACCAGAGTGTGTCATATAACTGAGCCTGCCCTTTTAATTAGTTTGTCGATTCAGTGGCCTTTCTTGAAGTGATGTTACCAGCCTGGGTCACTCCAGTGCAGAAAATTGCACTGACCATCACAGAGTTGTAGAAGATGTGAAGGATGTCACTTTCCACACACTCTGATATACCCCTGGAGGTAGTAGCCAAGGACACAATTAAAACAAAACTGAGTGCTTTTGTGAACAATGCTGCAAATCCTCTCTCTGACACACCAGTCTAAGTCAGACCAAAATGCAACAAAGTTTTGACTGAATATATATTAAGTGACACCTTTCATTTTTTCAGTTCTCATCTAATGAGGAACCCAACTAAACCCCATTTCTTTTACTGTGTTTACCTTGAACATGCCTACAGGTTCAGAAATAAAAACAGATGGAGTGTCTAACACATAATTGTTTTCAGCTGCCTAGATCTTTCAGTTTTCACAAGAATAAACTTATTTGAGGGACACTAATACACATCGTTGAAAACACATGTCTTCTTCTGTGATATTGTCTTGGCTTAGATTAATATTTCAGCTGACCCATTCTGGGTCATATGGTAAGTTAATTTTTACAGAATATTTACAGTGGGAAATGACTTTATTCAAACCCATATTGGACTAAGCATATTTGTAAAATGGGAGGATAAATAAATATTACAAGTATAATTTAGTGCTGCCACATAAAGAAATACACAGACAAAACAAACTAGACATGATTTATATTTCCCAAATGGAAACCGTTACTTACCTCATTCTTGTTACATAACTATAATAACAATAATAATATAATAACTGTGCGTAATTTTTTTTTTTGCCAAATACACAAGCACTGTAGTATCAAAGGAGCCTGACCGATTGTAGTTAACATGAAATAAACATTCATGTATTCACATGGCACAGTAAAATGTGCTACGGTTTGGTGAATTGTTTACTTAATCTTGTAACTCACACACCAAGATGTTCGTTATTTCTCTTCTGTATTGATGGGGAACACTGTACCTTTTCAACAGTCTTTTTATTTATTGTCACTACTTGGCTATTGGCCTCAGCCCATGCTTGCAAGCAATGTTTCCAGGTTAGGCTCTGCCATTGTTGCAATGAACAAGATTCTTTTTTGAAATTAGCGCTGCTGTTTTATTAAAGCTTAATATACTGTATGTTCTGGGATATCATCCATACAGTAGGCATTACAGTCTTCTATTACTTGTTTAGTCCAGAGGAGTGTTGAAACATGATGCTGAAATAGTTTTTAATACCAGAATTTAGTAATGCAGGACAGTGAGACTGTAGAGACATAAGTGTAGTTGGCAAAATTAGCAAACTGCTTAATCATAACACATGACAAAAACGGCAGCAATAATATGAAAGGTAAGTAGGTTGATATGCTCAAGAATTTTCCCAAAAAAAGTAAAAAGGAATAAAAGACATGAAAAAAAATTATGTGTCTTTAAAAGTTGTTAAACATAACATGTTTGCCTTTTTCCAAATATTGTTATATCACTTATGGTTAACTTTTACATGAGGCTCCTTAATGGGAGATCCTTTAATCTTTTAAGTTGACAGATTTAAGGCAATAGATGTTAATCCTGAAAGTCTTGACATGCTGAACAAGAGTTCAGTTTACGAAAGGCAAAGCAGAATTCAGAGTATTGTGTTTAATTAGAATGTGTAGCTTTTGATTCCCCTGGAAAAGTAACCTTGACTTTGTGTTAATGATTTAGTAGCATTTTCTGTTTGTTTTGAGAAAACTGTAAAATGTAATGGTGCACTCTGCTAACAGAGATGAAAACAAGTAAGTCAGGTGTTGTGTATGAATGAAAGGTTGGTGAAGAGTGGCAGCCTCTTTATTAGAAATTTTTCAAAAATTGTTGAATTTTCTATCAGCTATTGCTTTTCTGACACTTTTGCAAAGAGCTATTTGAATGCTATAAGGGGCCACTCAGCTAAAACAGACTCATTCGTGGAGATTTCTATCTGTTGCTGCTATAGACACTTTCATTGAGCTCTCTCTCTAGCAAGAAATCTTTTAGACAGACAGACACACAGACATACTCACAGATAGATAGATAGATAGATAGATAGATAGATAGATAGATAGATAGATAGATAGATAGATAGA
>JANRMT010062842.1:16586882-16602712 GCA_026402145.1 Polypterus bichir lapradei | reverse complement strand
CTATCTATCTATCTATCTATCTATCTATCTATCTATCTATCTATCTTTAATTCAGGTGAATCTTTTTAAGAATAAACACCTCTTCAAAATCTCAATAAACATCTTGAGGTATAGTTGTCTTGTTTGTAAAAGTCATTCTGATTTCTGATATATTTTTTATGGAACATGCATTTTTGATTACAGAGTGGCAGGAAAACAAGTGTAATTAAAATGAGAGGTCATGTACAGTAAATTTGGGAATTGCCCTTTAAGAAGTTATTTAGAAGGAAGCCACTGTACTTGAGGATCAGTGGGAAAACTGATTTGTTTTTTCAGATGTTTCTGCAGTTTTATTGCTTTATAATTAATTTAGCATGAATGTTTTATTTTTTGTGTTGCTCCAAAAACTGTTCATCACATTGAATAAAAAAAAACTTGCAGGCTAGAATAGAAACAAAAGAGTAATGTTGTTCAAACAATGCACTAGTGTGGTATCTTTCAGACTACCGTGGGCAGTTTTGTTCAGCCAAAAAGAAAACAGAAATGTTAGAATCTACACAAGGAACAGAAACCAGGTATCTGCATCATTAGGCTAAAGGGAAATTCCCTCCTCTAGCAGTCTAACAAAGCTCAGCATCTCTGTTTCTCAGTTTTGAGCAATCAAGACTTCCAAGAATCTAAACCTAGGTACCCAAAATACACCAAAGTGGCAGAACCCAATGCATTTCTTTTTCACATTGTATATTGACTGAATAGCTTCTTTTTCACTATGCATGTATGATCTTTCTCTTCGTCTTCATCTTTTCCCACTTCTTTGTTTGTCGATGTGCTTGATCAGCCTTCTCCAAAAAGCTCAGTCCTGCACCTCCTTGCCAGCCAAGCAGTTTTCCTTCGTCTTCTTTTACTTTACCCATCAATGTTACGTTCTTCACCCTGTTATGAAACCAGACCACCCTGGGCCACTAGCAAATGCTCAGCCTTAAGCTAGATCAGGCAAGAAATGGACTAGAGAGGCTCAGATAACAAAATGCTCAGGTCAGATTTTTAAGATGTGGCTGTTAATTTAGGGAACAAGGGAATTTTAAAGTCAGTTAAAGATCAGCCGCCTTGTGAACTACAGTACAGGGAGCTGACCTTTCAACTGTCGCTTGACAAATGCAGCACAGGAAGCTGACCTCTTGAACTGCTACATTATGAAATAACTCACTAAATATTTATTTAATATTAAACATGAAACATAGGGAAATTAGAAGTAAGGAAACATTACTTATGTAAAGAAAAATATATTTTAATTATGTCTTAAGGATATAACAAGAAACCAGAAGGGAATGTCTGGGTAGGGACAAAAATGAATTAATAAATTGGAGGATCTGGGCATAAATGCACAAAAATATTTTGTGTATAAACAGAATAAAATTTGTAATAAAAGCAGATCATCTTTAACATAGACAGGAAGGCCTGAATCTGTGTAATCACTGCCAAACTGCTGTAAAAATATTGTCACACACAAGTGCTTAGGAGGCAGCTGACAAGTCCTGAGGTGAGTGAAATATCGTGAGACAAGGGGTTGATATCGAGTATTAACGACTCTCTCCTTCTTTCACCAGAGTTGTGGAAGAAAAATCATAAAATAACTCACTCACCTCCAGCAGTCCTGGATTCCCAAAATAGCGTACATTCCATCACATCACTTCCATTTCCAGCTCCCAAAGATCACGTCACTTCCGGTCACCTCCTGATGACGTCAATTCCGGCCTTTCCTGATGATGCCACTTCTGGTCACCACCCGATGACGTCACTTCTGTCTTCCAATTATAACGTCGCTTCCATCAGTACTTCCTTCCGGTTGCCATTTTCTATATAAAGTCACGAACAACTCCTGTTTTTGATCAATTTTTTCACTTATTTTCTACAAGATCTCTGGACATTATATGGGGACAATTCCCCAACTCTTTTTTGAGTTTTTTTGTTGATTTATTTACCCACTATATATATACTCAGCAAAAAAAGAAACGTCCTCTGACTTTCAACTGTTTTCACTTTCAGTAGACTTAATGTGTAAATATTTGTATGAACACTAAAAGAGTCAACACCATAAGACATAAACTAAAAATGTTTCACAATGTGTCCCTGAATGAAGGGAGGCTCAAAATCAAAAGTACCAGTCAGTATCTGGTGTGGCCACCAGCTGCTTGAAGTACTGCAGTGCATCTCCTCCTCATGGACTGGACCAGATTTGTCAGTTCTTGCTGTGAGATGTTACCCCACTCTTCTACCAATGCACCTGCAAGTTCCTGGACATTTCTGGGGGGAATGGCCCTAGCCCTCACCCTGCGATCCAACAGGTCCCAGACGTGCTCAATGGGATTGAGATCTGGGCTCTTCGCTGGCCATGGCAGAACACTGACATTGCTGTCATGCAGAAACTCATGCACTTTTTGCCACTCCTGTCTGGTCCAGCGAAGGTGGGTTTGTGCCCATAGGCGGCGTTGTTGCTGGTGATGTCTGGTAAGGACCTGCCTTACAACAGGCCTGCAAGCCCTCAGTCCAGCCTCTCTCAGCCTATTGCAGACAGTCTGAGCACTGATGGAGGGATTGTGTGTTCCTGGTGTGACTCGGGCAGTTGTTGTGGCCATCCTGTACCTGTCACGCAGGTGTGATATTCGGATGTACCGATCCTGTGCAGGTGTTGTTACTCGTGGTCTTCCACTGCGAGGATGATCAGCTGTCCTTCCTGTCTCCCTGTAGCGCTGTCTTAGGCGTCTCACAGTGTGGACATGGCAATTTATTGCCCTAGCCACATCAGCAGTCCTCATGCCTCCCTGCAGCATGCCTAATGCACGTTCACGCAGATGAGCAGGGACCCTGGGCATCTTTCTTTGGGTGTTTTTCACAGTCGGTAGACAAGTCTCTTTAGTGTCCTGCGTTTTTAGAACTGTGACCTTAAATGCTTACTTTCTGTAAGCTGTTAAGGTCTTAACGACCATTCCACAGGTGCATGTTAATTAATTGATTATGGTTAATTGAACATGCATGGAAAACATTGTTTAAACAATTTACAATGAAGATCTGTAAAGTTATTCGGCATTTTTAAACATTATTGTTGAAATACACAGTCCTGAAAAAGGGACGTTTCTTTTTTTGCTGAGTATATATATTTTCTGTTACTTATATTTTGCATTTAATCTTTTTAATTTTGTGTTTTATTCTTGTGATTTAATAAATATGGTAAATGCTTTTAATATTAATTTGGTATAGATTCTCATATTTTTCTGGTCTCATAGGTTAAGGTGTTGGGGAGTGTCATCTTAGGGGTTTCATTGCAGTGCTTAGTTGGGTTAAGGATGTTACATACATGGAGACAATGGCCTCCAACAAGTAGCCAAACTTATTAAAGTCCCAACATGAGTTACTAGGAGCATAGATGTGGAACTGCAGGGTGAATCTTAAGGGCCCTAAAGTCACAATTGCCTCCATATCTCTCACCCCTTAGCCTTGGAAAGAAAGACAGATAACCTGGGTATTCCTCCTCTGATCCTGGGTCTGGACACCCTCAGTAGCTGTAGTTACATATTCTTGTATCATTCTCTCAAATCCACTCTCTTTACAGAGCAACTATCAGCAAGGTTCACTCTTTTCCCACTTCCTGTCTGCCTTTTCTGTTACACCATTGGCAATGTGAATTTGCCCTTCAGACCTAAGCTCCACATCACAGTGAGGAATTCCCACTACTCTGTTTCATTATATACTGGCGTTCTTCTATCCTCAAATAATGCTCATGCACACAGGTCATTGGTCCTAATGTAATTTAATATTTTTATTCTGTCTCCAGCTATTAGATTGAATCAGTGTTTAACATTCTAAGGGGTTTTCCTCTTTATCTCTGCAAATAATCAAATCCCCAAAATGAGATTCTTGTCACATTTTATTCAGATACTCAGGCACTGGTAGTCTTCCATGTTATATTTAATTCTGTTTTATTCCACAACTGCATATGTACTTCTTGTGAAATGGATAACTCTTTAAGCTTCTAATTCCAACTGCATCTCTGCAGTATGTGATTCAGCTATCCATCCATTTTCTAACCCACTGAATCCAAACACAGGGTCACGGGGGTCTGCTGGAGCCAATCCCAGCCAACACAGGGCACAAAGCAGGGTGCCAATCCACTGCAGGACACACACAAACACACCAAGCCCAATTTAGAATCACCAATCCACCTAACCTGCATGTCTTTGGACTGCGGGAGGAAACCCACGCAGACACGGGGAGAACATGCAAACTCCACGCAGGGAGGACCTGGGAAGCGCCACCGTGCTGCCCGTGATTCAGCTATGAAAATGAATATAACCTCTCATTTCAATTTTGTTAGGTCAATTATTCCATTTCCCCCATCTCCATCCTACTCGACAAAAGTTGGATTTCTAATACACCTGCCTAATCTTCTCCAGTGCATCTAGATTTCCAGTTCCATCATTAGGCATTCAATTTGTATCTCATTCAACTCTGAGTTCATTTCTGCTTTCTCCAAATTCGTTTCCCATTGTCCCCCACTTGTCCTGTCAAGTATACTTGTTTAGAAACCCTGCTATGTAATACTTAAGATCCACTTAGACCTGCCTTATCCTAAACAATTTTTGGATGAAAATAAGATTAGCTAGAGGTTAAAATGTTGAACTTGAAATGGCCTAAGTAGACTCTTTTCTTTAATAATGTACACTCTGTGCCTGCAGCCCATCTTACAAATTTCTATCCTAGGTCAATAGTGAGATATTTTTACTCCCACTGTAGGTGTTACCACATTCTTAAAATTAAAATTCCAGTTTGATATTCCTACTTCATACTTTAACTTCTACTTCCAGCTGCACTTAAGTTTAAAATATCTTCCCACTTCTACAGGGTTTTGTTCCTGATGCTTACCCATAGTTTTGTTAATTCTTCATATACTGTAAATCTCTTTTCGGTATCAATATGCAATATGATCGACCTTCACATTCCAAATGCATTTTAAAATTATTAAACATTGATTTTATTTTCAAGAATATTACTCATGGGTCAGGAATCATAACCATTTATTCACACAGCTACTAATAGTGCCGCTCACCACACAGGTTATTTACAATGAGTCTGTCCCTTATGTATCAAGATGACTTTTATTCCAGAGGTCCATCCAGTACTTTTCTTCACATGCTTTGGTTTTACTCCTATGGTATTTCTCATCTTTCCAGCTTGATGTGTGCAATATTTTATTTTGTCTTCTACTTTTTTCATTTTCACAAGACTGCCGACAATTTTTTCCTTCTGGGCACTATTGATCTTTTTCTGTTATTTTACCGTAGGATGGTCTTTTTTCCTGAGCACCTTGGCTACTAAATGCCCACTTGCCTCAAAATGAAAACTCTTATTATTGGTATTTTTTTTACATGATACTTGAGGCCTATACAGCAAGAATTAATAGTGTCAGTGTCTCATTTATTGAGTCATGGGAGAAGGCACACTCTTTATTATCAAGGCCAACAAGGTAATTTAAATTTGAATATTCTTGTACTTTCTATTTATGAATTAATGTGTACAAATACATTTATGGATGCCTAAATAGGTGCATACGTAAAAATATATTTATTTTGGGCTGCCCAAGGGAAAGGAATTAAGGGTGTCTGCTGTGTTCCCATTATGTTACCTGGTATTGATTTATAAATAAAATCTGAAAAAATATAAATTTTTTGTTTCACCATTTAATGTCATGGGGATTATCCAGCTGGAAGGAAGTTATTGAGGGCAAAGTGTAAAACCAACGATTGAAAAGGATAGTAAGACAGAAAAAAAAAGGTCACACTGACTTAACAGGAAAGATTCTACTGATGCCAAATCAGAAGCCCTTTAAGAGCAACAGAAGGCACAATGGTGTAAAGGCAGCAAGTGCCACTAGGAATTCTAGAACTCATGAATTCTTAGTGCTCCCTAGAGTTTGTGGAGCAAATGTCTGCTTATTGTTGATCCTGGAAGTGATTTGTAGAGGTGTCCATAGGATGGAGTTTTAAACCACCTCTCATAGGTTGAAGGTTGGATGAAGGCCACAACTCTGATCCTGGTGGCCTGTTGTAGCTGCTGGTTTTCATCCTTACTCTTTTCTTAATTAGTGACAGGTTTTGCTGCTAATTAATTTATTAATTTTAATAGACTTGCTATTTAAGACTCAGACCCAGACCCCTTAATTGCAGCATCATTTCTTAATTAGAATCCAAGCAAGAATGAGATTCGAAGTGAGCTAACACATGAACAGCTAACCTGTGGCCATCATACAATATCTGAAAATTAAGAAAGCTGAAGGTCTTAGTAATGTTGTATGGAAGCCGAGAGAGGACGTGCAATGTCATTATTTCTTTAAATTGTTTCCTCGAGATAACGGACTAATTTTATCGAGATCTCAATAAAACAAAAAAAATCTTGTTTTCTTGAAATTATGAAATGATTGTATCTAACGTTTAATGTTTAGCTTATTGAAGCCATGTCCTGTTTAAATTGGCAGAAGAGCTGAACTGATTGATCAGCGTGTCACATTTTTGTTCAATCAAGGGCTCACGCAGGCTGAAATATGTTTATGGCTTAGTTTAGAAAATAATAACGTTAGTGTCCGTCATTTGAGAACACAGTTAGCAAGACTTTAGTTGTATAGGCGTCACAATCTAAGCGAGCCTGATGCCAGGAGCAAAGGTTAAGTTTCGTTTTCTCAAGATCACGATAAAATTATTCCGTTATCTCAAGAAAACAAATTTTCATTTTCTTGACATCTCCATAAAATTATTCCGTTATCTCAAGAAAACAAAGTTCATTTGCTCGAGATCTCGATAAAATTAGTCTGGTTATCTGGAGAAGACCATTTAAAAAAATAACGATATTGCACGTCCTCTCTCGGCTTCGGTAATGTTGACCTGTTCGGGTTACTAAAACATTTTGACAGTGCTCCTATAAAAAAAGAAAATCCACCATTTTGGAAATGTCTGCTGTGGCAGAATGGGAGCACCAACAAGCCATGGAATTAAATAACGGGTTTAATTAACAACAAGTACCTGCTTCTTATTGAGAAAATGGTTAGAGTGGACTTGGTTGGAGTCTGAGGTCCTGAGTTAGCTGGTCATCTTTTGGCTCATTTCACATCTCCTTTCTGTTTGACTGTCATTCAAGGAAGGAGGAAGCAATTAAGAGAACTTAGTCTTTAAAAATCAAGGCAATTAAAATGAAGGGGAAAGAAGTCAATTTAAAGTAGAAATGGATTAAGCAAGTGCCAGGAAAGAAAATCTTCAGCCACTGAGGCCCTCCAGGATTGGAGTAGAACACCTCTGGCACAGAGGAAGAAGAATGGGCAAACAGGAATCAAGCAAAGATGCTGACATCTGGGTGATACTGAAATAAAATCAGGATGTGGTGAGGGGGAGAGATTGGGTGTGGCATTGTGTTAGACAAACGTCTACAATGGAGTGACAGGGATTCAAAACCTGGAAAGCCAGGCCCAAAGCAGTAATAGTTTTTCTCTTGCTTATTTTGTGTTTGGTGTTGTCTTTTGTATTCTTTCATGTTTGAATTTTTTTATTTAATAAATCATTCATTTTTGTTTACCTTTTGTATTCTATTTCAAAGTAAAAATGGACGCAACATTGCTGTAGCAAAGCCCACAGACTAGTTGCATATGGACAAACAGTCACGGAAATAATAAAAAAAATAGTCAATAAATTAATAAAAAAAAAAAACTTTAATATGTATTTGAGCTGTAATATTTTTCATTTTTTACTAAATACCTTTTTCACATTATCTTACAAAAAAGAGAAACAAAATTTCCAGTCTTCTAGTTCTGTGTTAACCATTCTTTTACTGAAGTTTTACTCACTGGACCTTTTTCACAATTTCTGTTATTTCCCAAAAGCATCTCCCAATGAGTAAAGTGTATTTTTATTTACCCAGTAACTATGGTAGAATCATGCAACAAGAGCTGCTATCATGAACAACAGGGTGCTTTCAACAGTTTCCTGAAGCACAAGGGGGTCAAGAAAATGATGGGTTGATTTGATAAGTAATAAAGAAAAGTCTTTCTTTACAGTACACCGTGCCAGTGACATGTATCATTCATACTACTGATGTGAAAAGGCACCTAAAGTATAGAGCTTCCCAAACCTTTTTGTGCAACTTTTCTTAGAAACAGCATTTGATAAGGAAACTGGTCTCCTCATAACTTTGGTTAGTCTATTTGGAATATCATTACTTAGATACAAAATGAGATATGCTTTTCTAACAATCTATTCCTGGTAATGTGCCCCATTTGTCCCTTTTTGAATATTTCCATTATTCTCTGTTTCCACAATAAGCACACAATGCTAATGGAACATCTGCAACATATGAGTATTTATATTTACAGAAGTTTCAAGTAAAGCAAGAATTAATTTAAAATTTTAAAATCTCCTATAGATTGTTTCATGATATGCTGTTTCTCAACCTTACTGGTACTATGGCCCATTTTTTCCTATTGAAATGTGTTTGCAACTCTTTGAACTGAGTGCAATTATGAGAGTAAAGGTGGGGGTTCACCTGGGTAAACTGAGCGCAGTCGTGGGACGAGGAGATAACATATGCGATTGTCAGAAATACAACCCACTACCACTATAATGTATAGCAACTCATGACTTAAAAGTGTGACTTGACCAGGTGGTTGAGAAACCCTGCACTGTAGCATCTTTATATACTATAATGCTAATTTTGCACAATAAGAATGTTCAATTTGAATTTACATACCTATAAATATATGCTGAATATAGATTACTGTAATGAAAGAGGCAAAGCGTAACATGGATGAGAGAAACAAAATTTCCAGTCTTTTAGTTCTGTGTTAACCATTCTTTTACTCTACTCTACTGCAGAATAAGCATTTTTCCCTTAGCTTCTTTGGTTGAAAGGATACTCTGTAATCCCAAGTCCCACCACTGCTGTCTTCAGTGTTATGTGCAGCTGAGAGGAAGGATTTCTCTGAGTGAATTCCTGAGCAGAGGCGTTTACTTGCATTGGCACATCCATCCATCCATTATCCAACCCGCTATATCCTAACTATAGGGTCACAGGGGTCTGCTGGAACCAACCCCAGCAGGATACAAACCAGGTGGTTGAGAAACCCTGCACTGTAGCATCTTTATACACTATAATGCTAATTTTGCACAATAATAATGTTCAATTTGAATTTACATACCTATAAATATATGCTGAATATAGATTACTGTAATAAAAGAGGCAAAGTGTAACATGGATGAGAGAAACAAAATTTCCCGCTATATCCTAACTATAGGGGTCTGCTGGAGCCAATCCCAGCAGGATACAAACCTCAGGCAGGGTGCCAGCCCACCGCAGGGCACACTCACGAAGCACTTTTTAGAATTGCCAATGCACCTTGGGAGGAAACCAGAGCACGCAGACACGGGGATAACATGCAAACTCCGCATAGGGAGGACCCGGGAAGCGAACCCAGGTCTTCTTATTGCGAGGCAGAAGCACTACCACTGCGCCACTACATTGGCACATATTTACGATTTTGGATGGATTATGTTTGGAACATTTTTAAAAAATAAGACAAAGAGGTAAGAAGGCTACTTGCTTGATAACCATGTTTACCTCTCTGCCACAATTACTGTTCTTTTTGAATTTTGGCACAAGAATACCACGGTTAACTTTATCAGTATTGCCTGCTGCACACATCCTCCCAACCTGTGAATCACCTTTTATCCATATCTGAGGAAAGCTTGATCTCCACCTCTTCAACACATCCGAAATTAGGCACAAGGATGTGTGAACCCTTTCTTCCTTGTAGTAGTACAATCATGTGCCACTCTCTAACTCAAAATCCAGTTCTCCTCATGCTGTTTATTTGTATTTAAGGTATTTTGCTGAAAATAAATGTACAGTACACCCTCTGAAGCCCCAGTTTCAGATTTTGTGAAAAGGGTCCATGTAAAATATTTTTTGTTGACTATATACAGTACATTACTATTTTGCTTGCTGAAACAGTAAAAAAACATAGGAAACAAGCATAGCAAACCTGAGGAAAATTGTTAACAAGAAAAACTGTCCTCTTACACGGTACCTGCTTTATATAAAGGCAAACTGACAAAAGTCCCAATATTTGTGTAGCACATTCATCAGGGAGTAAGGCAGTGTTTGTCTTTAGTGCCACTTTTGTAACAGCAGAAACCTGACTTTGACAGTTACACTAAACACTTGCTAAATGTATTTTCTTGACTTAACATGCTCACATAATTCATGGATTTAACAAAACAAATGTAAGAATGAGAAAAGCCTCACCCTGTAAATACATATGTCATTCTGTAAACCGGACACTTTTAAAGCACAGACATTCTGCATATCCTGGAAGGATGCCTGCTGTCTGTGTAATGTACGCCCAAAGTGTTTTTATGACTGTAATTTTATTTATTTATTAACAGATGGTGGGAGTTTTCTTCTTTTAAATTCTGAAATAATGCAGTGGCTGATGGGATCACTTGGCATCATTAAAGCAATTCTGTTGAATTTAGCAGTTCATAGGCAAAGGTAGACAAACCAGTGTACATTGTGTTTTCATTCAAGGCTATTATTAACTGAGTAATATCTTAAATAAAAATAAATGGCTGCAATTACACCTCAATACACTATACTGACATATACTATTGGTTGGCTTGTAATCAATCCATTGAATGGTAACAGTGGTAGAAGTAGATTTATAGCAGAACAGATAAAAATGGATTTGTCTGTCCATAAGAACAAGGAATATATTTCTGTAAATTAATTAATATTTTCAGAGAGGCAAAGACAGAATAAAAAATACAAATACATAGTTAATGGACAGCAATTCTTAAGAAATGACCCTACAGGCATCATGAATTCAAATGTTAGGAAAAATACAAAGATAACAGCGACTGGTGAGCAGTTTTCAGAAATTCTTAAATTAGGCTTTTACTTTAATTTGATTTGTTTGAAAGGAGTCTTTCCTGATTTAAAGTTTAGTCAAGTAGCAAAAGCTTTATCTTCCTTAATATTTGAAGCAACAGAAACCATACGCTGACAATCAAAAAGGCAACGTCATATCCTTTAGCCCAAAATATGAAAAAATAACAAAACAACAAATTAAATTAATAATTAAAAAAGCTAGCATCCAAAATTTAGGAATAACATATAAGTGATGTTTGAAATGTCCAATGCCTGGACAATCCTTTTTCATTTGCAGTAGTGTGCCATGCAGTTCATTATCTTTTAACAATTAGTTGATGATAATCAAAAGAGAGTCAAAATGTGGGTTCGTATGTAGTCTTCCTTAATGTGCATACTTCAGCCTACTTGTAAAAGTACTCGTCATCAGCGGTAGATAAAAAGAAACTGATTGGCTGATGGAAGACAAGAGCTTCATTTGGCAGAAATAATCCACTAGGGTACTAATGATAAATGTGTTCAAGATCAATCCATCCATCCATCTTCCTAGCCTGCCTATCCAGGGCAGCTGGAGCCTATCTCGGTAATTATAGAGAGCAAGGCAGGAATAATCCCTGGACAGGGCACCAGGACATCACAGCGTGTACACACACACTTTGGCAAAGCCTGTTCACATAACCTACATGACTTTAAAGTGAGGTAGGAAACCAGAGCACCAACAGAAAAAAAAGCACGGACACGGGGAGCACATTCAAACTTCATACGGGGAACACTGATCTCTTTAGTGCAGTGATACCACTGCCTGACATCTATGTAAGTCTACATGTATAAATATATATAGCATACATATTTATTTGTTTAAAAGTCCTAATGGAGTACTTGGGTCTTTCAATTCAGCAGTTAACAAAGGAGAAATTAAGTTGTTATCACTTGCAAGTCATAAAGAGGAAGTATGGATTGGAGGACTCTAATGGCAGAATGAAATTCAAAACATGCAGCATGGACAACATTTTGTACTTTATATTTTCAGAACATTGAAGTCCTGCAGACTGTGATTTCCAGATTGAATGTCAGGGACAAATGCAGCATATTTCCTACTTTTTGATAACGTTTCAATCTAAACTAAAATTTGGAATTAATATTACAATGTAAAATAATGCTTTTTTTAATGAGCAGATCTATTTGTACACCTATTCTGTGAATAATGATTACTGGCATTCAAATGTGTGGCAGAAACGACAATGATGCAATTCTTCAGTTATGACTGCTTGTCTGAGGGGAAATTACATGATGAAAAGGTCTAAATAAATGTATCCAGATGAATGAAGGACTAAAGCAAGAATGTAGAATTAATATCATAAATATATACAGTAAATTTATATATATTTTTTAAAGTACTACTCTGTCAATATTAGCATATAACTTTAAAGATATCTTTTGCTTTTCTTTGTGTGCTACATGCTCCGCAGATTTTACTTATAGCTCGGTCTTCTAAGCAGTCCAACGCAGATTGAGTATGTTAGGTCCTTAAGATAATGAAAATATCAGTCCAGCTATTTACTGCTTTAATGAAGAAGGACGTGTTGGTAAAGAAATGAAGGACTATCATTCCATCATTGTGAAATATTTCATTATCGGATGTGACCTTTGGATGATGGCAAGCAACTGTTCTGCATAATAAAATGAAATTAGCCACCTTTGCCTGTTTTGCTTATAAAAACCTGTCAAAGCAGAATATTTGTTTTCTTCACAGAAGACTTTTCTCTATAAAAATAGTAAGCAACCAATGCACTTTAACAGTGGAAGCATCCATATTGTCCAATAACCATATTGCTTGTAGGAGGGATACTTTTTGCCAAGAAAGAAAACGACTTGAGTGAAGGGCAGCCAGTGGCGTTACTTCAGTAAACCCTGAGATGAAGATTCTGGAAGGTGTCTGATGACATCGTAGATTGCTGTGTGCAAATCCTGAGCTTGAACAGAATCGGGTTCTGATAGCGATTTGCTGGACAACTGGGAAAAAACACAAAAACACTGTTAAGATTTAATCAAAATTTTGTGACATGTAGGTAGTAAAAATACTTTAACAAAGTTTTAGATATAATGAAATTAGAATTAGAATTAATTAGAAGCCTTTATTGTCATTATACCATGTATAACAAAATTACAGAGCAGCCACTCCTTCAGATTCAGTGAAAAAAATGAAAACAATCATTTTTACAGTAACTTTAAAGTACTACATATAAAACTGCCAAATATAAAGAATATATAAAAAAATAGTAATTACTAGGTAATAATGTGGTATTGGTAGGCAACAAATGTGGCATAACTAAACAAGAAATATTACTGATCATGTAGGTATTGCACAATGAATTACCCATGATATGAATATTACACAAAGAATACTAATAACGTAAAGTATTGCACACAGAACAAATAGAGCAATATTGCACTACATTGTGATCATTACACAGAGTATTATTGCACATCCAAAACAAAAGGTGAGCTTGAGAGAAAATGTGAGAGAAGGGGAGAGAGAAAAGAGAGCGGGACAGAGACAGACAGGGAGATGCCCTGTGCATGTTGAGAATCAATGTAGTTATATAAATAATGAAATCATTTTTCTGCTACTGTGGTTTGAACAATAAATAACTGAGAAAGCAAAATATTAGGTAAATATCACAATTGTGGAATATATAAAAATTCAATATGTGGCATTCTAACAGAAATATAATTTCTCTTGATATTGGCATAGGCTTCAGTGCACTGCGATCTTGAAAAGCATTAAGAAAGCATTGACAATAACAAAAAAAACACGAAACACATCAATGAGATCTACTAGCATCTGCAGTACAGGAAGATAGACGAAATCAAATTATTTACATTTTATTTTATTTTAAAACCACAAGCTTCAGAGAAAATGTAACACATTTAAAAATAGTTGCATCCTGTTGAATTGCCACCAGTGTTAAATGGCACCAATTCTACAATGTTCTGTTTACGACAGAACCTGATCTGCGTTTGTCCTGAGCAGGCCTCATGATTTTACTTGTGTGCTGTTGCACAATGACTGCAATGTTATGCTCTGCAGGAGAGTTCTCAGGTCAAGTACAGGTTGTGTAATCTTTTATCCAATGGATTGTTTTTAGTTCTAGTGTCAAATCAGGATTTTTATACCAGGTGGCAAGCTTACTGAAATACAAGATAACAAAATGGAGGCAACAATGTAGACTGCATAATTTGGGGATAATCAGCTGTGACAGCTGTGAACAATGAGTAGTGTATATAACTCTATCCAAAGTAAAAAGTAAGTCACTTAAGGCTATTTTTTATTATTTCTTATCACTGCAGTCCTCATTCTTTGTTTCTTTTACAGCAAATATGATAAATGCTATAGGTGGGTCATCTCTCTCTCTCTTTCTTTTCTTCTGTCTCCATAACATAACTTATCACCCTTAAACCTGTGCAATCATATTCTGGGTCATGAGGGGCTTTAGTGTATCTTTGTAGCATTTGAGTGCAAGGTAGAAACCAGCCCTGGACAGGTCACCAGTCCATTGTAAAATCCATCCAGGCTTAGGATTCTTAAATAACTAGTACCAATGTAGGACAGACTGGCAATATCCATTTTGCTATGCCTGTAACACAAGTTCTTGTCTTAAAAATCCACTGCCAGACACTCTTAATATAAGCTTTTTCTTGACTGAGCCTCTCTTTTAAATGCAGCTTCTGCACTTTATGTGATAAAATGATCAATCAAAAACAATAAAATGACATCCCAGAGATAGTTCTTTGAGGTACTATCTAAATACCCAAGACCAAACAAAGAGCCATAACTCAACTATTGGCAACCTTGATGGACAAAACTGTGCTCTAATACTTATCTGCAACCAAGAAATCAATGGCACAATGTCTATTCCTTCCTTTAAAAACTCTTGCACACACCAAATCTGGGCTCTTAATATCAAGCTCACTGCTGTCAATCCGGCTATAACTTCTACTCTCTACAGTGGAGACCTGTTGCATAAAGGTGGCCAAAACAAAGGCCAAACAAAGCAATCTGGTGCAGGTCTGGAAGGGTGTAAGACTTAGCTGTATTGGAGTTGGACAAGGGGACCACATGTCCAAACCTTGTTAAGGAAGGCAAATGCACAAGCAACAAGCAAGAGAGAGACTTGCAAAAAAGCCATATGTTCATCTCACTAACAACAGGAAATAATAGATAACCAGCTGCTCCAGCAGAATTAAGATTGCTAGCAACTAAGGACATTACATGTAAAGAACTCAAAGAGAAAACTGCAATATAGTGTGCAACCAGAAAGTGTGTTCAAGGTGAAGAAGCAGAAGAGCTCCTGAACAAAGAAACAAAAGCATGCTGAAGATCCTTCCATGTGTGAGGAGAAAGCCAACTAGGAAAGGAAAAAAGCATTACTTACACCAAGCCATGAATAACTAATAACAGATAACTATTAATTGTAACTTAATAGTTAAGATAAAGCTAGCTAAGTTATTATGGTGTTGGCATCACTTTAACTGAACAGTACTAACTTTTGTGAAGGATACATCTTTAGCTATTGTAAGGTTCTTCCTAAATCCTGAAGGGAAGTTCAGAGCATCACACACACACTCATGCACATGTGAGCAAATTAACATCTCACTACAGACACTAGGAATTTTATAAACTACTTAAAGAATGTATCCATCTTCACTACATGAAATGAAAAATCAGAATTTATTAGTCATGTGTCTTTTTCTATAGGAGAGAACAAGTTAAACTTAGCTGTCATAATTTGATGTTTTGTGTTATTGGTTTTTGTCTATACAGTATGCTATCTATCTATCTATCTATCTATCTATCTATCTATCTATCTATCTATCTATCTATCTATCTA
>JANRMT010062842.1:16572009-16586872 GCA_026402145.1 Polypterus bichir lapradei | reverse complement strand
CTATCTATCTATCTATCTATCTATCTATCTATCTATCTATCTATCTAAATATATACTTGTATATATTCAACTTCTAATATCCTTATGTTTTAAATAAACTGTTATAGATGCCAAGGTGAATGGACTGGCATCCCGGCTGGGATGGAAAGTGAACCATTACCCTGCTGGGAGGCTATAACGGAAGGAGAGCATGAAGGACCTACAACCCAGCTGGGGTGGTTGGTGATCTTTATCCCTGTCGGGTTAAACTACTAATGGATGAACTGGGCAAACATGGATGCCAGAGGCAGTTCATTCTCCCACATGGTAGATGCCAGTATCCCTCCAGGGTCCTTGGGTGCCACAGGAGGGTGTTGTCAGGGAAGACTGCCCTGGTTTCCGTATGACCTGAAAGTGCTCTGGATGACCACTGCAGCAACACTGGAAGCATTCCCGGGTAGGATTTAAAAGAAGCCCACTACATCTCTTGAGGGAGTCAGAGTTGGGAGGTAGCAGGTGACACTTATCAGGAGGATGGAAGGAGGAAGAGAGTCTGTGGTTATATTTGTGTATTTTGGCTGGTGCTTAATTGAAAAAGTGTTGGTTGTATTTGAACCTGGAATTGTGTTGGGTGATACTGTCTGTGGTTTGGGGTTCAGTGGCACTCCCTTGTGATCACATTTTATTATTTTGTTTATTACAACAAGCATTTTGGGTTAGTTGTTAAAAATATGTCTATTGTCACAACCAAACTACAACAGAGAAAGTGAAAATATGTAATGTGAACTTTGGCCGATCATAGACTTTGTTCATAAATTGTATCAATCTCTTCACATTTCTGGTGTCATGGCTAGAAGGTGAAACAGAAGGGTGAGCAGAACTTAAAATCCTCACATACACTACATTAATTTGGGGCTACTAGGGAAGTGTCTTACAATTTTTTTTAATTAATCACTGGCATTGCTGAAGGTAACACTGATAACTAATTAATTGATTGATTAACATCAAACATATCAATTCTTCTTCTCACACCATACACATTTCCTATATCAATTCCTCCAGAGCTATGAAAGAGCATTGCAGGACCCTCATACGCACACTCCTTCACTGCCATTCACCAAATAACCTAACCTGATTTTGCTGGTGGTTATATTACCGTTTCAATTTTTTCCTCCTTGATAATGATCTTTATGGCTAAGACTTTGCATTATGTTTTGGCTCTGATTCTTGATTTTCAATAAGCCTATTTTTGATGTTCATCCCTTCATTCCCCTGTTCCCCTGTTACTGCCATTACTGGGACAAGCCTGCTTTTTGCTCATCATAAACAATACAGAGGAAGTCAAAAAAGACAAAACACATCCTTACACTAAAATATCTTTTATTTCCTCTGCCTTTCAGGTGAATTGTAAAGCAAATAATTAAACTGCAAGCAGTGGTGCTAAGATATATGCACTGCCATTTTCTATAGGTGAGCCATGATGACACGTGGCAATTAACATGCATGTCTTATGCACTTTGGGCATAGCAAAAGTAAACAATGTCCCCGAGGCCATGAAAAACACACACAAAATGGTGGCTTCTGGAAAACAAAAAAAGTCATGCTGACTAAAATATAGATAAAAAAAATTCAAAATAACAATTAAAAATGACCAGAAATCCACATCTTGAGCAAATGACAGCCCAGAAAGGCAGATCAAGACACAGTGGAGTGCTAGAGACAAGATTGGGAAGGATTAACCTAACACATAACAAAAGGCAACATTCATCTACTTGTTAAAACATATGAAGCTATATGACAATAATTTAGTAAAGTCAAATACCCGATTCTGATTAATAAATATACAGTAAGATAGCAATGATGATTGATTAAAATTTATAGTAAAATAAAAAAACAAAACTCCAATGACAGCAAAAAAAAATCCATGACTGAGAAAGCTCTGTACTATCTTCTAAATCTTTCAATAATGTTTACCTGGGCAGTTTCTGAAGTACCAGGTATGACAATGAATTCATAAATTCCAAAGTCTTCTTTTGCATCTTCATGACCTGTGAAGGGAATGAAAGAATTTCAGAAATGTGTTTATTAGATGAGTAAATACAGTTGTATGACATCAGAGCAGAGCAACACCAGTACTAGTGCTTATCTTTCTATTGTATCATAGACTGGCAAGATTAATCCATATTCCTTTTAAATGTAAAGTTATTTAGACTACTTTATGTCTTTCTGATACAAATGAAAGGAGATTAAAACTCAAGTATACAGTAACTGAGCATTGTGTAAGAAAACACCAACAATCTATTGAGTTTTGTTCATACATCCTTAAGATGTGGATTCTTAGCCATTTGGCAGTCATGTTTGAGTCTATGATTGCTTGAAGATTTCAGCGTTCCAAAGAATTGAACTAGACCTGATCTAAATTATTCTTAAAATCTTCTAAGTACCCTTATTCATGTAATTATCTCTTTTTTCCACAATGCCATGCCAAAATCATGTCAACGTTGCTCTGCCTCCTGTGTTCTAAATGCTCTGTTGTGTTCATTTTGTGATATTGTCATGAATAAAGTTATGCAGTCTGTGGTCAGATCTTGGAGGTCATAACATCTCATGAGCTGTGAGTAATGTTTTTTTTTTGGACTTGAGAACAATCATCGCCATTAATGACAGTGCATTGATTAATCAAGTCTTACAACTGTAATACAAGCCAGGATGTGGCTAAAAAATTGATAAGGGTCAGTACACAAGAGAACAAAGGTAAGGATGCAAGAGTGGTAAAATTAATTATTAGGTCTCAGGTTCACACAGAGTAAAGTAGAGTGTGTATCTATGAAATACTGCTAACAAAAAGAACCTGCAACAAAATGAAACAACCTACACAGGAAAAACTGTTTTTTTATTACAGGTAAGCATTTTGGGCAAAAATATACAGCAACTTTTAAATATGTAAACTAATAAATGTCTTATAAGAGAATGCAAATAAGGCAGGAGATCATTTGTTGAACTGTCCTGCAGCCAGCACACAATTTAAATATACTCAGCCTCACTGATATTGCATTTCATTGTTATGGTCCTGAAAACGACTAATATAAGCCAAATGATTGCCACATTTTCACACTTTACTGTCATACAGATCAACATTCATAAATAGGATTTGGATCACAGTATTCGTAAGGGATTCACATGGCAATATAAATGTTTAGACAGAGAATCACTGCTTTCTGAAGCTCATGTCAGAAGGGGATTGTCATGAAAAGAGAGAAAGGTGCAGAGGTAGAATCAAGAATGATAATTTATTGAGAGAGAAAGAGAGAGATTTGGAATGTATTTTCAGTTGAGGAATCCGGGTACTGCAATATAATGACTGTATCCAACCATGTCAAGAAGTCAAAACTTTATCTACTCTTTAAATTTGATGACACCACAACGTCCTGTTCACGATATTTCTCAACACTAAGAATGTGATTAAAGTAATGAACTTTAAAATTCTGTACCTGAACGATGAGGTCTCCTGTTTTCAGACATTGGCCTAAAAATAAGTAAGATAATCAGCTTGCTTTATTGAATTACAAAGAGGGAACTGAAAGAGATATTGAGTTAAATAGTTTTCAAACTCACCTTCTATATATCTGCTTTATTACTGAAAAACAAATTAAAAATGTCAGTTATCAGGAATAATGGATGAAGACATACTGTCTCTTCATATATTCTGAAGAATTTCAAGATACTTTCCAATGAATTATTTGTTTTACCTTAAATGAGTGGTACAGTGGTGTTTATTAAAAGAAAGTAGGCTAAATCAAGTCAAGTCAAGTTGGGGAGCAACAACAACAACATTTATTTATATAGCACATTTTCATACAAAAAGTCATGAAAATTGGCACATGAGCATGCACTGGTAGTGTGTTGCCACACCCACTACACAACGAAACAACTCAGGATCCCGGTTTGCAACCCCCCAGGGAGACATGCGGTCCTGTCCTACCCTCCGGAAATGACCCTCCATCTGTCGCAGCCAGGTGTTACGTGGGCGATCCCTTGGCCTGGTCCAGCCACTGGGGTCCCCAACAATGAAGATCTTACAAGCCAGATCACCCTTGGGGAAACGCGCCACATGGCTGTAGTGCCGTAACTGACGCTCCCTCACAATGCAGGTAATGTGCCTCATTTGGGACTCCATGAGCAACCGCTCATTCGACACAAAGTCAAATCAACAGTACCCAAGGATTCTCCAAAGAGACACAGTACCAAAGGAGTCCAGTCTTCATCTCAGGTCACTGGATAGCGTCCATGTCTCACAACCATATAGCAAGACAGAAAGCTCCAGGACTCTAAAGACTTGGACCTTCGTCCTTTTTCATAGATATCGGGAGCGCCACACACCCCTTTCCAGTGACCTCATGACCCCCCATGCTCTCCCAATCCGTCTACTGACTTCATAAGAAGAGTCACCAGAGACATGAATGTCACTGCCGAGGTAAGTAAACCTCTCAACAAGGTCGACACTCTCTTTGCAAACAGACACACTGCTGATGGCTGTGCCCAAGAGGTCATTAAAGGCCTGGATCTTGGTTTTCATCCAGGACACTCGTAAGCCCAGACACTCAGACTCCACACTCAGTCTCTCAAGCATCCCGATCAGAGCCTCCATTGACTCCGCGAAGATCACAGTATCATCAGCAAAGTCAAGATCCATGAATCTTTCTTCACCAACAGATGCCCCACAGTCATTGGACCCCACAACCTTGCCCAACACCCAGTCCATACAAGCATTGAACAGAGTAGGAGCAAGAACACACCCCTGATGAACCCAGAATCAACTGGGAAAAACGCAGAGGTCCTGCCTCCACTCTGCACAGCACTCACAATACCAGTGTACAGGCCGGCCATGATATCCAGCAACCGCAAGGGGATCCCGCAAACCCTCAGGATGTCCCACAGGGCAGTTCGATAAACTGAGTTGAACGCTTTGCGAAAATCGACAAAGGCTGCAAAGAAACTGCTGATATTCGCGTTTCCGCTGCATGAGAACTCTCAGTGCCAGGATGTGGTCAATGGTAGACTTCTTAAGCGTAAAACCAGACTGTTCTGGTCACTGGTAGGTGAGCAAGTGATCACGGATCCCATTGAGGACAACCCTAGCAAGGACCTTACCCAGCACTGAGAGCAGTGTTATCCCCCTGTAGTTGCTACAATCCGGGCCATCACCCTTCCCTTTCCAGATAGGGATGACAAGTCCAGTTTTCCAGTCAGTTGGGATGATGCCAGCAAAGCAAAGATTGCTTGCAATGCCAGGAGGACAGCCTTACCTACAGCCTGGAGAAGTTCACCCCAGGTACCACAGATCCCTGCAGCCTTTCCTCCCCTCAGCTGGTTTACCACCTATGCAATCTCAGTGAGATTGGGTGGTTCACAGCTAATTGGAGGATCAGCCTCAAGGACCGTGGACCCAGAGATATCCAACATCCTAGCCGGAGGATCAGCTTTGAACAACTGCTCAAAGTAGCCAGCCCAGCAGGTCACAACTGCAGTGTCATCCGTAAAGAACGTTCCATCAGCTGCCCTGACTGCAACTCTCCGAGGAACAGATTCAGATGTGCGTAATGCTTTGATTCCTCTGTAAGCAGGACGTGGGTCGCTAGACCACAGATAGTGTGTCACTTGCTCACAAATTCCTCTAAAAAACGCCTCCTTATTTGCCCTCATAGCTCTCGCAGCTGTCCTTCTCTGTTCCCGGTACAGACCAGAGTTGCCATTGAGCCGTGTGCTGCGACTCCTCTCAATGATATCCAGGGTGCCCTGCATAGGCTAAGCACAAAACAATTAAAAATATCATTTGAAACCATCATTATCACTAGAATTAAACCCTTCAAGATTATTTGTGTGACCTTCATAGTGCAGTCTCTGAGCCACAGAGCTAGGACAGTGGACAGAATTATTGTGAGCTTAAACACAACAAGGGCCTGATTCAAGAACCAAAAGATGTGGACAGAGGGACAAGCTAGTGAGGCAAACACCATCAAAAGGTAAGAACTAACTGAAAGTCACAAACAGAACAGAAGTCAAATCCAAAATGAAACCCATTGTGAGGACTACTGCTATCACTAAGAAGTTTGGGATATCCACAGAGGGATACTGAACACACCACATGCCATTAATATCGGAAGTCCTTGTGATGTCACTTCGCAAAGTTCCAGAAGAATAGAACATAATGAGACACAGCAAAAATGACATCTAGTAAAATAAAAAAAATTAAAGAAGTTAAAAAAATCAACACCTTTGAAATAAAAACTTAAGTAAGAACTAGGGTTGGAAAAAAATGTTTACATATAAAAACCCTGAATTAGACAAAAACACACATATAAAATTAATCAAATAATACATTTAGGTTCTGTCTGGGAAAAGTTCCTGAAAATCTGTGTTCATCTCATCTCATTGCTATTTGTCAAAATATGTAAAATGCAACAGCATTGATAGCAATGCATAGCAATTTCAAATACAGGAGTTCAGTAGCAATTCAACTCTCAAACTAGTCAAATTCAACTTTTCTAATGGTGAGTTCAGTGGTTTAACCCCAGCATATCATGCATCAGCCTTGGAGCTATTTTACTCTATTTATGGTGAAGTAAACATCTAAACCTAACTAAATTTTAAGCCAATAGTACATTAATGGTCTTATTTTAGTAGGTGTGTTAGCTGCATACAGTATTAGACTAAATGGGGGGGTTCCCAAATGTTTTATGCCATGGACACCCAAAATATTGTTAAACCAAATACTACAAAGTGGAGCATGATCTTCCATCTTGGGTACTGCTAACAGTAGTCTCACAGTCTAATTTGCATAATAGAAGACCTACAGTATTAATCAAGTAACCAATGTTTTTTTCATTTTTAATAAATCTCCTTATATTCTTATCTAAATATACCAATGATTCCCTGTAAACAAAATCATTTACATTAAAATTCCAATAAATATATAATTTTGCTTCTATTTATACAGTAAATTAAATTAATTAATTACAGTGTCAAATTATTGTTACATTTAAAGACATTTAAGCTATAACTAAATTGATATAGGCCTACTATTATGCAACATTAACATTTGAAGCACATTTATGTTATGTTTATTTAGGCACTATAAAAAGTTATCTAAAGACCATCTTTAAATCATAATAATTCATTTTAGAATGTCATCTTCTCCAGTACTGTTGTGAGTGACCAAAGCTCTGATTTATTTTATGATGTTCTATTGCACCAAACAGTATTCAGTGCTGTGTGGCGGATGTTCTGCTGCATGTTTAAGCCCATGCCCTTTCAAGTGCCACCTTATTTGATAGATACAAGCTCTGCTTGGCTTGTGGGCTTGTTGAGCACCTGTGTGAATTCTGTAGTGTTGCATCGTGTAGGATATCCTTCTGTAAGCCGTAGTCTGGTGCATATGTACTCCTAAGTCTGTTCGTTACTTGCAACTTCAAGTTACTTTTGTAACTTGAAAATGATGTGGGTTTTATTTGTACAGCATTCATGAATTATACCCCCATGAAACCCAAATGCCCCCCTGCAAAATTTGTTCTGCTGCTGACCCTGCACAGAGGTCGTTAGTCTGAAAGTGGCCTGCCACTTGGTGAAACAAATAATGGTAAAAGAAACTTTGAAAATAAAGGTTTACATTTAAACGGTGACCAGCCCAACTAAAAAAGTTCAAATTTTAGGGGGAACATTCTGTACCCCATGAAAAGAAATGACCAAAAAAGACAATTCTCCCCTTATATCTTAGAAACAGCTCCAAGTGGGGCATGTTGATATTATTTATCTTGACTTTCAGAAAGCATTTAATAAAGTAGCACACAAGAGGTTGGGCATCAAACTAAAAGAAGTGGGAGATCAGGATGTTGTTTGTAGATGGTTGCAGAATTGGCTCAGACACAGGAAGCAGAGGGTTATGGTGTGAGAAACCTCATCAGAACTGGCAGATGTTAAGAGTGGTGTTCCACAGGGGTCAGTGCTAGGGCCGCCGCTATTTTTAACATTTATAAATGATTTGGATAGGAATTTAGGTAACAAGATGGTTAAGTTTGTAGATGATACCAAGATAGGTGGATTGCAGATAATCTGGAATTTGTTAAATCATTACAGAAGGACTTGGACAGCATACAGGCTTGGGCAGATTTGTGGCAGATGAAGTTTAATGTCAGTATTACAGTAAGTATTACACATAGGAAGTAAAAATGTTAGGTTTGAATACGCAATGGGAGGTCAGAAAATCAAAAGTAAACCTTATAAGAAGGATTCAGGAGTTGTAGTGGACTCGACACTATCAACTTCCCGACAGTGTTCAGAAACCATTAAGAAGGCTAACAGAATGTCAAATTATATCGCACAATGTGTGGAGTACAAGTCCAAGGAGGTTTTGTTCAAGGTTTAAGACACATTGGTGAGTCCTTATCTAGAGTGCTATGTACAGTTTTGGTCTCCGATTCTATAAGAGGATTTAGAAGTACTAGAAAAAGTCCAGAGAAGAGTAACTAGCTCAATTTCAGGTCTACAGGGGATGAATTATGGGGATCGATTAAACGAGATGAGCCTTTTCAGTTTAAGCAAAAGAAGATTAAGAGGAGACATGACTGAAATGTTTAAAATTATGAAGGGAATTAGTTTAGTTGATCAAGACTGTTATTTTAAAATGAGTTCATCAAGAATATGGATGCACAGTTGGAAACTTGTTAAGGGTGGATTTCATACAAAAACCCAAGTTTTCCTTTGCACAGAGAACCATAGACACTTGGAATAAGTTGCCAAGTGGTACAACAGACTTGATGTTATTTTGGAAGAATTAAGTGGATAGCACTGGCAAGCCTTGTTGGGCTGAATGGCCTGTCCTAGTCTAGATTGTTCTAATATTTTAAATTTTATGCAGATTAGTAGGACAGGAATCAGTGTATGAAAGACTAATTTAGTTATGTAAGAACTGCACCAGACATTAGATAAGGGATTCTACTTTCCCATTCTCTTGTATGGATACAAACTTTGTACAGTGAACAAAAGAATGAGATTATGGATTTGATCACACCAGATATGGTTCCTCCTCAGTGTAGCAAGTTTCCCTTCTGTGACAGTGTAAAAGTGTTGAAAAGGCTTGAAGCAAACTTATTGTGGCCCTGGACTGAGAGAACCCAGTTGAGACAACGAGGCATCTAGCAGGTACACCACCTGAGCATTTCCAAAGAGATGCTGAGGAGCAACCAGGATTTGCTGAAGTGGTTATACACCTCAGCTGCCATGTAGTAACCTGAGAAAATGTGGCCTGCTTTCAACAGCCTTTTCATAGTGACTTCCATAAACACAGTACAAAATAATTGCAGTTTTGGAAAACTGTAATTGAATATTAGGCATTCCATTTCTTTAAGACAATGTTTTCATTCTTACCTTTTCGTGGATGACATGTTTTCCAGAAGAACACAACAAGAATGCTCAAAATTATAAAGACAGAGATTACTGTCAGCACTTCTAAAGAGGACACTAGCTGATCTTTCTGGGCCATTTTTTCTTTATCTGTTGTAAAAAATAAAAAAGATTGGATTTGTTTAGCAAAAATTTCAATCTAAGCAATTGCAGCATGATGACAAGTCAAAGCCATGTGTAGCCCTTACATTAGGAGAAATGAAGATATGGAGAAGTCACCATCACAACGTTGAGGAGAAAGTTTTTTTTTACAGTTCTCAGGGAAATTGATTTGTCATGAGTAGTTTTTTTTTTGTTTATGTTTTTTATGCTTTGTTGTGCTTCTTTTGAACCATTTTGTCTTTTTACAGTATATGTAATATCCGCATTGCCAAATCAAAATGTGTGGTGTAAACGCAGGAAGTAGGTTTTAAGCTGATGAATATGACAATGAGAGATAACAGGACAGGGAAGAGAGTTATTTTAGTCAAAAGTACAGCGGTCCTAAACTGCTAGACTGGTAGTTGTCGGCCGACATTTGAAAGTACAGAGTATATTGCACACCAATTCAGGAGCCTGGAATTTTGTGTGAAGTTACATTAGAAGTCCTGCTGTCTAACAGCATTAATCACTAACCAAGGAACGATGCTTGAACTTTTAACTTTGTATCTGAGTTCAGGACGGGACCAGAACTTAGTGGTAAGCCTCAGACTGATATCAGCCAGGAAATCAGAGGAGTAAAGAAACATGTGGTCATCATTATGCTGAGGTCATTGATTTGTAGGTCTGAAACAGAGAAGGGCAGAAATCTTCATGAGAGAGACAACATGTAAAAGGAGAGGTGGTGGTCCTTTGGATTAAAACCAAGGCATATAAGCATCAAACCAGGCAACAGTTACTGTAGCTGTGAAGCAGAGGATGGCTCGCACAAGGAGGGCAACTTTTTTTTATATTTAATGTATATAGACACTCTATTTACTCATAATAAAATAATTTTATATATACTGTAGTAATGTGTATATACTCTATTTAGTGTGTATATATTTCTGATTCTGGGTGATCTTGAAAAGTGCCCTGTGTATCACAGTGCATGTAAATTGTAACCTGAGTCCTTCTGTTCATTTTAATTTGACTACAGGATAACAGTTTGATCTTTTTTAATAAGAAGAAAAGCCATCTAAGTGGCACACAGGTGTAATGGTGTTAGAGCTTGACTGTGCCTGTGTGATACCCTATACAGAGTTGATTCCTGCTTTGTATCCGATGTTGCTAGAATTAGTTGTAACCCTCACATACCTGAATTGGGCAAAGTGGATACAAATGATAGATGAATAAAACAAAATAATCTCCATATATAGGCTGAGATTTACTGTATATACTAGGAGGCTTTGCCCCCTGCTTGTTTTGCTCACCAACCCCCCGGCCTGCGTTATGCACCAGCCACTTTGCGTCTCTGCCGCTCGTGTATGTGGATTTCACTTTCACCAAACAACAAATCTTTTAATTCTCGCAGATACGCCTCTTTTGGGAAGAAACACTTCCTTTCCCTGATGGCAATACCAATTAGACGATCTACAAGTCTCCGATTTAAAGTTTAAATCCGAACAATATATTCAAATTCTTTTCACTCTTCCGTTATTTCACCAAGTAATAATTTACGTTTGTTTGCGCTAATGAGATCTTTACTATCATTTTTTTGAGACTTTCGAATTTTAGTTCTTTCATTATCTCTAACTTGCTCTGCATCTGTATCACGCCAAATTTTTGGAAGCTCTTTATGATGTTCTACTTTGTCATCTACTCTTTGTCTTTTATTTCTGGCCCCGGGTGTGGTTAAATCTCTTGGCACAAAGTCTCGTCTCGTGGGACTTGAAAGTATCTCTCTGAAAAAGTCACATCTCATCCCAGTCTAAAAGTCTTGTCTCGTCCCAGTTTTTTTTTATATAATACAGAGATATATTGGTCAGGAAAAACAGGATATACTGCCCAAATCCAGATATGCAAAACTTCTTCAGACTTACCCATGAAGACTTCAAGCTGTGACTGTTGGCAAAGGGGCTTCTACAAAGTACTGAATTAAGGGCATGAACAGTTATATGAATGAGAGATTTCAGTTATTAATTTCAATTAAATTTACAAACCTTCCTGAAAACATTTTCTCTCTGTCATTATGGATGGTGGAGTGTAGACTATTGGACAGAAATGACAAATGTGTCCATTTAAGTTAAATCTGCAACATACCGTATATACTTGCGTTTAAGTTCTCCCACAGATAAGTTGGGGCTTGATTTTACCATATCATTTCTGGTATTTTATAATGTTGGTTGTATAAGTCGAATGCGGAAATCTCACACTATTGATCCAAGATTATGATATGCTAATGCCCACCTGAGAGAGTAACCACAGAGCCCACTGCCTTTTGTTTCTATGTATTGTGCCTACATGACCACACAGTAATACCCAAACTATTCTGAAGCGACGTTTGCACTGTTTTGTGTTTTTTGTATCTCACACCCTCATATACCTTTATCGTCAGAGCATCCCTTATCTACGATGGAGCATTCGATCAGAAGAAAATATGAAGCCGGTTTTAAATTAAAAGTAGTTGAAGGGATGAAAGAAATTGGTAACTGCGCTGCTGCAACAAAACTCGATGTGTCTGAGAAACTGGTGCGAGATTGGAGGAAGCAAGAAGATGTAAAAAAAAAATTAAGTGCCGTATTTTTGAATGGGCATATAAGTTGGGGTTTTATGATCGATTTTTAGGGTTTCAAAACCTAACTTATCTGTGAGTATATACGGTACTTACATTTTCAGAAAGTGAAGTGGTCTGACTACTTTTGGAATCCACTGTACATGTACACATCCCTAAAGTTACATACGTTTTCAATGAGTATCACAAGTGCTGGTAAGATTGCTGTACATCACAAAGAAAAAAGCTCCAGAGATAAGTTATGACAACTGAGCTGTCTCATGAAGGCCTGGGCTTCACTCCTGGACCCTACCTGACAGGGTCAGTGAGGACAGGTCACTTCTAAAATAGTGCTGAATAATATATATTTTATTCATAATTGTACAGTCATTTATGAGCTTCTTTTTTAATACAGTATATCTTGTGTGATTTATTGCATGCATTATTTGTTTTATAAGCCTTATATACTGTACACTATGGGTAATGATAGATATGACATGTATTATATTCTTTATAAATTTCACATCTTTGAAAGGTATTAATATGTATTACATTATATATATTACATGTTTACTTGCTTTACTGAGGTGTGTGTGAAAACATAATTCTACTATCTTTGTGGCAAACAACAATAAAGCAATAAACTGACAAATGTTGCAATGTGGGACATATCTCTTAGTT
Source organism: Polypterus bichir lapradei (assembly GCA_026402145.1). Classification (NCBI taxonomy): domain Eukaryota; kingdom Metazoa; phylum Chordata; class Cladistia; order Polypteriformes; family Polypteridae; genus Polypterus; species Polypterus bichir. The sequence continues at coordinate 16,574,082 of JANRMT010062842.1, read as the reverse complement.
CATGTCTTACCATATACAGTATTCTAAATGAGCAGCGCTAAAGAGAATAATGACAAAAGTGCCTTTTTAACTTTGACCGTTATGGCAGTTATATCATATAGGTCACCTAGTTGGTAATGTTGTGTCACTATTTTTCTATACATCATGGTGAAACACTCCTATTACATAATATGGAAGCTTATCTGGCTTTGTCATTCATGTTCAGGCTCCAGTTTCACTCTCCTAGTAAAAGAAAAACCCCAAGTCTCAACTGGATATGTTAATTTGCAATTTGTAAACTGTAGTGGCTTTTCTACCGAGATGACCCAATGGTGGCTGGATTTGATTTCTTTAGGGAGTGCACATTCTCCAGATATTTGAATTGGATTCCTCCAGATACTCTTATTTTTTTCATCTCCATATCTTAAAGAAATCATCATGACTCTAAAGTGGAGCAGTGTACATTTTTTTGTGCATGTGAGTATGTTCTTTGGTAGAATGGTGTCTATTTTAATATGTGCTTTATACATGCTTTTGTGGAATTTAGAAATGGCAAACTGGATAAATTTTTTATTACATATATGTAAGGATGGGAAAGTAAGGGTGTGCTAGTTTTTCTCACATTTGTTTTGCTTAGCTAAAAAAGTTCAATAAAGAATGGGTTTTTCAATAGTGGACTTTAATTCTCAAATAAGCATTTTGTTAGGCACATTAGATGTATTCAGGTTAATGAGCGGCACTGGACTCAATAATCCTAACTTGTTTTTCACTGGAATCACCAACTGGTGTTTCATTAAGGACAACTCAATTCTCTGTTCTGGTAAAATCAGTTCTTCTCAGTATCAAGATGACGTGTGGCATCTCAATGAACCTCTTGTCTCCTGTGAAACACTGTTGCTCTGTGTATGCTATTTTATTTGTACTGTATAAACAATCACTGGGTATCATTAGTAGGTCAACAGCAACTCTGTTTTAGAGTTCACTCCTAAAGAGTTCCCGTTGAGTTCTGCACAGAGTTTCTGAATCCCAGAAAGGATCATGTTTTTAGATTGCTTACTAAGAGCAGGACACATTATTATATGGGATGATAGAGAACCAGTAACTAGTCTGATATACAGTGCGGTAGGATGTCCCTGCTTAACTGGTCTGAGGCACATTAACACTGCTGTGTGTAGATGGAGGTCTAAGTTAAGTGTCATCTAAGAAGTTAAGAGAAAGAGTAGACCCTGTTGATTTAGAAACAAAGGGTCAGAAATTAATTGTTATTCTATCCCTAGCTCTTCCTTTAACATGATATATAAACCTACACCCCCACCCCACACACAACCTCTCGCTCTTTAATATTATTGGAATACAACACTCAGTCTTTTATGTAGTCCAAACCCCACCCAACCAAACCCCCCACACCTTCTCTTTGATTGAGAGCTACTATATCACCATATACAGAATACCGTCAGTAATTTGTGTAACTGGTGGTGTTACTCTAGTATTGTGTATCATTGTGCCTCTGCAACAGCCATCACTTTTCAGTTCCATTTGTAATTTATGTGCAAATGTTTTTTGGACTCTTGTGTTTTAACCCTTTTGCTTCAGCTTGTTTTGGATTACAATTTCCTTTGGTGTTTTGTTTGCTTTTGATAATCTAGTTTATAACTTTATATGTTTTTGGACACTATCTTTGCCTACTGCTTTTTTATTGCCTTCACTTTAATCTTTAATCACTCCCTGTATATTACCTTCTGCCTGTTCTGCGAGATTTTTATTTCGATCTTTCCAGCTGGTAAGCCCCTTTCACAGGAAATCCGGCACTGAGGGGATGCGCTGCACATAGTCCTGTTTCTGTGGGAGTGTCTGGTCGCCTCCATAACATGAGGATTGTAATATAATCAAAATACTTTTTTTATAAGCAAGTCATTGCAGTATGAATATGAATTTTAATTATAATCAGATTCTGCATAACATATTATTAAAGAAGTACTTTGCATCAGTGAGGAAAAAATGAAATAGACCTGACTCATAGGCAATAAGAAGCAAATAGTCTTTAGTCATCTATCTATCTATCTATCTATCTATCTATCTATCTATCTATCTATC
>JANRMT010062842.1:16547534-16571999 GCA_026402145.1 Polypterus bichir lapradei | reverse complement strand
ATCTATCTATCTATCTATCTATCTATCTATCTATCTATCTATCTATCTATCTATCTATTGTGGGGTATGGCCGGGGCCCTTGCCTGGCTGGGATGCCTCCACGCTGGTAGGACCAGAGGAGGGAGTGTATCCAGAGCAGTACCTCCCCTGGGTTGCGGCAGTGCCTTAGACTCCCGCAGGGCTCCATGGGAGTTGGAATTGGTCCTGTTGTGATCTGTGCATGCCGCTAGGTGGTGCTGCAGCAGTTGCTGTGCCCTTATGGGTAGTTCTTCTGCCACACCTGGAAGTACTGCCGGAAATGGAACAACGAGCACCTGGAGCACTTATGGGTGTCTTATAAAAGGAGCAAGCAGCCACTACTCTGGGAGCCAGAGTCAGGAGGAGGGAGACAAAGCTTGACTGGAGGAGTGGAGGAGGAAAAAGAGAAAGAGAAAAGGAAGAAATTGTCTTTTGCTTGCTTCGACTGTGTTGTGCTTGTGGGAAACAGGGAAGTCGTTTCCCATGAGGGAAAAAATAAAAATTAAAACACGTGTGCCTCAAACTTGTGTTCCACAACTGTCTGTGTCATGTTGAGGCAGAGGTGCCTACCTGGTGGTCCACACTACCCATCTATACTTTTTTTATAAGCAATTCATTACAGTATGAATATGCATTTTAATTATAATCAGATTCTGCAAAACATATTACTAAAGAAGTACTTTGCATTAGTGAGGAAAAAATTAATAGACCTGACTCATAGGCAATAAGAAGCAAATAGTCTTCTATCTATCTATCTATCTATCTATCTATCTATCTATCTATCTATCTATCTATCTGTCTGTCTGTCTGTCTGTCTGTCTGTCTGTCTTCCTTCATTGACAGAACTCACTAATGTTGTTCTTAACTCCCTGGTAGATGATGGCAGAATTTGTTACTCAATAATAGTAACTTTCACCAGTGTAGGTCCTTCCACGTCCTAGTGCTTGCTCCTGAAAGGCCCAATCAAAGGTTTTATTGTTAAGTCTTTTGTAACCAAGGAGATATGGTCAGAGCTGATTACAGTAAAACAGTGTCAACAAATGGCACCTGCTGTCTGTTGTTGATTTAACAGCAGATCTTCGAACCCACCATATGGATGGAGGTGACGTGCAAAACAGCTGAAGACTTGATCAGAGATATCTACTCTATTTAAAGCACCATTTTATTTCTTTAGGCAAACAGACAACACCAATGATGGATTTGTTGTTGTGAAAATTCACATTTCTCAGGCTTTTCTAGTAATTAGAGAATTATGTAAAAGGTCTGCGGTCATCTGAACTCTATCTAGATGTTGTTATTTCACAGCATCACTGTGACTAGAATAAACAGTTTATTCCTCAACTGTCTTTTTGGACTTAACGTTAAAAACACAGCGCTTTCTTAATGTAAAGTATATTCATAAAATAAATCATTATTTAAATTTACAAAACTTAGATATGTATTTTTATTTTCAAATATTAAATTGGAATAGCGCCTTTTAGTGTTGCTGATTCTCTCCTCCAGGGTGCTGGGAGCTGCTGGTGCTTCCGTTTCATTCCAAGACAGACTTATTATGTTAACCAACAACCTTAAGATGGTGGTACTAGCACAGGACAAATACCAACTACATGGGCCACCGCATCAGTTCTGGCATCCTCTCCAAGGGCTAGCATTGAAGCCACAGTCCTACAGACCCCACATCTCTGCACAGGACATAATAATTGAATGCCTGACTCTCATCTCCTCAGACAAGTTCTCATTTCCCAGTTGAGCCAAGGTCAGAGAGCCTACATCCTTGAATTGCATAAGCAGGTTTGAAAAAGGATGGACAGATCAATTAAGTAAAAAGAGCCACTGCTTTCTAAAGTTATGCAAGCATCTTGTTAGGACAAAACATAGTTGCATAGAGATGTTTACAGCTCAGGGAAAATAACCAGGAAATGGTTGAAGGACATAGGAATGGGCAGAAACATAATCTAATAAGTTTGCAAGAGTCATAAAACCAAATAAAGTTGTCTAAGCCAAAAACACAAAGCTAAAAATTGTAGTCGAGGAAACAAATTGAAGTCGTTAAACAGGTTTGTTGTATTTGCCCCTAACTAAAACTAATGCTTGCCAAATGTTTTTAAAGAAATTATCTTACTTTTAGATGTAATGGGTACGTTTGCTGGACTGGCAATGGACATAGTGACCATGAACAACATGGCTGTGGCCAATTAAAAACATTCATGAAATGGCAGTACCTGAAACAAATGATCATTCACAACCGTGCAAAACTGACATCATAGTCAGAAAAATTCAAATGGAGAACAACCCGTTAAATAAATCCAAAAATGAGACCAAATGATTCAAAGAAAACCTAAACATTGATTCGCTCCTTATCTGTCTTTTACTGCGTTTTATTAATCTTATATTTTTCAACAAAAATGATGTCACTGAAATTTTGGTAGATATTATAAATAAATAAGAAGAAGAGTTTAAAGGAAATATTATCTATGTAGTTCGACACATGGAATCTAAACACAAGATTGGAATGCTGGTTTACAAAAAGCAAATTCCAAATTGAATGTAGGGTTGATTGTTCTGCCTGCTGTGGTCAGAAGGCAGTTGTTTTTGAACCAGAAGGTGAAACGTACTAATAACAGGTCGAGGTCAATAACCAGGAAGACAAGTGCATCAAATAACTAAGACAAATCACTAAACTAGAATTGTATTCAAAAGGAGAAAGCGCTATAATCTTTTAATAGGAAGTTAACACAAAGAAACACACTTGCACAGTCTTTTGAAGAATCTGTAATCTTGGATAATCAGAATGTACACAGCATTGATTTTAATACCATTGTGATGTGGATGTCACACGCTGCTCTATGGCAACTGCTTCTCAAAATAGCAGTATCCATGGGAAAACAAAATAGCATTGGAAAAGATGCAATTTATCTGTAACTATAAGAAAATAAAACTTCATATTAATATAAGAAATGGATGCAATAACCCAAAAAGCATCTTCCATGAGAAAAAAAATAAAATAATACACAATTCATTACAATAATTTTGGCACAACATTCTCATTATCTAAGCAATGTGCAGTAGATGAGACATTCTTTACAAATACTGTTCAGCCTCTGACTAGGTATTCTATACACTTTAGTCACTTTTGGATTCATTTAGTTATAAAGTAAAACTGGGCAAATAATGAATGACAAAGATAAACTCTTCTATATTATGTATATAACTGAGAAATGAGTTACTGAGGGGTGACTGTGTTTGAGATACAATTGTCTTAATTTGTACCTCTCGTCATCATTTCTCTATAGGGATTTCAGGACCATTTCATATGCTTAAAATTAATGTGAAGACCAGGACCACCAGATTACATAAAAGTCCGTACTGACAAGCATTCAGGTATATGAAATTATTTATCTCAATTTGATGAACATATCTCAGAATTGTTTTGGTTAAACTGTTTGTTTGGATGGTGTTGGGGAATGTCTACTGTTTGCCTTGTGTTGTATGTTTAAATTGATGTTTTATTTCCATCCATCCATCTATTATCCAACCCGCTATATACTAACTACAGGGTCACGGGGGTCTGCTGGAGCCAATCCCAGCCAACACAGGGCACAAGGCAGGAAACAAACCCTGGGCAGGGCATCAGCCCACCGCAGTAATGTTTTATTTGTAGGACATTAATCAAATGAAACTTGAATTATATTGTTATAAGTTGTCACAGACAGCCAGGGTCCTTGTCCAGCTGGGATGCCTCTTCACCGAGAGGACCGGGGGAGCAAGCGTGGCCAGAAGAGTTGCTCTCCTGAGATGCTAGATAGCAGCCCCCATGGGTTGCAGTGGTGCCTCAGACTCCCGCAGGGCTTCATTGGAGATGGAGTTGGATGGACGCCGCCAGGGGTGCTGCAGCCGCTGCTGAGCCTTGGAGAGCAGCTCTTCACCCGGAAGTGCTGCCAGAATTAGGTCAATGAGCACCTGGAGCACTTCCGGGTGCCTTGTAAAAGGAGCCAGCAGCCACTACTCGGTGAGCAAGAGTCGGGAGGAGGGAGACAAAGCTTGCAGAGGAGGAGGAGTGGAGGAGAAAAACAAAGGAGAAAGAAAGTAAAGCATTGTGTTGTGCTTGAACTGTGTTGTGGGCTCATTGGAACGGGGAAGATCTTCTCCACGAGGGAAGAAAAAGGAAAATAAATGCTTGCACTTTTATAAGTGTGCCTCCTGCGTCTGTCTGGTATAACACCATCTATTGTCACAAACTATAATTTAAAATATTCTTGTTTTTTCTAATTAATCGAAAAAATAATAAATTAATCTATGATTTATAATTTTTTCTATATTTATATCTGTATAAATAATTTTTTATACACCCTCACCCTGAGTGCCCCTGACATTATGACCGAGTACAGGACAGGGGTCTTCACACACAATAGACCTGAAATAAAAACGTATGTATGCAAACCAAAGCCTCCTTAACTCCTAAACCCCAAACCCCAGCGGCAGTGGCTCATTGGAAGCCATGCCCATTTTGGAAATAACCGCTCCCAAAACCAAAATGAGAGGGGAAAAAAAGTCAACATTAAATCATCAGCTTACTTACTGTGCAATAATGTCTAAATGGGACCCTGTAAAATAGCATGGCTTTACAGTATGCATTTGCATTAATTTAAATTAAAAATGAGACCTAAGGAACCATTTGGTATTACAAACTGTAATTGCTTAGTAACAGCATCTGTGTGTAATGAAGGAGGAAAAACAAGTAGTGCTAAAATAAAACAAAAAGTGCATCCATTATTGCAGTGCAACTCAACGAGTTGCTAAGATCATTGTGTGAATGAGTAATCAAGACCAGTCAATTCTGTGGTAACCAGGAAATACAAATTCCAGCATTAGCAAAGTAATTTGCAGTTAGGTAAGAGTAATGAGCTGTGTATTGTAGCAAAGAAAGATTCTGGCTCTGTCCCACAAAAACAAAAAACAAAAATGCAGAAACCTTATAATTAAGCACGGATAGGAATAAGTTTACAGAGTGATAGCTGTTCTCAATTCAGATTCTACAGACAATGACCAGAATTGCAGCCAGCAGCATTAGCCACTGTATTACCATTCTGTCCTATGGGTGAGCTTTTAATATGATCAGTTTTGTCACAAAGGGGGCCTTACACTTCCGAACCTGCATGAAATTATGTAATAACTAACATTTTTCAAAGGTTCTCTTTGTTTCATGTAAAAGTATTTCATATGTGCTGAATTCAAGTCCAATCATCTCCTTTCTATATCCCCTAGTTCACATAAACCTGCTCTGATTTTGTTTCATGCTCTGTATCAGACTTTCAGTGATTCTGATCCATATGTATATGCAACTCGGGTGTTTGGTCACCCTTTAGCGAGAGACAGTGTGTGTGTGTATGTTGGGCTGAGCATTTCCTGCTTTAGACAGGCATCATGTACAGACCTGTCTGACAGTCCTTGGTGCTTAAAGACACTCTGGCACCCTGTGAAGGAATAAAAGACATAGGATAGAAAACAAATGAAATAATGGCAATGCACATAACCATGCCATGAGCATTTTTGGGAAAAAGTGAAGCATTCTCATTTTAAATGGGTAGTATGAGGAAAAGAGATTTGTTTTACTACTTCAAGAGCCTAGTCTTAAAAGAAAGTCTTAAAAGAAAGTTCTTCTCTCTCCCTCTCTGCCAGGAGGTGGGCTATAGAGGTATGCTGTGGCAGCAGGTGCTCAGAGCTAGTGTCTTAGTAGGGCCAGATTGACATATTAGGTGTGAAAGTGGCAGTTTTATATATATATATCCATCCATCCATTTTCCAACCTGCTGAATCTGAACACAGGGTCACGGGGGTCTGCTGGAGCCAATCCAAGCCAACACAGGGCACAAGGCAGGAACCAATCCCAGGCAGGGTGCCAACCCACCGCAGGACACACACAAACACACCCACACACCAAGCACACACTAGGGCCAATTTAGAATGGCCAATCCGCCTAACCTGCATGTCTTTGGACTATGGGAGGAAACCCACGCAGACACGGGGAGAACATGCAAACTCCACGCAGGGAGGACCTGGAAAGCGAACCCAGTTCTCCTAAATCACCTGTAGCTCACAAACTGTTTGAACTATTAACCCTTGAATTTGGTACACATATACTATGTGACATCTACTATCCACTTTCGGTGTGATGATTGACCTCCAAGGTTATTCCTCTTTTTATTTTTATTATATTTCATTGTAGAATCAACTCTCAGCAGCAGCCAGCAGGGCGGCTGTGTGGCGTATGCATACTGGCGCCGTTCTCATCCCTACCACCTTCGCGGTCACTTCTTCTTCCTCTTCATATCTTAAATCATTCCTGAGGCAGATTGAAGACTTAAGTGCCAGCTTAAGTGAACAATTAAGAAAAATGGACTAAGTAATTGCAACACAAATACTGACTTAATTCAGTTTTAGCGCGAAAAGATGCCGAGGAAAGAAGAGAAGAAGCGGACCACTAGGGTGGAGAAAAGAAGAGCTGCTCAATAAGCAGCAAGCACATCAACCTCTGAGCAAACGAATGCTAAACGTACAGAGAAAGAGGATGAAAACTATGAATGCTCAAGTCAAGTGCAGGGCGCCGTTACTGGTATATAATAAATATATTGTGGGAGATGGCCGGTCGTTTATCCCGGCCAATACCCCCAGGCCGCTAGATGGAGCCCTCCCTGTAGTGTGGAAGTGCCCCGAAGACCAGTGGGGAATCCTGGACCATGGAGTTTTTATTCCCCACCCTGCTGGACACCATGGGGCCCACCAGAGGATGCTGCAGGGAGGCTCAAGGACTTACATGTGACTTATAACCCGGAAGTGCGTCTTAATTACCGCGACAGAGGAAATGACGTACTTCTGGGATGAAGAATGAGAGTTTTCATCCAACCCGGAAGTGCTAAGGAGTCACATGGACAAGGGTCAGGAGATATAAAAGGACCATGGGAAATCCCAGACACTGATCTGAGCTGGGAGGAAGGGTGGCTAAGTGTCTGGGAGTGGAGGATTGTGGATTATTAAGTATTGTATGAGTAGTGTCGATTGGTGGGTGCTTGGTGCATGTAATTTTTTTAATAAAAATAATAATTATTGGACTTTTACCTGGTGTTTGGCGTGGTACCTGAGGGTTCAAGGGAGAAATAGCGCCCCCTACTGCTACAATATATAGAGGTATATTTATAATGTATGATGTTATTTTTAATTGAATGTATTTTTTAATTAGATTATAACTATAAATATTCCTGTGACCCTAAAATGGATTAAGTGGGCATGATAATGAATTAGCTGCTGGACATTTGTAAAGATAATTTAAATTTAATTCATTTTGAAGTCAAAATGCAAATAAATACTTACCCATAAAAACAATTATAAGAGTAAACTGAGCTTGCTCTTCCTTCTTGGTGACATTATTGTAAGCATGACACATGTATTCCTCCTTTTGTGCAATGTCATGTGAGTTTACGAGAAAATTGGGTCCAGTTTTAATTTTCTCAGTTTCATTGTTTTGTTTGCGAATCCACACATAGGTGTTTGGTGGGTTTGAGTCAGCAGAGCAATGAAACAAAGTGGGCTCTCCAGCATGAACTGTAAATACTTTATCCGTTTTCAGACCCTTATCAGAGTTCACAGTTAGGTTATAGGGTCCATCTAAAAAACATACAAAAATGCATATATAGTTATATGTATATATAAACTTTCCATCTTGTTTACAATTAAAAGTATAAAAGTGTATACAGTAATGTAATTTATACACTTAATGCAAGGCAAGATAAATTAACACAGAAATGAGGTTAAACATCATCAATGGGGTTAATACGATACATTATAGAGTATGAGTACCTAAGTGTTCTTGTTTTTTTTAAGGAAATATATATATTTATGGTGTGCTGCTATTATGCACATACACAAAATGACAGAGTCAAAGGAAAACAAAAGTTCAATGATAGCACTGCAACTTTGACATCGCCATAACAGTACAATAATTAACAGTCACAAACACAAATGAAAACATTTCAAGCGTGAAATGAACTGAATCATAAGAAGCCAATAACCAGGATTTATTACAGCTTCTGCAACACAACTCTAAAGTCTTCAGGTCATACTCTATGTTCTTCCATGTCAAAATTAATCTTCTCCCATGACATTTGCCTTAGGTGTCTTAGGTTAACTGGCACCTCTAAAGTCTCCACATGTGAGTGATTGTACTCCTTAGTGTGCCTTACAAAAGAATGGCTGTTTTTTTTTGGAGCTGGAGACAGATTTTCGTAAGATTTTCTTGGATAGGCTCTGGCCCTAATCACCCTACAACTGGAATAACAAGATGTAATAAATGGTGAGATGGATATTTTTTATATGTGCTGGACTGCTACATCTCTATTGCATTTCCCAATCTCATGAACATGCAACATGTCTACTACTTTAATGTGAAATTAAAAATGTTCTGCTCATGGACAGTTTGCTGAAGCATGAAAAAGTGCTGAATGGCAGATTCAAAGTCTCAATATGCAGGTTATCCTTGTCATGAAAAACTTAATACTACATGCCAAAACAGTAAGCTCTGGCAGTACCATCAATAAATGCTCCTGTGTGCCTTAATTGAAAATGAGACTTATTTTCCAAACACAATGTTTCCATTTAAACTTGCAGGAAGCCATTTAAAAATGTTAAACAAGTTTCTGAACTAATAATAATAATAATAATAATTAAGGGGCTGGTATGGAGATGGTATAGAATAAAGAGTATAGAGAATGTGGGGTGTGGGAGGAAGACGGTTTGGTGCCTAGTTATTATAGATTTCACTACAAATGTCTATTTAAATACCAATTTATAAAATGCAGTAAAGTAAAAGTAGAGGTAAAAAAGTAACATGTAATAAAACGCAATAAAAAATAAATACAAATTTAAATTATGTTAATGCTTCGTTAAAAACAATATTATGAAATACTGTATCTTCTAACTTACATTCTATAAACGTTGCTTTTTTACATTTCTGTTCGCATATTGTTCGGGATATTTTTCTCTTTTTCGTTTATTGGACTATTCTCTTTGTTCTTGATTTTTTTTATATGAAGCCCTTTTTTGTTTATTTTCCTTTTTTTAACGTTTTTATCAGCTCTTGCTGGTCTTTTGCTTTCGCAATCTAAAATTGGACATTCTTGAATGGATACTTTGCTTTTCTACATTGCCACTATATCCGAATGCATTGAAGGGAGAGTTAACACTGAGAGTGTCACTACTCAGAATGCTTTACATAGTGCGTGGGAGGCCACTTCATCCACCAGTAATGTGTAGCATCCGCCTGGATAATTTAATGGCTAAGACTTTTGCACCGGTACACTCACTACATATTTGCTGTTAGGTGGTAAAGTGGTGACAGAGAGATAGCCAATTAGATGGCGATGGTGACTAAGGGCCAGAATGAGTATGCCATGGAGGGAAATTTAGCCTGGGCATTGGAATATGCCCCGTTCTACAGTACACAATTTTCTGCTCTTTATGAAGGATGCCCAGGGATCTTTTATGATCACAAAGCGTCAGGACCTCGGTTTAACATCTCATCCGAAGAACAGTGCCATTTTTACAGCATAGTGTCCCCATCACTTCACTGGGGCATTGGGATTCACATTCACACCACAGGGTAAGTGCCTCCTGTTGGCCTCACCAACATATCTCCCAGCAGTAAGCCAGGCTTTTTTCTAGATGATCTCCCATCTCAGGGAGCACTAAATGACAGACCCCCTGGATTGTGGCAGTGCCACGGTTTCCATAGGGCTAAATGGGAATTGGAGTTCTGTGACTCAGCCCTGTTGGGTGAGGGGCTGCTGCTGGAATTGGGGAGCCCTACTTTGTGGTGGTGAATCCTTACCCAGAAGTGCTCCTGGGCCAAGCCTTCATAACACCGGATGTACTTCTAGAGATCATTTACAACGTAAAAGGAGCTGCCTGCTACTACTCCAGGAGCCAGAGTTGGGAGGTGGAGGATAAGGCTTTATCGGGGAGACAAAGAGAGAGAAGAGAATTGCTGTATTGATGCTTTGACTGTGCATATTGTGCTTATTTTACTGTGCTTGGTGCAGCATTGGAGTTAGACGATTTAGCAAGCATTTCCTACTGAAATAAAGCCCCTGCGTGTCACTGAACTTGTGCCTGGGATCTGTTTGTGTTGGGTTTGGGTGGCTGATGCGCCCCATGTTATATATACACACAGTAATATATGCAGATACAACAGAATGAATTATTAAACATAATGAAAAGAAAAGAATGTAACTCAAGGGTTAACTAAATGTAACTTAAACCTGAAAAGGCAAGAGGTCTCTGCCTTGCCTTAGAGAAGCTACACATGTAATTTTCCAGGGTTAGGACAAAATAAATGAGTAACGAACACCACTCCAGAAAGTGAGGATAAACTGATAGGAAAGCCCATCCTATGAAGCGGTGCTAAGATTAATGGGAAATTCTGCTAAACACCTCTATTAATGAAGCAGTGTTCAGAATAATGGGAGAATTATCATGAGTCAGAAACTACTGGTGGCATTAGGTGATTAGAAGAGGTGATAAAGTTCTGCATATTAAGAATCAGATGACTTGATGTATTAGATAAGGTGATGGAATTAGAAAAAAATAAAAAGATGAGATGAATTGTTTAATTGTTGCTCAGTCCATGGACTGAGACATTTGTGCATAACTCTATAAATAAAGAATTATTCTGCATTCTCATCTGGACTTCATAACTGCCTTCTTTGAAGATAGGGAAAAGTTTTTTTCCATGACACTGTTCACTCATACTTTTAAATCTAAACATACGCTATCGCTCCCATTCTTTGCAAGTTATGCTGCCTACCTATTATCGCTCATATTCAATGTAAATTCCTCATACTAACAGACAAAGCATTTATGGGCATTGTCACTTTTTTCTTTCTGATGTTCTTCTACCTTATTCACCAGCTCATTCCCTCAGTTTTTCTGACACCCGGCTTCTCTCTGTTGCCTACTTATAATTGTCTGTAGTTAGTGTAGGGTCATTTCATGTGGCTATTCTCAAACTGCAGAACACTCTTCCTCAAATCTCTCCACAGCAGCACAAGTCTTTCCTCTTTGAAGTCCAGTTTTAAAACATATTTATTCACCCAATATCATCACACCTTGATTAAGATTTAACAGTTATTTTTACAGTTATTTTTCTATTTGCAGTCTTACTGCTTTATAGTTTACTCTAATTTTTATGTTGTTATATTTGTGTTATTTTAAATATTTTGGCTTTACCTTTACAGGCTCTGTCAGGCATGTGATAACTCTCCGGGATAGGAGGAGGCACTATTACTAACATTGTCCTTCTCTCTCTGTAGTACTGAGAAATCGCCCATTGAGGGCACCTGACTCTGCCCCCTCTCTTTTGCCATCCATAAGAATCCTGGAAGGAGGTGTCATTTGACTCCAAGACGAGCTGCTAGAAAGAACTCTTCTTACAAACTGACCTCTCAATGAGAAGAAGATTCTTTTGTTATTTTGGCTTGAGATACAGGACAACCATGCCAGGATGGGCTTTACTTTTATTTATTTTATTTTTTTTCATATTAAGTGGGATGACCTGGTTGGCGCCCCAGATTTTGATCAGGCAGTCTGTTGTTCCTGCACCCGGCCACAGGCACTATATAAATTGTATTTTTAATAATAATAATAATAATAATAATAATAATAATAATAATAATAATAATAATAATAGTAATAATAAAACAGGATTTTTTCTTTTTTGGCTTGAAAAGCAAAGCATTCAAGATTCATGTTAAACAACAAAAGCTGGTGAAGTTTCCTTCCTTACTAAGTGAGCAATATGTAGTTAATTGTTCTACCTTTAATTATTAAGTCATATTGTATCAATTAAATTTAAATCCACTGTAGTATTTTATTCTATTACATTATGGAGGTGCTTAATCATTAAAGTTTCATTTTCTCTTCTTGACTACATGACCGTCACAATTCCTTTTTAAATAATAAAAGACATGATTCCCTAATTACAGAACACCTATTTGTCAAAATACAGAAAACAAAAATTAAACCACTTTTTTTTTTTAGTTGTAAAGCAATCAGACCATCTGTTGCTCATATTTGAGTCAGGCTGGGAGCAAAAAGATAAAGTGTTTGATAACATTTACCTCGTTACTATTGTTCGTTTATGCCTAGCGCACGCTCGCTTTACTTGTTTCCAAGCAGATGGTGGTTTTTTCATTGTGGGTGATCTGCTATCAAAGACCAATCTGAAAACTGGTGACATCTGGTGAGCAAGAGCCACTTAACTGCTTGTATTGTAAGAAAAGAAATGGACAAGTGAAGAGGCCAAGCTCATTAATATTTTACTTAAATGGTATTTTACAGAGAAAGAGTACCTCTTAGTAAGATACGCCTTCATGAATACATTATCTGTCCTCTCTCGCTTTACTGCAATGAAGAATAAAGCTAAATGTGTGCAGATCTCTTAAGCTTAACAGCTAATTTTCAAAAACATTTACGATACTCTATCTTCTTACTTTTTATTATGTTCAACTAAAATTAATCAATTGGTCAATCATTCCAATATGTGACACAGAATAAAAGTACTCAGAACATAATGATATAAGAGTTTCCACAGTTTTAAAGAGTTCAGGAAAAAATCAAAAATACATTAAAGATGGTCAATCGTTAACACAGCAAAACCGATCTTCAGTATCAGTGCATGTTAATTAGTGGACTTCGAACATTCCCTACTTGGCATCGCTAAACCTACATATTTATCACTCTTGGTTCATGTAGTTAAATAAACTGAAATGTGAACAGAATAGAATACAAAAGGCTATGAAGTAAAAATAAATGAGAACATGATGATCAGTGCAAGTAATATTTCACTTGAAATGTGAATGGGTGAAAGTACAAACTGATTCAAACATAACATGGAAGCGTAAATATAAAGTTCAGTTACTTAAGTTATTTTTAGTTGGACAACTTGGTGGTACAGTAATAGCACCATGTACTGTACAGTTTCCATTGCAGAAGAAATATAATATAAAGTATTATATATGAAAAGTAAAAATGATAGATTTAAATGCACAGTAGGAGGTGTTGCAACTGAAAAGTAGAATTGGAGCCAGAAGTCACAATGGACTCATCACTATCTACATCCAGACTGTGTCTGCTGAAGGCTGATAGGATTTTAGGTCATATCGCACAAGGTATACAGAACAAATCAAGGGATGTTATTCTAATACTATATAATAGTAGTGTGTGTGGTTTTGGTCTCAATTTTACAAAAAAAAAGTCTAACTCACTAGATAAAATCTAGAGATGAAATACTAAGTTGATTCCAAGACTGAGATATACTGTATGAGCCATGAGGAGAAAATGAAGGAGGTAAATCTTTTCAGTTTAAACAAACAGACATTAAGAATTTACAATAGAAGGATTCAAAATTATGAAAGGAACCAATACGGTGGATCCCAACAGTTTCTTTGAAATAAGATCTTGAACAAGAATAAATGGTCATAGATGGAAATTGGTTAAGGATCAATTTTGTGTACACATTGCATCAAATGGGATCTCCTGCATGAACTGTAAATACTTTATCTGTTTACAGCCCCTTATCAGAGTTCACAGTTAGGTTATAGGGACCATCTAAAAAACATACAAAAATGCATATATAGTTATATGTATATATAAACTTTCCATCTTGTTTACAATTAAAAGTATAAAAGTGTATACAGCAATGGAATTTATAGACTTAATGCAAGGCAAGATAAATTAACACAGAAATGAGGTTAAACATCATCAATGTGGTTAATACAATACATTATATAGTATGACTACCTAAGTGTTCTTGTTTTTTTTAAGGAAATATATATATTTATGGTGTACTGCTATTACACTATTACAAAATAATGTTTAAACCTTTGAGACAAATAAAAAAAAAATAAGTATTTGATTTTTTTTTTAGTTAGACAGTATGGTGGTGCAGGGTCCTAGCGATAATTTCCAGCCTAGGCTCTTATGGTATTTGCTCATTTTCCCATACGCACTTTTGTCCCCTTCAACCTTTGCATATTTCATTGATTGATAACAGTTGTTTTTCCCACTATGTCAGAATGCGTAAATGTGTAAATGCATTCTGTGATGGGCTGGTGTCCCATTCAGGCTTGGTTTTTGATGACAGGGCAGTTTCCAGTGTTCTGTGACCATTTATTGGAAAATACTGATACATTAAAAACGGATGCATAGAAATCCAGACTTCTTCTTCTTCTGCAGCTAGTCCCATTTTTATATTGGGGCCACTATTGTTTATAAGACTTCTCCAATATAGATATGAGCCATTATAAAACCAAAATTGTTTTTTTTCTTAGTTATACGGCATGGTAGTACAATAGGAGGTTCCAAAGTCTGTGTTTGGTGCTCAACCTGGTCACACTACAATAACTAATAACTCAAATTTATTCCATTGTGTGTGAGAATTTTTGTGTTTCTGAGAGTGTCCTGTGATAGACTAGCTTCCCATCCAGGGTTATCTCTTAATGGTTCAATGATGTTAAGTGAGGTTCTAGCTCTGTTTCAAGGTTGAGGTCTATCCAGGTAACATCTGGAGCAAAATGAGAAGCAAACCCAGAGCGCCAGTCCATTGCACATCTCTGGAATGTGAATTGTAAAGACAAACCTTAAATGTCCATCTACTCCTTTTCTGGAGCTTCTTGTGCTAATAGAGGATTGTGGGAACTGGGAAGCTACAGCCTGTTCCAACAGCAACCACACTTAGATGGGATGACACTTAAACTCTCAAATAGACACCAATGTTCATTCCCAATCCACCACCACTAATCAAACTAATTCCTCTGTTTTTCTGAAACCTTACACAAGCAGTGACCAAACAGACTGAATTCACAACAGTGAAGCTTAGAGACAATAGCACAAACCACCATGTCACCCTACTCTAAGCTCTTTCATTTTGCACTATTGGATGAATATCAAAAACATGTCAAATCTATCAAACAGTTCAGATCCATCAAAGCTACCAGAAAACCATAACCATGGGTCACTTGACAAGACTGAAGTTTGGTCTCTAACTAGGATTTACTTTTCATAGAGACTGAAGATCACAGAACTCTGATGCCGTTGTTTCAAAATAATATCAAATGAGTTATACTTGAACTCTGTCCATCTGTTTCACTTGCCAAGAAATGTTTAAGGAAAATTTTGTTTCCTGTACAATTTTTGGTGAAACCAATAGAGTTGTAAACACTGAGCATAAATATGCATTTGTACATTCTGTATCACACAGGGTTTTCAAGAAAACTGCAATTACACATTTAATATTGTAATGTCTCCAGTGGCATAGGCCTATGCTATGATATTGCAATGTAAGCAACATGAGAGAAAACTACAAATGTTTTGGCGCAGATTTTTGTGTTTAGTCATTGTCCTAATTGTCATTGCTCTGGAGAGGAGAGGAATCAAGGTCACTAGGAACAAGACAGAATACATGTGTGTAAATGAGAGGGAGGTCAGTGGAATGGTGAGGATGCAGGGAGTAGAGTTGGCGATGGCGGATGAGTTTAAATCCTTGGGATCAACAGTACAGAGTAATGGGGATTGTGGAAGAGAGGTGAAAAAGAGAGTGCAGGCAGGGTGGAATGGGTGGAGAACAGTGTCATAAGTGATTTGTGACAGACAGGTATCAGCAAGAGTGAAAGGGAAGGTCTACAGGACGGTAGTGAGACCAGCTATGTTATGGAGATGGTGGCACTGACCAGAAAGCAGGAGACAGAGCTGGAGGTAGCAGAGTTAAAGATGCTAAGATTTGCATTGGGTGTGATCAGGATGGACAGGATTAGAAATGAGGACATTAGAGGGTCAGCTCAAGTTGGACAAGTGGGAGACAAAGTCAGAGAGGTGAGATTGCGTTGGTTTGGACATGTGCAGTGGAGATATGCTGAGTATATTGGGAGTAGGATGTTAAAGATAGAGCTGCCAGGCAAGACGAAAAGAGGAAGGCCTAGGAGAAGGTTTACGGATGTGGTGAGAGAGGACATGCAGGTGATGGGTGTAACAGAACAAGATGCAGAGGACAGACAGATATGGAGGAAGATGATCAGCTGTGGTGACCCCTAACGGGAGCAGCCGAATGAAGAAGAAGAAGATTGTCCGATTTTTCATGTATCAGGGTCCAACAGATATCTCCCAGCATTGACGGACTCCACTTTCCCTGGTAGCATTTCTCCATATTGGCAATATTTTGCTGAAGCTGTTCTCCATTTTCTTCACTAACAGCACCAAGGTTGGCTGGGAAGAAGTCCAACTGGTAATGAAGAAAATGTATCTTCAGTGACATGTTGCACTTTATCAACTTGTATGCCTGGAGCAGATTTTCAACCTGTTTGAAGTAGTTTGGTGCCTTGTACTCACCCAGAAAGTCAGAAACAACATTCTTGAAGGCAGTCTATGCGACACGTTTGGCACCCTGCAGAAGGCCATCAAAGTGACCATCCTTTATCACCTCTGAGGTCTGTGGGCCAATGAAAATACCTTCTTTTATCTTGACATCACTTACACTTGGAAACATCTGTTGCAAGTATGCCAAGGCTTCACTTTACTTACTTGTTGTCTTAACAAAGTTTTTCATTAGCCCAAGCTGATGTACAAAGGTAGAAGAAATATGTTCTTCGGATCGACCAGTGGGTCATGTGCAGAGCCGGATTAAGGTGAGTATTATTGATGTTGCAGCATTAGGCCCATTCCTGAAATAGGCCCAGATGAAAACAGACAAGAATTTTCCGGAAGGTGAACAGTTTTCCTTTGCTATATAAACCTCAAAATAATTCTTAGAATGAAATTTGGAGTCTGACTTTCGAACGCCTAGACACAGCGTTACTTATTATACAGTTACTATTGTTCTTTGCGCTGTGACGTAACCATAACGTTGTTGTGTTTATTGTTGATAGTTAATGCTATCAATTTTACGTTAAACAGTTTACTTAGTAATTTAGCTGCTTTTTTTGCAATATCTTGGGGATTCTTGCCACTTTATTATTGTTCAGTAAGTGCCACGTAGTAAATTTTTCACCTTGAAAGTTAGTTGTACAGTAAAAATCAATGGCTATTTAAATGGTTATCTGTAAAGGTAAAACTAAAAGCTGGCCTGCAAGCCCGGCATAGATGTTTAGAATTTTTAAAATCCTCGACAGGATTGAAGTCATTTATGAAATTTAAATTGAGGACAAATTTTTACCCTCAAGAGCTTGAACTGATTCACTTTGAGCCAATGTCTCTGCAAATTCATTTTTTCTTACTCTGTTTCGTAAGAGAATTGTAAAATTTTGTGTATTTCATTGTTAGGTTTTCTGCATTAAGTGTACTTTTCACACAATTGCTATTGAATGTTGATGTTACATAGTTTGATGTTAATCTCAAGTTGTTACGATACTACATCGTTATTATTATTCATGTTCAATAAAGGCTGGCTGGTTGCATCGCAAGCAATTAAGGCTCCTTGGTCGGTCTGAGTACGTATGTACGGTGAGTGTCGAATGCACATGCACCAATGCCGAGAAAAAATAGGCCTTTTTTGCTCTGCAGCATCAGGTCCAATTTTGTCTTAATCCGACCCTGGTCATGTGTAACATTCTTCTGCCCTGGAGACAGTTTTCGTGAAGTGGCCAGTCCATTATCACATAAACTAAATCTCTTGCTCAGGTGTCCCACTCACAAAGAAAACAACATCATCCAAGCTGCAAACTGAGTAAAATTGCAACCACCTTCACATCGCCGCATACTGTATATTCCAGTTGTACCTCGAGTACTGAATCTGTTTCAGCAGCAGTTGCAAGTTCGCATATGTTTCCTTCATTTAAATGGCATATCTGACAGGTTTGGAAGGGTTGATATTACCATTGTGCAGCAAAACAGCCTTCAAAGTTAACAATGATGACTCAATAAACAGTTCTGTTGGATCATGTTCACATCTGAGAGCAAAAAGCATTCCTTCGATGTAACTGCAAAAATTCAGACTGTCAGATCTTCATGACAGCGGCAAAATACTGAATTTTTTGTACCTGGTGATAAAAGGTTCTATCCTTGCAATCTTAATCCAAGACATTCCGCCTGATTCTTCGATAAATCCAAATCTCTGACAAGATTGTTGAGCTCTGCTTGAGAAATTGAATGAGATTTTCTTGCAGTATTTTAGCTAAGCGAGTCTCCAGTATAAATTTCTTTAGTAATGGCTGTAAAATATAAAGTTTTTGACCTAAGCAGATCATGAGCTACTGCCAGGCAGCTAAAACCTGAGCACCCATGACTATGTGAAACACCCATATTTGAAAATTTCATAATTTTTATTACAAAATTAGCTGTTTCTCTAAAATCTTGCATGATGGAAATATTTTAAAGTTATTTCTTTGATCAGCATCTCAGCACCTATCTGGCACACATTTATGATTATGAAGGAAATAAAAACCTTGTAAATCAGTGAGTTGTTTAAGATGCAAATTATTTGAATTCTGTGTCTCATTTGTGCCACTGTTTTAACTTGTGCAGACACTGGCTTTTACTGTCAGAGAAATACAAAACATTAGCGATCAGCACTTAATTACTGGTGAATCAAATGGCAGTATTTTAGGTAACGATACTCACTAGTAAAATATTAAGAATATAGTAAAGTTAGTATATGGTTGAATTGTATCTGGAGAATTGAAATACGCAATGAGTGAATTTAGTTTGCATTTTACTTTTAAAGAAAAAAAAAGAGAGAGCTAGTTTTTCATGTGGACCAAGCAGGAAATCAGCTGTGACTTGTGCTTCTCCCACAATGATGACCAAAAATTCACATGAACACAATTAAATGGAAACAGTGGCATAGCTAGCTTGATGAAGGCCCTGAGGTGGGCCCCTCCTGCCTAGCATAACTGCTAGTAATTTATTCACAACTATCCTAGGGCCGGCTGGGCAGTGGCGTGCACAACCGCGTCACTATCTGATCACACACTGGTGACAAACAAACTGGCTCTCTAAATGGGATTTGTAATAACTTTTTTAATCACTTTATTACAACAGCTGAAAGTTAGCAAAAATATAATAAATTATGGAAATGGAATGTGGGAGGTGTGGGTAGTAATAGTAGTACATAAATATATGTAAGACGTGGACCCGCTTATTTTTCCAAGACAACTTTGTGAAGGAAGATGATTAAAATGTAATATAAGCTAGAAAATAGAAACTGTTCTGTTCTGTAAAATGAAGCAATTTCAGTTTGTAACAAATTAAAACGACAACACCAGCTGACAGAATACTACTACACAATTGACCTGTTTTACACAAGTTCTGAGAAAATGGACATCATAAATTGAGGTGTCAATGGTTCCAAGAAATTTGCCTTGCTGGTAGGAAATTGCGTTGTCATATATATTGTTTGTTTGACCATTTTTAACGATTTTAGCAGATAGCACCTGATCTGAAACACCTGTATCTCTACTTTTGGATTCGGTAGTTGCAACCATTTCACTCACTGCACTGTCTGCATACTATGCTTGTGGCCGTTGCAACAATTTACCAGCATCAGCATTCTCTGTTACTACCGCTGGTCTTTGCTCAGTTTTGAGAAAGGTAGAAATCTTGGTAAGCTTAGCGTTTTTCCTGTTGTAGGTGTGCCTTACGTTTAGGAGCTACACTACTATAATGTTTGCCGGATGCACTGCTACTGGCTGACATGGCGTCATATGATGAGAGCATAAAAAACGTCAAATTGTTCAAATGTTCAGCATTTGCTGACTAATGGGGAACATAACTTAACAACAGAATTGCTATGATTTACCGTTTACGAGTTTGAACTTTGAAAACTGTTGACATCAAATCAAAGTACAAATGTAACAATCATTTACAATGATAATGTATATTTACATTATTTATGTGACTTCCTTCAAAGCTTCTTCCATTCATGTCTGCTAGGGCATACCAAAGGTTGCCAAATTTAGGAATATGCACTTCTCTGTAAGGTGGACTAGGTTGTGTTGTGCCTCTGATTAGGCTCCGAATTCTCGAAGTCTAAATTCATGTAAACTGTAGGTCTGCCGAATACGTAATATTATCATGAATTGAACTGGACTTGCCTGGTGATGGTGCAAACATGTCACTGAAACTGTAAAGTATTAGTGCAATGAACTGTGCAAGTGATTTAAGTTATTCAAGCTCGTAGGCCCTTGTGCTTTGCACATTCTGCACAATCCATTGCTACGCCACAGAGTGGAAAGGAGAGACATCCAAAGTGGAAACTCCAAAACATCTCATAGCTCGTGGCTGACGCATTTTACCAGCCATCATCAGGAAACAGGAACATGATATCCAGAGGTTAGTCACTTCACTTATTGATGTTTAGTGCATTTTCAGCTTTAAATAACAACAAACATGAAGACATTTTGAGCTACTGAAAGAAATTACACTAAAAAAATAGTGCTAAAAGAGTGAGGCACAGATATAGGCTTTAATGTTGAATGGGTTCTAATTTGGTGTTGCGCAGGCGAGGTCTAGCTATAGGGTACTAAACTATCATTTTTTTGTACAATCAACAGAAATAATAACATTTGCAGGCATTAAAACAGGGCCCTAGATAATGTTGTAATGTTCAAAGATTGGGACTATGAAGCTAAAGAATTTTATTTTTGTTGTTATAATTCCAGCTGCTGCCTTTCTATACTTTTCTTAGTCCATTCTTCATATTAGTTGATGTTTATTGATCTTTTATAGTGTAGTTTAATGATAAGAACAGTAGGTTTTTATGGTTTTATAATTTTTACTTTGAATATAATTTAATGTTTCATAATGGCAGTGTTAAAAACTTTTTGCTGAGATTTCTCTGGTGAAGAGGACAGATGTTTTAAGGTTAAATAGAAATGCTCAATAATTATTGTGCCGGAGAGTAGTGAAATGTTGCATATTGATTAGCACAGGCAAGTTAAAATTTCACTGTACTCTGCACATGTAGCAGTAATGACCTAAATGTATAATGTAGACTAACACTTATAATATGTGGCATTAATTTTACATTTTTAGTAACCATCTCATGATTTCATTGGGTAGGGTTCAAAGTTTCATTCTGTAATTGGTGAATATCATTCTCTCATGTTACTCTTTTGGGGTGGCACAGTGAGATCAGGGTTTACATCCTGGGTCCTCCCTGCGTGGAGTTTGCATGTTCTCCCCATGTATGTGTGGGTTTCACTGGGTGCTCTGATTCCTTTAGAGACATGCATGTTGGGTGAATTGGTGACACTAAATTGTCCTTAGTGTGTGTTTGGGGTGTGCGTGCGCGTGTGTGTTCATCCTGTGATGGACTAAGAACCCCTGTCCCCTGTCCCAGTCCAGTTTGTTCCTGCCTTGCACTGTATGCTAGTTGGGACAGGCTCCAATACCTGACGTGACCCTGGTCTGGATTAGGCTGGTTAGAAAATGACATGACTTGAGAAGTTACTTCTTTTTGTAGAAGTAAACAAACAGTAACAACATGCGTAATGTACAGTCCTGTGAGAAAAGGCATCGCAAAAGTGTTGGCACACGCAAAGGCTGCACTGTGCAATCCATAAACAGCAAACACCACATAGTCTGAAACACACCATGTAATTCCGCTGCATGCTAACACATCCACGATTGACCACAGCTACTTTATTTAAAGTTAGAAATAATTTTTATTTTATTTATTTGCTTTCTGCAGCCATACAGAATAGATTTCCACAGTAATATTAGGAAGTGTGTAAAGCGTTTTCCACATTTAATATTTTAAACAATTTATTTAGTCTCACTGCTAAAACTTGCAGCCAGTATATGCATCTATAGGGCAGCATATTTTGTTTGATTTTGTAGTCTGTTTTCGGCATGAAATTCTGAAGTATAATTAAAAAAAAAGATTTTGGATCCTGATTTTTTTCATATCTTGGATATTTTTAGAACATTAGAACAATCTAGATGAGAACAGGCCATTCAGCCCAACAAAGCTCACCAGTCCTATCAACTTAATTCTTCCACTATAACATCAAGCTGAGGATTGAAAGTCCCTAAAGTCCTACTGTCTACCGCACTACTTGGTAGCTTATTCCAAATGTTTGTGGTTTTCTGTGTGAAGAAAAATCTCCTAATGTTTGTATGAAATGTACCCTTAACAAGTTTCCAACCGTGTCGCTGTGTTCTTGATGAACCCATTTTAAAATAACAGTCTCTATCCACTGTACTAATTCCCTTCATAATTTTAAACACTTCGGACATATCCCCTCATAATATTCTTCTGCTTAAACTGTATAGACTCAGCTCTTTTAATCTTTCCTCATAATTCAACCCTTGTGTCCCTGGAAAACACCTAGTTGCTCTTCTCTGGACCTTTTTCCAGTGCTGCTATGTCCTTTTTGTAGCCTGGAGACCAAAACTGCACACAGTACTACAGATGAGGTCTCACCAGTTCATTATAAATCTTGAGCATAACCTCCTTGGACTTGTACACCACACATCATGCTATATAACCTAACATTCTGTTAGCCTTCTTAATGGCTTCTGAACACTATTGGGAAGTCAATAGCTTAGAGTCCACTATGACTCCTAAATCCTTCTCATAAGGTGTACTCTCGATTTTCTGAACACCCATTCTGTATTCAAACCTGACATTTTTTACTTCCTATGTGTAATACTTTACTGACATTAAACTTCATCTGCCACAAATTTGCCCAAGCCTGTATGTTGTCCAAGTCCCACTGTAATTATTCAATGGATTCTAGATTATCTGCCAATCCACCTAGCTTGACCTCATCTGCAAACTCAACAAACTTAACTTTAAAAACTTTTAGATGATCTCGAGGTAGAGATGTGCTTTTCAATTAAATGACTGATTCCCTCTCTAAAAAATGCATATAAAATATGAGACTGAACAAACAATGCCAGACGCTTACTCTTCTAATTGGCCTTTGAGGTTCAAACAAGGTATTGTGGCTCATCACCTTACAAGCCTCTTAAATACCATAAAAGAACACTCTTTTCAAATCTGTTGTGTCTCTTTCACAACACTGACCTCTTTCTTCTCAAATCTGGACTCAATGAGTTTTGTTAAGGGGCAGCTTTTTATCTAAAACCTATTAGGGCCACCAAGCTACAGGGGTCAACCAGAGACTCAAGAGACCAAGGCATACCTAAGCTCTGCTCTATTTTCAAAGGGCTAAGTATTCAAGATTTTCACTGATTACCTGTCCTATTAAAAGAAGTCAGATGGTGTTTCTGGGTAGGCTGGAGGAGTACCAGTGCCCTGCAGCCTCTCTTTCTCGTATAAGTATCCTCATAAGACTTACTGTACTTCCAAGGGAGACACAGTAATAAGTGCTTTCAGTGGCTACTGATAGATGCCCTTTATCATCACTGATACCACAAGGCACCCCCCTCTCTATACGTGAACCTTCGTATCTGCAGTTCCTTCCTGTGTTTTGTTTCCCCATGGTACTTGTTGTACCTTCTGAGAACAACAGTAGGATGTGCAGCGACATGAGCTTTTATGCTTTATACGGACATCAGGTGAATTCATTCTAACTAGATTAAGTCCAGGACTCTCATTTATGTGGAAAGACTGAAAGAGCTGAATCTTACCAGGCTATTTTAAATAAAACCTCACAGTAGGGAATGGAATAAAAGAAGTTGATAAGAGATATTAATGTGAAATAGGTACCGCAAGCAGAAGAGGCATTGAAGTTAATGAAGCAAACATTTTCAGAAAGACAATTGTAAATAATTTATAAAGTCCAAGGGCGGCGAGGCGCAGTGGGTATCGCTGCTGCCTCGCAGTAAGGAGACCTGGGTTCACTTCCCGGGTCCTCCCTGCGTGGAGTTTGCATGTTCTCCCTGTGTCCACGTGGGTTTGCCCGGGATTTGTTTCCTGCCTTGCGCCCTGTGTTGGCTGAAATTGGCTACAGCAGACCCCCGTGACCCTGTAGTGAGGATATAGCGGGTTGGATAATGGATGGATGGATATAAAATCCAATATCCTAAGAGTGTTCATAGTTGAGATTGTGATATTTATAACGTACGTTGTAACATGATAATTTTTTAGAAAGGCTAATTGAATGGCAGTTGTCATACTGTATTCGAATGAGTGGTTTTTGTTTTATGTTTTTATTGGATAACTCATTACAAATTATTTATTATTCTTCAAGGAAATACATTGTATTTTGTTTGCATAGTGCTTTAGACATTCATCATCACTAGTGGCAAGAACATTCTCATTGTTTTGTTGAAAATGCAGTTAGATCAAATGGAAAATAGCACACTGCTAAACAACATTGACAGACTTTAGATATACAGCATATGTGCAGCCTACCATGTCCTTAACTATCTATCAATTAACTATCTGTCCTAGATCTATCTATCTATCTATCTATCTATCTATCTATCTATCTATCTATC
>JANRMT010062842.1:16516043-16546925 GCA_026402145.1 Polypterus bichir lapradei | reverse complement strand
TATCTATCTATCTATCTATCTATCTATCTATCTATCTATCTATCTATGTTTGTTATACAGTGTCCAGCGCTATTATATGCTTATCATGAAAGTGTACTCTGCAAAATAAACAGAGTAGATATGCACTCATCAAGAAAACTCTCCAAAATAACCAGGGTGTTAACATGCAAATTGAGTTTTCATGCAAATACAAAAACTTGTTTGACTTTCTTTTTGCTTTGTATGTCAAGACAATAATGTTTGTTTGACTCATACATAAAAACAATTCTATACTCAAAGCATTGTTAACTCTAGGCAGTTCCCGTTTTCACATTTAATTTCAAGTCTCTGAATGCACAATGTATTGTACAGAGCAAAATGTACCGAGTTCCAGAAAGGTTCTAAAGTGTAATGTAACATCCTTTTCAAACAATTAACAAAACATCATAAACAGTTTACCTGTCATAACAATTCAACTGCATTTAATAAACAGCAGAAATACTCTAAACACAATAAAGTTATTAGAAAAAAGAATTGTTGAAAATATTACATCTGTGTTTCGGTGTGAAAACAAAAAACATTATTGTTTGGTAAATCAGCCTTCAGAAGGGTCGGAGATTTGTTGTGACTCTTCAAAATATTTTAAGCATGGCAAACCCTGCTAAAGTTTTATATTCTCCGTAGTTCACATCTGTTTTGTTTTTTGTTAATTGAAATCAAACTAGAAATAAGAATAGGAACAGTAAAACCCGACATTTACCAAAATTGCAATAAAAATAGGTGAAAAAAGAATATGTCAAACCCTGTGTCCATGACCACTTCAAACACCCTACTCTTCCCTACCTTAGCCCTGTAAAAAGGGTCTCCAGAAGATACAGAGTCATTGAAGCCTGTGATAATCCAAGAGGGAAGTAGAACAGACAAGAAGAAGAAGAAGAGACAAAAAAGATCAGAGACTACAAAAAAGATTAGACACTGAGACTGAAATTGCTGACAGCAAGCCAGCAAGCTCACAATTAGTTACACAGCAGACTGCTACTTGTCTATACTGCCTCAGGATGATCTTTGGATCTGTGCCTCAGAAAGTTCAAGAAAAGCTAAATTAAGCAAAGAGACTTTCCAGAAATTAAAGATGATAAAGAGAGAAAGAAAGCAAGAAAGAGAGAGAGAAACCAAGGAAGTATGTTGGTGATGTGCGTCTCATCAAGACGTAAATAAGAATTTCCCTGTATCTGTACAAATGTCAATACTACTGTGACTACGATGACAGCTGCTAAGGATTTCAAATATGAGGCCAGCACTAATTTAGTAGCAATCTTATTCAGAGACAAAAGTGCCAAACAAAAGTGACAAAAAGAGCAAAGACGCTGAGAAAAAGGAATTTATACAAGAGTAATATAAATGACAACAATCAAAGACAAATTGTGGAGGGAGATCAGATAAGAAAGTAAAAACTGGAGAAACATCCCAAGGCATGTAAAGTAAAGTGTCAGAGGTATTTAAGGAACAATGATAACAGTTGCTTAACCAAAGGATATCAGTCTATTTTGACACTTTTTAAATTTGTTTCTGCTATTGTTATAAATGTTTATCATAGTTACTAATGTTTATCATTATGACAGTGATGTTATTGTCTTGCCATTTTGTGATTATGTTTTGGCACAATCATCCCCATGTTGTTTGTGAAAATGGGTTCTGTTTCTAGTCATGAGTGTGATGGTACGATGCTAACACTTAAAAAGACAGCACTGCTTGTTCTCTTACATCCAAACTTTGGAAGGAATATCAAAATAATCAATAAATCTCTTGTGTGCTTTAGGTTACTTAGGGAAAGTCGCTTTAGACATGGAACTCGAGTTTGATTTCTGATTAGTAAATTAGGTCCTTGTTATTTTATTATTGATAGGTTTTCTCAAGTTATTTTTGGCGTAGAGCTCAGGCAGTTTACAGATAACAATTCATGGAAAGCTCGCCTAATATAATCTGCGTGCAACTAGCTCATTTGAGGTACTTATTTGCTCAAATTACCTCAATAGTCATAATAGTGACAGCTGGGTTCAATAACCAAATGTATTGGTTAAAGTACATAAAAAGTAAGGTATAGATAGTGTACACATTTTAAATGAATATGTTGATAGTTTAGGTTTTTAAGCAATGATGGAATGTTGTTAAAGATGGCTCTCTACTAGATGGTGAGAGAACAAGACTTAAAGTAGTGATAAGGGCATAGAAAATACCTTACACAGAATAGGTGGGAGATGAATCTGTTAAAAAAGAGGAAGATGTTATGTACATGTAGAGACATTTTATGATAGGAGTCATAAGATAAGAATAGGAGATAAGAAGCAAAAGGAGTAATCAAGATTGCAAAAAGCAATGGCAAGGGACTCAAAGGATAGGTTAAAAAGTAGGGGTGACAGGGAACAGTCTTTTCTAGCACTTTTAGGATTCTCAAAGGTTTGTGAGGTAACCGAGTTGGTGAGGATTTCTGGAACACATATGGAGTATAGTATCTTAATATCATGCTATTTTAACAATTCTTACTCTATACCAAGTTATTAAAAGATCAAGATGACAATAAGATGGTGTCTATATGTTTTCAAATGCAATATATTTAAAATAGAAAACATGTTCAATGAAGTATAAAATCATTAAATTTATATACAGATAAATGTTTACTATTCAGTACTAAAGAAGTAGATAGTGACAACTGTAAAATATTTTATATACTCACAGAAAACATTAACTGCAGTTGGATCACTTTGGTTTTTACTGATCGAGTTCTTCACCATACAAATGTAGTCACCAATGTCTTCTTTTTTAACAGGTGATATATACAGCACACTATTATTTTCATAAAAGTTGTGGCGATGATTTCCTTGAAGAACTCTCCCATCATGTATCCACTGATACTCTATATTTGTCCCACACTCAACAGAGCAGCGTAATGTTACATTATGTAGGTCCTCGACTATTTCAGACATCGGTATAATTTGAATAACTGGTTTCGATGCAGGTACTGAAATAAAAAGCAAAGAACATGCCAAAAATTAGTACTTCCGACAATTTTGTTCATTTCATTCATTCATTTCATTTTTCACTTTCCCTTACAATTGTATTCTTTAGTTATTTCAATATTAATAGTGTACAACTTCTTTTAGGGTTTTCTTGAGTTTCTACTTTATAAGTTTGTCGGTTTCAAATTACTTTTACCTCAACCTACATTTCCTATATTCTGACTTGCCTTTACAGTGTTATCTTTGTTTATTTCATGCATCTTTATAATATTAGAATTGTTTTATTCTAATTTTAAGTAATATTTTATTGCTTTGTACAAAATGCTAATATTGCTCAGTAAAAATTAATTGGAACATATGACGAGAATGCAATCCACAACACAAAAATAATTAACGTTAACGCATACCTGCAGTGTGAATCAGTGCTTAGCGGTGCCATCTAAAAACTTTATTGTAAGAATGTCATGCCCAGTGGTTGTCTGTGGAGTTTTGCTTCAGACACTTTAGTTTCTTCCCTTTCCTATAGACATGAATGTTAAGTTAAACGGCACCTCTAATTTGGCCCCGTTTGATAGAGGGAGTGTGCGTAAACTGGAACTGTGATGGACTAGAACCCTTTTCAAAGCTACTTAATGCCATGTACCTAATGCTGCTGGCATAGGCTCCAGTCTGCCATGAACCTAATTTGGTTTGAGCAAGTTATGTATGCTTATTGCTTCAATATTTTTGCATATTTACACATTATTATATTTAAATATTAAACTAAATAATCAGTTCTGTCATATGTGAAGTCTCATTTGATTGACTTTAGTTCACATGCTGTGCACGTGTTAGTATCTACTGGGCATGAGATAGCATCTGGTATGTACCAGATTTTTTCCCAGAAAAAGAATTACCGTTTATACTCGAGTTTAAGTTCTCCTGTGTATAAGTCAGGGCTTGATTTTACTGTATAATTTTTGTTATTTTATAATGTCAATCATCTAAGTTGAATGCAGAAAACTATCGCTATTTGTCCAAGAGATTATGATATGCTAACGCCCTCCTGAGAGAGTAACCACGGAGCACACTGCCTTTTTTTTCTATGTATTGTGCCTACATGACCACACGGTAATACACAAACTATTCCGAAGTGACGTTTGCACTGATTTAGTGTTTTTTGTGTCTCACACCCTCATACACCTTTATCGTAAGAGCATCCCTTATCTACAATGGAGCGTTCGATCAGAAGAAAATATGAAGCTGGTTTTAAATTAAAAGTCATTGAAGTGGTGAAAGAAATTGGTAACTGCGCTGCTGCAACAAAATTCGATGTGTCTGAGAAACTGCTGCAAGATTGGAGGAAGCAAGAAGATGTAAAAAAAAAATAAAAATGTAAGTGTTGTATTTTTGAATGGGCGCATAAGTCGGGGTCTAATAATATGATCGATTTTTCAGGTTTCAAGACCCGACTTATATGCGAGTATATACGGTATATCATCCCCTCGTAAGCTCCATAGTTCCATATAAGTGCAACAGGTAAAGGGCATTATTGGATACAAGTAAGCCTAATAGTAGACAATTTTAATTGAGACACACAATGTGAATGCAATTTTACATCAGTTTAATTCTGCAGTTATTTTTTATCTTAATTTTGTTTTTTGATATGCTGATTTTTTTGATTGTTATTTTCTTGATGTCACTTCTTCACCATTTTGGGTTGTTAGTGATGATGTCTCAGTGCGATTATGTGACTGCCAGTTATTTGATGCCATGGTGGTGCTGCTATTTACTATGGCACAACAGTTGGTTCAGCATTCATGTTTCTGGATAAGACAATTCAAATCTTTGTGGTGATTGTAGTTAGATTTACTCTATAGACAGGAATTTTGCATGAACTTTGACTTTTGGTTGATGTTTTGAGTTTTAGTGCTTTAGTGTTTTGGGTGTATTTCCAATTCATGACCCTGTTTGTTTAAAACTACAATTCTGTCTCTTATTCACTGGTTGATTCCAACCACATTGAACACATAGCCTGCATTTTTATTTTTCAGTTCAGGGAGAACAAGAGACATAGAGGGAAACATGTTTATAGTTATATGAAACATGTTTTCTGAAAGATATTTTAATTAATCGATTTATTAAATAAACCTGTATGTACACTATTTAGGGCAGAATAGGTTAAAAAAACACTAATGGAGCACTTGCCGTGAGCAATATGCCAAGCCCCTCAATGTTGCATAATGAAGTCTTATGGACATTTGGGATTACTGTATTAAAAAAATCATTTGGAAAAACAAATTAAATTTCTCTGAGTGAGGGTTCAAATCAGGACAAAGATGTGTGAGACAGCAATATGCCGGTACTTTCACTAAAGTAAAACGCCATATGTGTATATTTTATGTTTAAGTCCATGCATGCTGTGTTTGTGATAGTAAAACTTATGCTGTACAAAGTAGTCAAAGCATTTGATCAAAGGACAGGAGCCAACAACCATCAGTCCATTGTAAGGAAACATACACACACACATCCATATTCACGTAGATTTGGCCAATTTATGATTGTTCCTGTAAGATTTTTACTGTACACGTGACAATGTTCCATGTTTATGGGACCAGAGTTTATTTCACTCTTTTGGGCACAAGATAGAAAACGGGTCAGGGTGTGAAAGCAGGGCACCCCGTGGCACATTCACATAACACCCACGCTCACGTAGGGCCAATTGAGAATCATCAGTAAACTTAACATACATGGTTTCGGCATTGCAGATGAACATATGGAATCTGAAACCTGCAATTTGTTTAAAATGTTGCTTTTGAAGCTAACCATGCAGGGTGGTAGAAGATTCAGCAAGCAGAAAGTGTGGGAAAGATTGCCTGAAGGTTTAATTAAGAATAATGCAGCTCTGCAGTCTAAAAGGAAAGGAGTTAAAGGACAATTGCTCAGGTTTTTCCGCTCATACGCATAAATTTACCTTTCATCAATACAAAAAAGGAAATCGCTCCATTAGCACAACAGCATATTAATATACCGACGTGACTACCTTGTTTCTAACTGCAAAATATTCTGAGTAAGAACAGTTTTTTTTTTAAATCTGTTTCATAAACTGAGCATATTACTGGCAAATCAAGATCATGTGATAAAAAAGCCTTCTTCTGCTTGTTCTCCTTGCCTAATACTTCCCATTGCTGATGACAATGAGCTTATTTATAACAACATGCTGAGCAATCTGACAGCCCCAGACAGGGCCATCTTAACACCATCATAGGCCTCCAGGCAATGTAACGCACTGGAACTCCTGTTTTCATAGCCAAACAGAAACATATATAGGCATCAGAAACATCGTGGGATCCCAGCCAGTACCCATACGTGGCACCAGACCCAGGCAGAAAAAAAGATATGCAGTGTTTGAATAGAAATACGTACATAAAAATCATTGGGGTCTCAAAATGCTTCATTATTAACAGTATAACAGTTTTCCCATTTTTTCACTCATGGTCACATGTGACAAAGATCTGATTTTTTAGAAAGTACAATTAGCAAAAAATGACTGAATCAAACCTTTTTCAGAAAGAATTTACATGGCTCTTGTAACAACTGTTTTGCATCCAAACCACCCACATTGCTCTCATCAGTCCTGCCTCTTGTTTTTATGTACAGAATACTGGCTCAGATAAATGTGCCCAAACCAACAGCTCTGATCTTTCATTTTTGTGATTCTTGAGGTGACAAGTTTGCACACATCCTGCACTGAAATGGTGTGGTGTAGAGCAGCAGCCAGCATCTTTTAGTTTGCATTTGTCTGCCAAAGTTACTTTATTCATTTTGTGCATGTGGAGCACAATCGAGATAGACAGTCCAAAAAATAAACAAACGATGTAAAAATTAGAATAGAGGAAATCAGGATTGAGTTTCTTTTAGCTACTGTGTGAACAAAGCCGAGACTCCGCTCCTTCAGACAAGAACTTTTTTATGTCAACAACATCCATCCATCTATTATCCAACCTGCTATATCCTAACAAAGGGTCATGAGAGTCTGCTGGAGCCAATCACAGCCAGCACAGGGCGCAAGGCAGGAACAAATCCTGGGCAGGGCGCCAGCCCACCACAGATGTCAACGACAGCATCTAAAAAATGTTATAATGTGTGAAAATACTAAATATGGGAGCACTGAATTAGGGCTCTATTGTAAATTCTTTTTTCAGGGGGCCCCCTACCGCTGTCTATGCTATGCCACTGCACCTACACACATCACTGACTAAGTCAGTCTAGTCCTCCAGACCATACGTCATGGGACAGCTGACAAGAATTTTGCTTAAATTACACACACAAAGCCTGGAGTCAAACTTCATTCCCTTTCTGATGTACCCAAAAGTAACTTTTTTGTTTAGAATATTTTATTTATAAGTGACATGCTGGAGCAGGTAACATTGAAACCATAACTTTTCAGGAATTGGGGTTCAGTTCCCAGAACAGCTAATATTTTTCTGAAGTTTTCATGTTCTCTCTGTTTCCATGTGAGACTTCTCTGACTGCTCTGGGATCCTTCAATATTCTCAATATGTGTATATTAGGTTAATTACCTGCTATCTCTCCATTATTGAAACTGTTTATTCCATTTGATGGACACAAGAACTGGAGGCTATCCCAGCAATATCGTGTGCAAAGGAAGTATCAGTCCTGAGGACATGCACATCGGAGCATTCACTTACTCATACACCCACACACCTTCATACTGTACCAATTTACCTAAGATGTGTGTCTTTGAGAGATGGGAGGAAAACCAAAGGCTCCTTAGAAAAACCCACACAGACATGGAATGTGCAAACTTGGGCTGGGATTTGAGTCCGGGACTTTGTAGCTGAATGGAAACGAGACTAATCTGCACATGGCCAGGTCAGTTTTGAGAATGAGTTCTACCTAAGTAGGTTGTACATTCGTTGCTGTCACATGTCCAATTGTCAGTACAGCTATGATAATACTCAATGTTCTTCACACAATACACTATATCTGTACTTTTATGTCATGTGGTCTTTGGCCGGCTTGTCATCCCGGCCAATACCCCCAGGCCAACAGATGGAGCCCTCCCTGCAGTATGGAGGTGCCCTGAAGACCAGCAGGGAGTCATGGACTATGTAGTTTTTATACACAACCCTGCTGGATACCACAGGGGCCGCAAGAGGGAGCTGCAGGGAGGACCGAAGAACCATTCGTGCCCTATAACCCGGAAGTATGTCATAGGAAGAGCGACGTGCTTCCGGTGTGAGAAGGAGGAGTTGTACTTGACCTGGAAGTGATAAAGAATCACATGGACTGGGGATTGGGAACACTTCCAGGTCAAGGTATATAAAAGGACTGTGGGAGCTCCCAGTCGGGGAGCTGAGCTGGGTAGAAGGGTGGCAACACGTCTGGGAGAGGAGGATTGTATTTGTATTAGTGATTATTGATTTGTATGAGTATAGTGGAGGAGAGGGTGCTTTGTGCACTGTGGCGAATTAATAAAGTCAACATTTGGACTTTTATCCGGTGTCTGGAGCCTTGGACAGGGGTTCAAGGGAGCGATAGCACCCCTTATCTGTCACAGTGGCGTAGCCGGCAGGATACTCTGGCCGTCCTTTTGGCAGGGAACCTGTATAAAAAATTTCTGTGGGCAGAGAACCCCAAGACAACGGCATTCAGCATCACCACAACATTGCCAGAGCCTACCTTCACCAAGTCCGGAATGGGAAGAAAGAAGGGAAAGCAGAGTGACAATACCAGCGGGAGAGGCATGTTTGCAATGGCCGACGCTCGGGAGGAGTCACGGAGCGGCCTTACAAGTCCGGAGAAACCTCCAGGGACCAGCGATCGATTGACAACCCGTTTTAAATAACACACTTTGTCCCATGCATGTACCTCAGAGATGATCACCTGGAGGCTCCGCGGGAGAAAGGAGTCTGTCCCGAAGATGATGGCACGCTCCTGTCCGAGCCAGAGCACATGGGAGAAGAGAAGACTTTCGCATGTTGGTGTCCAGCGAGGGACACGTCAGCAGTCCCGGTGCTTTCTGGGAAGGAGGAAGTCCGCGTCCCGCTGTTTGCGCCTTCGAACCCGAAGATACAGACTTGGACTTTATGAAGGGGAAGGGGGAGGCAAGCGAAGCACCGTTCACCCAGGAAAAAGGTAAGGAGGGTCGGGAAATGGCTGATCGAGATGTCGGTAAATTAATAAAGATAGACTTCAGTCCACCAAATGAGGCATCCCGACCCTTGACTAAAAAGAACTCCAAGTCCCAGAAGCCTCGGCGAGACCCGTCAGAGCACGTGCCAGAAGCAGGCGTGCTTATTGGCTCCCGGCCGGCAGGTAAGGCAAACGAGGAAGTGAGTCTACTGTCGGCCGAAGTAAATAATATTGTTGACTTGCGGGAACTCGAGAAACTGATCAAGCCCGTACTAAGTTTCTTACAGGTCCTGACGAGCATCGAGAAGATCGTCGGGGAGTTGGGAGCAGCGGCCAAAGTACCTTTAGAGAAGGTGAGAGCCTACATGTGGCGATTTGGTGGAGAGCCTCCCGTAATACATGATGCGGCGATACAGGTAAGAGAGACCTGTACCGTATATAAAGAAATAGGAACGCAGTGTAATCCGGGCCCACTTTTAATGAATAGCGGGTGCCAATACACAGCGTGCCCTACAAGAGTGGTCGGATCGTTAACCGAGTGGCCAGGGGAAGGGCCGATCAATCCGGGGCAGCTGGACAATGCTGACTCCAGGGCCGAGGTGGCCCTAAAGACGCTGCCACCGGTTATTTATAAATCAAAAGGGGTTCAGACAGTAAAGGGGCTCTCTTCATTCAATAGAGAGACCCAGATGAAACAGGAGATCTATAAAATAAAACAGGGGTCTCCTGACAAGTTGGAAAAGGGCCATAAAAACATAAAGGCGGCCGGGGAGTTCTCCTCAGTGGAGAAAGGGGCGGAGCCAGAAGTACCCAGGTGCTTCAAGTCCCACAGAGAGAGACTATCAAGGGGACCGTGGCTGTGCTATGAATGCCGCAGGCCGGGCCATGAATGGAGAGGTTGTCCTAGGAGGACAAGGGTGCAAAGCAATCATTCTTATATTGTTCCTCCTAGGTTTACACGGGAGTGTCAACTGCATCATCGGGGCCCGACCTTTGGATCTCCTTGGGGGAAGATGTCCCTTGTGGGACAGGACGCGCAAAACCCTGGTTTTCCGCTGGGGGAGGAGTACTGTGGTCTTTGGCCAACTTGTCATCTCGGCCAATACCCCCAGGCCGCCAGATGGAGCCCTCCCTGCAGTATGGAGGTGCCCTGAAGACCAGCAGGGAGTCATGGACTAGGTAGTTTTTATACATGACCCTGCTGGATACCACAGGGGCTGCAAAACGGAGCTTCAGGGAGGACCGAAGAACCATTTGTGCCCTATAACCCGGAAGTATGTCATAGGAAGAGCGACGTGCTTCCGGGGTGAGAAGAAGGACTTGTACTTGACTTATACTTGAGTATAGTGGAGGAGAGGGTGCTTTGTGTACTGTGGTGAATTAATAAAGTCAACATTTGGACTTTTATCCGGTGTCTGGAGTCTTGGACAGGGGTTCAAGGGAGCGATAGCGCCCTCTATCTGTCACAGTCAACATGTTGTGAATGCTAGGAATCTTTCTGTAACATTAGCTATAATCATACCACTCTCCTTCCTGAACTATTTATCACAATATTGAATAAAAATTTGGAATTTTGCAACTCACCGTTCACAGTAACTCGGATCATTTTCTCATCTGTCACCATGGCCTTCATTTGAACATTCACTGTTATCTTGTATTGCCCTTCCTCCATAGTGTCCAAGTCTGTAATCAGTAAGGACGCATTCGGGGGGTGAAGTTTAAATTTCTTTTTGAACTCCATGCACATATCATAAATGAACAGGTCATTTCGGAATGTCACCAAATGCTTGTAGTGGTTGTCATTCAGTTTCTTGAACTCCCAGTTACCCTGAATGTCATCAACCTTAGACCTAACATCATATTCCACAGGTATTACCAGAGACTGCCCTTTAATCCCATGTATGATGTGGTTGGGCACCTTTAAAAATGCAGAACTAGTACCTGTAAAAAAAGAAAAAAAATGATTAATATTAATGACAAGAAAACATATCTATTCTCTGCATATGACCTAATAATGAAGTTTAATAAGAATATTCATAAACATTACCATGCAAGAGTATGTAACAATCTAAAATTTTAAATTATAAATTATAAACTGCACACATTGAGTCTTATTTTGTATAACAGAAAACTACAAGAAAATTATAACACAAAATGTGCCCCTTTATTATTTAACCATCAAATATAGAATAGACCCAGATGTGTACATTCAGACATACTTATAATATACATTACAAGCTTTTAAAATGTACTGTCACTGCATCACAAGATCCTGTAATATATAAAAAGTAACCTTTATTGACACTTTCAGCTCTTCATCCGTTTTAAGGTGCAACATTCTCTCCCAATGCCCTGTGCAGCCCTTTATATCATGTCAGCTAGGGGTGGGGATCGATCTGTTCTTAATTTTTCTCTTTGTAAAAACTTGATTGCTTTGTATGGATTGTAATAAAATTAATAAAAAATAAATAATATATCATGTCAGCAGTTACCAAATATGATTTTCCGTCCATACATATGTTCCTTTATTTTCTAAATGTGCTTTATTTGGTCAGTAATGGTCAAGTCAAGTCAAACATTATTTACAAAGCACATTTACAACAGCCGAAACTGAACAAATGTGCTGTACAACAAAAGGTGAAAGAAGCAGTTAAAATGCATATATACACATCACAGATATGCAGAATTACTCAACCATTACATAAATCCTAAACCCAAAATACCCACTCCCATGCATACATATTTATAATCATGAGTGTACATGAGCCAACATAGACAAACATAATGTCACCCTCTGACCCTGGGTCAGAAATAAGACTTTTATGATGACTTAAAAAATGGCCAATGTTGGGACAGACCTAATATAATAATGCAAACCATTCCAAAGAAA
Organism: Polypterus bichir lapradei; assembly: GCA_026402145.1. Lineage (NCBI taxonomy): Eukaryota > Metazoa > Chordata > Cladistia > Polypteriformes > Polypteridae > Polypterus > Polypterus bichir. The sequence goes on along the minus strand of JANRMT010062842.1, from coordinate 16,534,901 downwards.
AGGAGCAGCCACTGCAAAAGCCCGATCCTCCTTTACTTCAACCTCAATTTCAGCACAACTAAGAGCATCTGGCTAGCAGACCACAGTGCTGTTGTTAGCAAACACAAGTGAAGAAGTTCCGAGAGGTAACTTTAAACACTTAAAAATAAATAATGGAGTTTTAAAATCAATTGTGAAGCGGACTGGAAGCCAACAGAGCGAGGTCAGTATTGGTGAAATAGGGCTACACTTACGAGAGACAATCAATAAACAAGCAACAGTGTTCTGGACCAATTGTAGGCGTCGTAACGAGGCCTGATGAACACCTACATACAAAGAATTGCAAGTGTCCAAATGAGATGTTATAAAATCATGGATAGCCTTTTCAAGATTACTAAAAGAAAGAAAAGTCTTTACCTTAGATAAAGTCTTAGCATTTAACCACCAAATTTATCTGTTTGTCGAGTTTGAATGAGCTGCCAAAAATCATGCCTAGGTTCCTAACTGAAGCTTTATGATATATGGGAAGAGGCCCAAGAGCACTATACAGTACTAGCCATGTGCGCCCAGCTACGTTGTGCGTGTTAAAGATGTCTGTGAAGGGCTCCCTGTTTAAACACTCCTGCCAGTCGTGAACTGGGCCCTTCGTCGCACAGCATTATGATTTTTTATAAGGGAAACAAAATTACAAAAGAAAACCCTTGGACATTGATTCGATAGGAACGGCCTACTCGGAATCACTGTCCGAATAGTAATTATGTGGTGGTGTAGGAGCATTTCTGCTTCTGTCCGTTCACAGTCCGTCTCGTTTTCATGACACTGTCGTTTCCTCTCACGATCTCTTCTCAACCTTTCTCCAATCTTGCAGGTTGCTTTGTGGCAATCCAAAGAGTAAGGCAATATACACGGAGCAATGGTTATAAAAGGGGTACACATAGGTATCCAGGCTCTTTAAAGCATAAATAGGGATCACATCACTGACATGTGAGCAAGCCACGGTACAACTGTGAGACGTGCAGCACTCGCCGGCTACAATGTAACAATAATAATTTCCGGAATGTGTTGTTACGTTGTCATTCATTTTACCCACTGTCTTTCTTTCATTCATATGTTACGTAGGCACGTACCTTTTATCTTTGGCAATCTCATTCTCTAACCAGGCCTCAGGAGCTAACCAGCGTAACACTGTCCTCCACCCCTTTCGTTATTCCGGCACATTGTTGACATCCGTGAGTAACAACAACGTACTAAACTGGAAGGTGGTCTACGCATGCATGGAATTTGCGGACAAACAAAGATCAAGATCTAAATGAAGATCTCTTTAATTAATTTAAAGCACAACAATTTGTTTAGTTTGAATGTCTGTGTTTTGAGGTGTGACTGGAGTACTACAGTCTTCAGTAGTATAAGCCTGGAGGAGTTTCTTAATGCAATACCTATGTTTTAGCTGTCTCTCTACTGCCATCTGCTGCTTCTTCTTCTAATTCATTCGCGGACAAACAAAGATCAAGATCCAAATGAAGATTATATAGAGAGATATTATACACTGGTCAACCAGCTGTGGTATCAAACCTTGCATACCCCTCAGAATCTTATTCCATGTCTTATTCAGTTTATGCGACTCTAAATGCATAAATTCTGATTAATTATTGGATTTTTATTGAATAAAATCCTCATTTCCATTACTGGTGTCACATTAATAATTATTTCCTGTCTTGCATGCAGTGCTGCTAGGATACCCTCTGGTTCCCATGTAGGCCTGAATTTGATTAAATTAATTTGATTAGGTTTGAAAACTGATAAATCCATAGTCAACATGTGTAATTGTTTAAACGGTGCACTATTCCCGAGTTTAGTGTTTGGGGGCAAAGATTTAAATTCTAGATCACCAGAATAAAGAAAGCACCAGCTTATAGCTTTGTTAAAAGTATTTGTTTATATGTGATTTTTTTCATGCCAGTCTTCTTTCTAAATGTTCTTGTTTGTATACTATATCTTCCATCCATCCATTTTCCAACCCACTGAATCCGAACACAGGGTCATGGGGGTCTTAATATTTATGAATCTGCAATGTTACTTCATGACATTATAATCTAATTTTGTTGGTAATGTGTGCACTATATAAGTTAACTAATTTCACTTTATTCATATAGTCCCACTTCTCTAAAAACGTTGCAAGAGTAAACTACAAAAACATTCAAACTTTACATACATATAAACACACAAATGTGTTTAAAGTTACAAAAATAAACAGAATTATAAATTTTTTATCACCTCCTCCCCAAATTAAGATGAAAAAAGGCTGATCCAATAAAAGCAGAACAATTTAAGAATATTAGAGAAACAACATTAGCAGAACGTTATGTTTTGACAGTGGAGAAGTAACGACTTTTACACACAGTCCAAAAAAATGAAACCTCTTGGGGTCCGCAGTCCTTGTAGGCTCCAACTTCCATGGTTCTATATAGCATATGTGCCCACACTATATTCGATTTAGGTTAAAACAGAAAGTAAGCCCATTTCCTCTCTGTACTATCTGGTTGTCTTTTTAAACTTGTCATGCAAAACTATAAATATAAATTTATGTTTTTACTAGATTTACATTTTTAAGTTTTTAGTAGAGACATGGAGACAAACAAGTCTGAAAACAGTATGTAGTATATAAAGATCTAATCTGAAAAATTAGAAGTTAAAAGATGGCCATATGTTATATGTAAAGTTTGCTTCACATCTTGACTCTGCACAGGCAGTATGTAGTGCCTACCTGTGTTAACTATCTCCTAACAGAAAAAAATTATACAGTACTGATATTTTTTGTATGTTTTTTTAAATTTCTCTTGGTCCATTTGGCACATTTTCTTACTTTTTTATACTTTAAATAGGGTTTTGAACTTGGTGTAAAATCATTCAGACGTTTCTAAATTATTTCATGTTTTAACCTGCTGCCATCTTGGTTTTTTTGTGGGTTCCTCAATTTTGGTTAGAGCTATGTTAATAATATGTGACAAATGAATGTCATAATGTGTGATGTCACCATTGTAACAGTATAAAGGTCAGCGCTGTGCACTTACTGATTGCTCAAGATACTGGTTAACAAGTAAAAGAAGTTTGGTGGTGTTAGGAATGTGTTTTTGACTCTGGGCTTTGAAACTTTTTGTGTGTTTTTTTCAACTCAGTTTTGGTATTATGTATTGGATGTTTGTTTCCTTCAGAATATATTATTTCTGCAATGAGCCCTGTTTGTTATTTTAATTACGACTTTTGGGACATCCGTCTCCTGGTCAGTGTTAGAATACTTTCTCTGACTATTTCCATCACTGGCAGAACAAGTACAGCAATGTAATGGTGTGGGTCCTGCTCCATACTCCCTCCCCCAATTTTGGGAGCCTCATGAACCCAACACCATCAGTAATGTAACCGGATGATCTGTGCAAATGGGGACAAAACACTCTTGGAGTAATCAGAAGGTGCAAAGTGCTTTTATTAAAAAAACAAAACAAAAGTGTCTAAATAAATACAAAGTAGTTCAGATCTCCATAGTTCCATAAATAAATAATCCATATAAATGAGGTGAAAAAAGTGGAAGTTAAAAATCAATAAATAATCCTTTAAAACAAGGTTAAAATCAATGGGCTGGTAGAAGTCCTTTATAAAAACCTGGTGCCTTCTCCTTTTAACTGGTGGCTCTCCTGCTTCTCCCATGTGGGTCTTGCAACAGGGGAGTCGCCCTATCCACAGGTGTAGCTGACTCTCCTACTGGTCTGTTAGCCTTCCGTCCCCTGGCTACGTACAACCCACTCACTAGGTTCCCCCAACAGCCAGGATGCTCACCCTGGGGCTGTCCATGCCAAGCCTCCTCGACTCCTGCTGCCTTTTCGGCCTTAAGTGGCAAGCTGTCCTTACTCCCGGTCACTCCAGCTCCTTGGAACCACTCAGCTGGAGCGCCCGCTTCCTACAGCTCCCACCGAGTGTCGGCCAAGCACTCCTTCCGGGGCTCTACTCCCAGCTGCCTGCATTCACCAGCGAGCCTGCTTGCTCGCTCCCGCACCGCTCGCTCCTGCCTTCTTCTCTCCTTAACCACCATCTTCTGTTCTTTTTCCTTTCCTTTCCCTCTCTTGTGCCAGCCTGGACTATGTGGGCACAGTATCTCAATCACACACCACAGGAAGCCAATGAAGCAATTGAGAACAATCGCACCTTCACTTGCAGTTGTGTCTCACCCCAATTACCTCATCAACTCCCCACGGATGTGCAGGAGCACCCATGGAGACTTGACACGGCCAATGGATTATTTAAAAACCATTCTTTCGGAGCGGACCCGCTATGCCACAAGCAAAAGAAAAAATCACAAAATGATCGCAAAAATAAAATGTTCTCAAAAATAATGAACAGAATGATCACTTACAGACAGAAAAATTCAAACACTTTAGGAACACATCAGCCTCCTTGTATTTGTTTTCTGAATATTATTATTTTTTATTTTCATACTTGATATATTTTGTTCTTACCACAGTGAAGTCATTGTATTGCTATTTCAAGTCTGTTTGCTATTGGCACTGCCATTCTAGTGGTTGTTTTTATGGCAGCTGACGCCTTGTTGATACAAATTGCATCTATTGCCAGTCACATGCTTTGAGTGCTTCCTGACTCATGATGTTGCCTGATATAAAAGAAGGTTGAGCAATGAAAGATAGTCCAAAATTAAAAACTTTTAAAAGAGGAGTTTGTTGCTGCCCTGCCGGAAACAATCTATGCAATAAGGGGGCAAAGTTCACAATCATACACTCACAGTGGACCAAAACACAATAAACGTAATGTGCACGTCTTTAGAATAAGGGTGAGAACCATAGGAAACCTGTGCAGACATGAAACAAAAGTGCAAACTCCACACAAATGGTGGATTCATGGACTTATAAGAGACCGCTGGATAGGGTTGTATATATATACACGAGTAGGAGACCGTGGACGGATTTTAACACACCTGGAGAGACATTCGCCGGCAGGGAATGGCGAGGTACTAACTTTCTCCCTCTGCTTTCTTTTAGGAAAAAAGACGCTCCGCCACCATAAGCCAGGTTTGCCCGCAGTACGTTACTTCCGCCCTTCCTCCTCCATCTTGTCCTGACATCATCAATCCCATCCTCCCTCACGGCTCCTTCCCAGCATTCCTCCACTTCCGGCTCCTCCCTCATAAAATGGCCGCCGACGCCATGTTTCGGCGTCGCGTGTATGAACTGTTTAGTTTATATTTTTCTGACCGATTTTTCTTTGTTTATTGTGGATCGTCTACAATATACGGGGCCGGAAAACCCCAAACCTTTTTGCTGTCTCCTTCTCAGTCTTTTACAATATATATATATATATATAGTCACACACGTGTGTTTAGGGGACAGCTAAAGGGCTTGAATACATGTAATTCCATGACAGACCAGGGGGTGGCGAAGTGCACTAATTTTCCCTCTCAATCTTTTGCGGGCCATTCTAGGGAAATCCCACTTGGTTCTGGGGCAGCCAATGACGTCACTTCCAGTTCCAGTATTGATGACATCACTTCCTGTACTGGCCTTTAAAGCCACCATCTTGTCGCCAGAGAATCAGTTCTGTTTTGGACTCTGTTGAATGCATATGTCTTTGTTATTTAATCAGTTTTGCAGCCAGGAACAATTATACGGGTGGCTGCCCCAAACCTTCTCAATGCTTATATATATATATATCAATGCAGGTATGTTACCTATTGAATTCATTAAGAACAGGAACCAGAAATATCTGTGAGCTTATGGGAGAACAATTAATGCAGGGTTGTTCTTTTGCTAGAAATTCCTACACGGAATATCATTTTTCTTGCCTTCAAAAGAGCCATAGTTTTCCTATTTTGAATTGCCTTAAATAATGGGTAATAAGATAGTGTAAGGTGTGTCATTATTTAAGTAAGACAATAATAAGCTTGAAACAACCCACCTCAACAACATGCTGCTTGCAAAACATTCCATTCTGGCTCCATAAACACACAATAATTATTTACTCCTCTCGGCTTCCAAAGCTGACTATTGCTTTACTGCACGTCTGTATAATCCCTCTTGTGCCACAGGGCATCCATCTGTTCAGTTCCTTTTACAGGGTCAGAGGGAGTTATAACCGACTCCAGCAACATCAACACTGAGGAAGGGATCTGCCCTGGACAGAATGCTTGTTTTTGCAAGAAAACCTAACGCATACTGCGACACTGAGCCAGTTGTGCTTATTCAATATGGGGTCATGAGGAGCTGGGACCTACCCCATTTTTTGTAGGACACATAAGAACTTTTTAACTCTCTAAATAATTCACCTCTAACACAATCCTAGGTGAAAGGATATTATAAAGATGTTGATTTGTAAAATGGATTGCATTCGGCTGCTAATAACATCAGCAGTGTTTCTGTCGTGTTTGCCTATAAAAAATAAAAGAAAATAATGGTGTTGATTATACAGTGTACTTGCTCTAGGTGTTCCTTCAACTGTCCATCCAATTTTGAATCTGCTTAATACATGCAGGGTTACTAAAGGCCAGAGCCTTAAATTGAAACATTAGGGGAAAGGTGAGAACAAACTATGGACACATTCAACTATACAGGGTTGATTTAGCCTAACATGTATTTGGCGTTTTCTACCAGTACACAGGAAGAATATGCCAATTTTGTATAGACAGTGATCAGATGAGGACTCACACTGTATATGGACACATAAGTTCTCTCTGGAGTGATCCTTGTACCCAAAAAACACCAAAACAGTCCAAGAAAATACTAGGAAGGGCAGTTTATTGAATAACACAAGTTACAAAGGAGATAAAGGTAGGAGAATAAAACACAAAAGAACAAAGTCTAGGGCCTTCTGGCTCTGCCTGCATTCCTCAGGACTGTCTACCCCACTACATAACTATAACTGACCATCCTCCCTTCCAGACTTCCTCTTCAATAATACACTGGCCTCTTTTTCCTCCTTGCCAGAAGCTCCTCTCCCAACTCCAAGCTTATCCAGGGGTAGAGGGCCTTATAAGGTTCATCCAAGGAGAACCCCATATATTTCAGGGTCACCTCTACTTCCACAGAGAATGCACTTCCCTTGAGCCTCTGTGGGTACCTTAATCATGACAGCAAATTAATACTGTTGACCACTAGCACCCTGTTCATTTACTGCTCTATTACAATCCATTCCCACCTGAAAACCTCTTTCCATGGCATCCTGGATGAGTACTAATGTCATGTCCAGGAGTGAGCAGTTCTTACTGCCATCCAGCTTAATATAAACATTGTGAACTGGCGCCAAGTGAGGACCAGAGCTGTAGTGAAGAGAGGCCTGGTAAAATGAAAGAGAAGTGGGCAAGTGCATTTCTATAGGAAATAGGAGGACAACCCCCGCCCCCCCACAAGACATTCAGTAGGTATTCCTGACCTCTTTGGCTTTATGGACAACAGAGGAATCAATTCCTGTTTAAGGCTTAAAAGTCCCACCAATCATTGCACTTGAGGTCAGATGCTGAGTAGGACAAGGCTTCAACTGGTTCAAGGAAGAGTTTCAGGGCTGTGTGTGAGAAATTTGAAAGGGGGATTGAGGAAGGGTCATATTGTGTTCTAAGGGGGAAGGGCAACTCTGGCAAGTATCAGGCATGCAAATCTAATAGAAAGGCCCAGTTGGGCACCCAGGATTTTGTTTTTTAAGTAACACTCCTTGTAATGTCTCCTTCCTTATGATTTTTATTTTGTTAATCAGCTCCTTGTTTCTTACACACTGACCAGTTTGGCATTGTTTCTGGGTTTGGAAATGGCACAAGCACACCCGTATTGCTCACAATACAATTCAATTTTGAATTCTAGGAAATTTTACTATTATTTATACTCATTCCATTATGTTCTATCTTTTTTGGCAACAGTATTCACAAATACAAGTTGGCTTCTTTCTGTAATTTTCCAGTTCACAAGTAATTGACGTTACCAGATGCATTTCAGTTGTCCTGATTAGCTATTTAAAATTCACCTAACTTGCATGTTTTGGAAGATGGATGGAAAGTATGATAGGCCTCCTGACTTGTACATCTTGCTTTTTTGACATTCCTTGTTCCCTAACGACCAGATGCTTCTTTCTAATTTGGTGAAGATACAGAATTTGATAAATTAAATATATAATTGAACAGGACTTACCTTTCTTTTATTGGCTCGTCATTTTATTAGGGCCATAATTTTGTAAGACAGAGCTTGTCAAAAGTATTTCTGTTTAGTAATAAAAAGCTAGATATGCTGCTATTATAAAATTGGCATATTCTTTTAAAAGTTTAGAAATATAAACTTGATAACTCATCTCTCTCTATATAAAATCCAATGTCTGTCTGTCTGTTCGCTTTTCATGAGAGAACTACTTAACGGATTAAGATCAGGTTTTTTTTGTACAATTTGTTTGAACATTCTGGTTGATTTTGCAGCTTCTCTCATTGCGTTATGTATCATAGTTTGTGTTACCGATTTATTTGCATTAATCCGAGAGAGACACAGCAGGCCGAGGAAAGGAGGGCAGGGACCTCCTCACTCACACACCAGCCTAGGGGCGTACCTTACCTCCGCTAAGCTAGCAAACGAGAGAACTACTTAATGGATTTAGATCAGGTTTTTATTATAATTTGCTTAAACATTCCTTTTGATTTTGCGACATCTCTCATCGCGCTAAGAATCATAGTTCGCTTGCAGGAGCAATATATTCACACTAATCCGAGACAGAGACTGCGGGCCGATGGGATGGGGAAGAGTGACGTCAGGAGTGGGGAGCTGGGCAGGACCCTCCTCACTGTCCTTTTTCACTAATATGCTGGTGGAGCCATGGTGCACAGATAGTTGATTATGGTAGACAGCTTCAAGCTGAACACAAATATAATTTCAGATGGACTGTATCACAATGGAATTTGGAGACTTTTATTGAATTTAGTTTGTTTAATCACTTAGTTATGCTAGCACATAACATTAGTTCAATTGAGCTAAAATGTTTTACTGCTTATTTTCATTTGTACTCAGAATTTGATGCTTCTTGTTTCAGTGCCCAACAATAGTTGAGAATCATTGATGGATTCCACTTGCCCTGATACTGCTTTTCCTGCATTGCATTGTCGATGAGACCTTTCACTATGTTCAACTGTACTATGATAAGCAGGGAAGAAGTTCAAGTGTGAATACAGAACATGAATCTTTAGTGACATGTTGCACTTCATGGCTTTGTATTCCTGCAGCAGGTTGTCAGCTAGCTGGACGCAGTTTGCTGCTCTGTAGATACCAAGAACATTCTCAACAACATCATTACATGCCTTCCATATGATTTACTCTGGTCCCACTGGTAGACCTCCACACCACTTGTCGTTGATGATGTGTCTGATCTGTGGACCAATGAAAATGCCTCCCTTAATCTTGTCATCAGCTATCTGATGTATCAAAATCCCACACCTTACCTCTTAATCTTATTCATGAATTATTTTATCAGTCCAAATTTTAGATGAAAAGGAGTGGTTTATGAGCCACATGTTTTTGCACTTGAATAAAATGCACATTGAGCAGTCAGTTCTTTTATATGTAATGAGACACTTTAGCATGGCTGTCCCATTCATAAATTTGCTAGCTACATTCTTACTAGCAGTGCCACTGCTTTTAAGTCACCACAGATATTTCAGTTGTAGTTGTTGTACTATGTAATATATACTTAAAATATGACAGGAAATCACAAAAATAGGTGATTGTAATAAAACAGTACATGATAAGGAAACTTAAAGATGATTCTTTTGTGACCAGCAGGACAAAATCCATAAAGTCCACGTAAAAGGGTTCAAGAGGCAAACTCATTGTTGTCCATTTAGCAAATGCAGTTGTCTTTTAGATTTCAGTTGAATTAATTTCAACAGTTTGTAACAAATCTGCCTGGCACACCGAAACGGGTCGATCGTTACCACTAACCTGTCCTACTTTAAAGCAGATGATAAAAGGCTAGGTCAATTTCGCACCCTGCAGTGCACCCTCGTACACACCTTTTTAAAATGTTCAGTTCAAACCTGATGACTGAGCATTTACAGTACAAAAGAAAAAAATAGCTAGTGGTTAATATCCATAAACATGGAGAAATATATTATATCACAGAAAAGACAGGAGGAGAAAAGAACAATAATAATCCCCAAAAATAACCCTTATACATGCTTATAACATGATTGCTATGATTGTTATAATTTGTTACTAACCCTCACCTATTCTGTTTCTGTTCTCGGTACTCAAATGTGGCAATTGGTGCCACGACCCTCCTGCCAAGTTGTTGCCTGCCTATGGTAAAGTCATCCCTGATGGAGGATCACAGGAATCATGGGAAAAAGGGGTCCTTTCATCGGATTGGTTGGCTGAGCAACGTTTCAGCCGTGGAATGGCCAAATGGGGAGGCAGCTTGATGGATGAGGTCTCCAGGACTCTAAAAATATCCAAATCTTATTATGGGATATCATCTACAGTTAAATTCTGCTCCGTGCTTCTAAAATTTGTATTATTATGCTGTATTAAGGATTTGTTCTGTTCTGTATACTTGTATTGAACCCCTTCTTTTGACACCCACTGCACGCCCAACCTACCTGGAAAGGGGTCTCTCTTTGAACTGCCTTCCCAAGGTTTCTTCCATTTTTCCCTACAAGGTTTCTTTGGGAGTTTTTCCTTGTCTTCTCAGAGAGTCAAGGCTGGGGGGCTGTCAAGAGGCAGGGCCTGTTAAAGCCCATTGCGGCACTTCCTGTGTGATTTTGGGCTATACAAAAATAAACTGTATTGTATTGTATTGTATTATACATGCTGATACAATATATATATATATATATACAGTAAGAATATCACTCCTCCAGTTCCCCTTCCGAAGCTCACATGTAAGGAGAGAGAACAGCCTAGAAGAAGACAGGAAAATCGAATGAAGCAGATCAGCATCTGCCTGGGCCATGTGAAGAGGTCCTGGAGCTTCTAAAGACCACTGTTAGGTGGAAGTCGATGATTCTCTTTTGATTTGTGAATTGGAGTTCCACTATTTCCCACGGACTCGGGTGAGCTTCACGAAGACCTTATTGTTCTTTATCATGGCGCTGACTGACTGTATAGTTTCTTACAGTTAAGACTTTTGCTGCTTGGGGTCGGCATCCATTTATACTCTTTGTTTCACCTGCTGCCAACAGGGGCTAGAACTTTGGACTTACATGTGAGCTTTGGAAGGGGAACTGGGGGAGTCATGATATTCATACTGTATATATATATATTGTATCAGCATGTATAAGGGTTATTTTTGGGGGGGGGCAGATGAAAGGGATTGTTATTGTTTTTTTCTCCTCCTGTCTTTTATGGATATTGACCACTAGCTATTTTTTTTCTCTCGTACTGTAAATGCTCACTTAGCAGGCATTTTACGGGGACGTACTGCAGGCTGCGATATTGGCCTAGCCTTTTATCATCTGCCTTAAAGTAGTACAGGTTAGCAGTAACGATCAACCCGTTTGGGCGTGTCGGGCAGATTTGTTACAAGTTTGTATATGTAGTATATAAATTGAAGAAAAGTGTGCTGTTTTAAGATTTAAGCCCTGAGGGCCTATCTGGATGTAACATGCCCACACTCCTTGCCTGCCGACATCAGTGGTATACTTTCCAACTCCACAAAAGTGAATAGCTGCGTTTTATAATTTATCTGTTATCAAAATCAAGGTTTAGTCAAACATAAAGTAATATTCCTAAGCATGCTGAATCTAATTCATTGTCATGGGGGCTGCTGTCTCTCCTCGTAGCACTGCACACAAGGCAGGAACTAACCCGCATAGGTTGCCAGGCCATCACAGATTCATTTAAACATGCTTTATTTAAAAAAAAAAAACTTTCTACAAAATAGACTAAAAGCCTGAATGACCACAGTGATGCAAAGTTACATTTTTGAGCAAAAAATTTTAGGGGTTTTTTATGCCATCAAGTTACAAATTGGAGTTAAGGGGTGGAAAAATGTCAAACACTTGAAATTAGCCAAAAATATTATGTTTCTTTAATAAATAATTCTAGAGTTATTATTGCTTGGCTCTTTAAATTTTGAACAATTATTGAAAATCACCTAATCGGTCAAATTGTATTATATAGTATTTTCTGTAACAGGCGCAACCAAACATGTGCAGTCAAAAGACGAATATAACATGTGAGACGTGTTTAGGTTTCCCCTAAGTAAGTACTGCATTAACAAAATTATATAAGAATACAAACAAAAAAAATATATAAATGAATAAAATAAAATAAACAGCATTAGCTATTTCTATCAAATGTTTTTATTTTCAAACCTAATTTCTCCAAAACAGAATCTCCTGGTAGGATCAACCTCATACTAAGGCAGTTTTGGAGTCACCAAGCAACGTGATCTTTATTTGAACCCAGAGAGAATAACTAAACTGTACTAGACAATGCCCAGTTCAGGACCTCAACCTACAACTGGACTCTGGGAACTGCACCGCCATGCTGCCTTTTCATGGTAAATCTATATGAATAAAGTTAAGAATGTTGGCCTGTATTTCCAGGCATCACCTGAGGATGGCTTGAATGGTTTACATGAAATTTGACTATGTTTATGTATTTATCTTGGTCACGGTCAGAGTACAGACTACTTTTTTCCTCCCTGACTCTTCTGGTGGCTTCTTTGAGAAATTTTGCTATGTGGCACATTATTTTCTTACATTTTTAAGTCCCAAATCAAGGATGCATATAAACAGATTGTAATGAAAGTTTAGGGATAAATTAAAGGTAGACCCACTTCAATGTGTACACATCACCTTGGTACTGCCCTCAGGGGCAAACTTGTGGACTTCAACAGTTAAAGAGTTTCAACGAGGATATAACCTGTCGGATCTCGTCATTCACATTCTGGGGAATAAACTCAATATTTTTTCTATTTCTTTTTTATTCATATTCAAATAATATGCCTTCTAGAAAGACAACCAATTCAAATACAAGAAAAGTTGATGTCAGAAGAAAGTGTCTGATGTGGAATTCTGAAAGCCAAGAGCAGCGAAACAACTGTGTAGCTGCCAACCGCCAGTGTAGCTGCTAACCGCTCAAGAAAGTGAGGCAAAAAGCCAAGAGGAATGATAAATGCACCAAGTTTCAAATGGAGAATGTCATATACAAAAAAGAGGACAAGAAAGCTACAAGGGATGCTCACAGCACGTGGATACTGATCAGGAGATGCACACTTGGGCAAGGCAGGCAAACAGTCTGGAGGAAGAGTTCCAGCGGCTGGAAATTGGCTCTGTGAGACACACCCGAATCAGGGAGGAAGAGAGTGTAGAAGAACGCACACTGATCAACCAAGACATATGGAGTTAAGACAAGCAGAGTCCACTCAGAATGTGTTCATCTGGTTTGGTTAAAAAGTGAAGGACAAAGAATTACTCGTGTGTTTAACGCCTCAAGTCATTTGGGTCATTAGGAAATATAAGAATGACCTGACATGACGGAGTTAAAACGCTAATAAGCCATAAAATTAAATAAGCTGTAATATTGATAAGAACTGGTTTTTAATTATGCATCTGGGTTGTTACAAAAGCCTGCGGCCACTGTGGTCCTCCAGGACAAATGTTACTTACCACTGGCATAAGGCGTGTCCAACATTTAGTGTCTGTTGGAAGTAAACGTCTTCAGCTATAACTCTCTATATGATTATGCTTCTGCATCAGACATTGGTTTCATGGACCAAACTTGCCAGAACAATTGGTTAATGCCATTTTTATAAATAACAGTATAATTATTATCTCAACATAAAAAAATGTTTACAAATTTCTGTAAAAATAATATTAATATTCATACATTTTTGTAAACTGGAATACATATTAATTATTCGAGAAATTAAATCAAATGCTGTTTATTCTCCCTACAGTTTTTGAAGTTGTAATCTGTCCATTATTGAAGGGTAACTCAGTTAGTAAGCATTATAAGGAAAGAAAGCACTGAGGTGGATAGGATTTTAAGAGTGCACTGCCTAAATTGCAAAAAATATTAATGGTCTGATACCTTTTTATCCTAATATACTTAGTAATTCTTATTTCTCCTCCAAACTCCGCCATCCTTTTCAGGTCCACAACCAGTCTCATCAGCCATCTAAAGTGAGCTTTGTTGCTTCAATTCTTATAACACCTCCAGTGCAACATACTAAAGGTAACAGTTTGATGTCAAAGGAACCCAGCGATTCACTGCGTCCTCATGATATGATAAAGTCACACGAATCTGTAGAAAATGTAAGGTTAGTAAAAAGTATAAGGATTACCCATTTATTGTTTATTGAAGTACTAGGGTGTTAGCCATTATGGATGTAGTGAGAAGTCAAGCAAAATGACACATTTTATTGGCTAACTAAAAAGATTACAATATGCAAGCTTTCGAGGCAACTCAGGTCCCTTCTTCAGGCAAGATGTAATAAAGAAACTGGAGTTCCCTGTGTTTAAATGGACACCAGGACAGATAGAACATTGGAAAACCTTTAAGTGAGGCATCTTAAATGTAAAGAATTAATAGACCTCTTCAGGCTAAGATTCATTAAGCAAGAGAGAAGAACAATATACAGTATAGGCAAGATCTCTGGATAAGATAACGAACTGTCCAACAAAATATTCTGAAGTTTCTGATGAGATTTTCAGTGTAATGTGGGTCTGTAGTCAGGTTGTCTGTGTCAGTCTGAGAGATGGAAACAATCCTCCTATCTGGCCATAAAACTCTTGTCTCTATTCAAACCATGTTGTAAAGTATAAAATTTTAGCATGAGTTTCACTTCCCATTCTCTTGCTGTGTTCTGAAGTTGCTCATAAGCACTGTGACTTTAAAGTCCCTCTCACAGTGTCCATGGCTGTTGAAGTGGGCTGCTACAGGAACATCTGTGTTTCCATGCTTGATGTGAAACCTGTGCAAATTCATTCTCTGGTGAAGTGTTTGTCCAGTTTCTCCCACAAAGAGTGCATTGTCAGGACATTTCATACAGAGAATGAGGTAGACCGCATTAGATGATCTGCAGGAAAACGATCCCTTTATGCGATGTTCTAGTTGGCAGTGTGGTATAATTACACGGTCTGTATTATAAATGTGAGCACATGTTCTACATCTTTTTTGTAGACAGGGCAATGTGTTTATTGAAGAAGCTGAATGGTGCTAACTTCCATGTCAGCTTTTGAATGTGTACCAGTGTTTGATGTGTAAGTCTATAAAAATGGAGTGACAGCATGTATCCTGCAGAAAACAGCATTCCTTGTTTATAATTTCTGAATTCCTGTTTGGAATGGTCACAACATACTTGCATAATGGAGAAAAGAAGGAACTTAATCCATTGCTGCAATATTTGTTTTGGACTTTGACCATCCTCAGGCAAATCTAATCAAGTCATCTTTCTAATTCCCTCTTGACTGGCCAACACTTAAAACACTCTGTGTTTGGTATGAAAACATAATGGAACTAATTGCATATGACTTGTTTTATCATTAGAAGCAGTTCAGACCTGATGAAACCAGAAGATCAAAGTGGCTTGTGGTAAACATCTAGAATAACAGCTTACAAATGCATTGGGCACAGTATGTTTGTGTGTAGATTTAGTCTTGAAAAGTCTAGTGTTTTTCATTAATCCTGTAAATCTTTTCTAATATCAAGAAATGATATTCTTACTGTATCAGCTATCTCCATTTGAGTTCATAATTGCTATGCTCAGATTGTTATTTAAGTGTCTCTCTATTTGACTCTGAGAATTTACAGTTGATTCCTCTCCTTATAATTTAATGCATTTGATTTAGATTTAGGAAAGCCAGAGCCTTTAGATCAAAAGCTAATTTTGGATGGGATACCATGACATCCATCACCAAGCATATGCTTATATAGCAGAAGCCCTGGTTTTGCAGATGAGAGATGGAGGCACAAATGCTGAATTGAGCTAATATTCTTCATAACAGTTTATTATTATTAACTTATATGGCTGACTCCTTTGTCCAATGTGGCTTATGACATTTCAGATACAATTCCCTACATTTCTTTTGTTTCTTCTACTGAAGCACAGGGACTTGATTATTGGCACACAGTGTCAGTAATGTGATTTGAACCCACAACCACAGGGTTTGAGGTCCAAAGTCCAAAGCTTTGCCCACTCTGCCATACTTTTCATGTTACAACATTACCTGATTTTCACTTCCTGTCCTTCCCCCCACTTTTTCTTGCACCCCCTGACACAATAAACTTCCCCATCAAGGTAAATCTGTTTTTTAAAAACACAGATTATTCCCAGCTTTAAAAGAGCTTCGACATCTTATTCGTTCATAAGAATTATTTATGAACGCCTAGATACCACTTCAGTTTTTTTCGTCCGGTACCCCCTGACTCACTGGTACGAGAAAACCCTCACAAATGATATACCACTCAATTCATCAAGCTTTTTGGGGTAAGCCCGTATTTATGGTCCTTTAGACCTGAAAACCCCTCATTTTTAGGCCATTTGTAAACTATATTTCATGCAGAGAATTACACCCTTATGATAAAGGTGTCTTCAGCAGAAGTTGAAGTAGTTCATGCCATATTAGCTTACTGCAGGGGATTGTCCCCTAATGGGATACGAGAGGTCAGAGTTACTCCTTTTCACAAAACATAAAAAAATGAGGATCAATAATATAGGCATGTGGAGTGTCAATTTATGCTGTTTTGTGGTTGTTGGTCACATATTTTTCATATCTGATTCTTTATCGGTGGCCCTAGCCTTTTAAGAGCCAATCCCAGAATGTTAAAACTGACAAATTTCAAACATATGCATGCAGGATATCATTTTTGGACTATTGCAATCAAGAATATTTGGACTTTAAACATTTAAATTGAAGCACAAATATTAATATTTCAAATATTTGATGCAACTGTTCTTGTTTATTATGTACGTCTACCTCCTGAAGTAAATCATTACACTTATGAACACTCTGAATTATGGTGGCTAATGGTAATTGAGACTTTTTAATCTTAGAAATCTGTAATTACTTACTATATTATTTATTTAAAGTAACAGTTTCTTTTTAAATATAATCAATCCCACAATATGAATACACATTAATGGAACTGTACGCACTTGACAGAAGTGTCATTAACCAGCTCAGAAACAAAAAATGTGGAGAAAACAAGCAAGCAAATTCCACACAAAATGAATTAAAACCCACATTTCAGTGAACATCATATGAAAAGTTAATTAAAAAAATCAAATAAAAATAAGCAATTTAATTAAGCAGACCTTGGATTGTCTAGACTGTGTTCATGCCCTTCCAAAACTTTTTAACCTCTTTTCATACCTAATTTTCAACAGATGGGAGAGATGTGAAAAGTTGTACGCCGTGTGTTTACTTGTGCTGTTGGTGAGAACGTTTTTTTGTTTAGTAATTGATTATAATGGTCTGAGTCTTTTGGCCATATGACGTCCTGAGGAGAGAGTGGGAGTATCGAGAACAGCACATGCTGTATGCATTGCATGATATTTGTGGAAAAAGCATAAGGAGGTGCTTTTGAGTGTGCCTTTGTGGAAGAACAATTTTAGGGTAATATAGCATTCGTCTTTAAGAAATAGCATAAAGGGTCAATAAATGTCAGAAACGAGATACAGTGAACAACAAAATGTACACTGAAATATAAGAACTGGTTTAGGAAAAATACTGAGATGGTCAAGTAAATAAATAATTTACCAGAAGAAAGGTTGATGTAATATACAAAATGTACTGAAGGATGACTAAGAGATGACTAAGAAATCAGCAAATGACCCATAAACAAGAAAGGACAGTTGTTATATGCACAGAAATTTCAACTCAAAGATATAAGAAGAACCAGAATATAATATAATGGACTTTTATTTTATATAAATCAATTGGGTGTAAACCAATGAACCAACCAGAGTAAAATGTATGCATTGATTGACATTGTATGTAAATTTAATAGTTTATAAAATGAACCTGTATTCATTGTTTCTCTGACCATTCCGACCATGCTGTACCAGACTGCTTTTGACGAAGGCTCTATCTAAGACATTTTGCTAAGGAGTGATTAAAAGATACAATGAACAGCTTTTCTCCTGCCTGATTACTGAATTGTCCTGTTAGAGGACGTTTCTTTCTTTAATAAGATGTTAAATTTCGACCACACCTTCTGTCTTTTTCTGAAAGGATAAGTTTGGTATTTTTCAAGTTGAAGTTATTTCTTCACAATCATGGTATATGTTAATTTGCCACATAAGATCGTTTCAAAAGTAACAAATATCTTAAAAATGTAGAAAAAATTCCTAGCCTGGTTCTGCACATTTTTAGACTCAAGGTGAAGAGTACCTGGGTCAAGACATGAAAACAAAAGCCTTGAAACTTACCAAATACAGTCATGTGCTGATTTACAGCCGACCGAGTGAAGGTGATTCATGCTTATGGCCGAGGGCCATAGGAAAACAATAGTTTAATAATGTTCAAGAAATTGCCAGAACCAGCTGCAGTAATAAATCTTTCATCATTAATCCATCCATCCATTATCCAACCCACTATATCCTAACTACAGGGTCACGAGGGTCTGCTGGAGCCAATCTCTAAACCAACATAGGGTGCAGGGCAGGAAACAAACCCCGGGCAGGGTGCCAGCCCACTGCAGGGCACACACACACACACCAAGCACACACTAGGGACAATTTAGGATCGCCAATGCACCTAACCTGTATGTCTTTGGACAGTGGGAGGAAACCGGAGTACCTGGAGGAAACCCACGCAGACACGGGGAGAACATGCAAACTTGTAGGACGGACCTGGGAAATCATTATTATTATTATTATTATTATTATTATTATTATTATTATTATTAT
>JANRMT010062842.1:16496006-16516033 GCA_026402145.1 Polypterus bichir lapradei | reverse complement strand
ATTATTATTATTATTATTATTATTATTATTATTATTATTATTATTATTTCACAGGGTGTTATATTTTTTCTGACTCTTGTAGGGTAATTTTTATGTATTCGGCTCACACCACCACAACCTTTATGGTCCTGCACCTCAGTTTTGCCTTTTCAAATTTGTTGACAACCCCATTAGCAGCAAATGTAAACCGTCCCCTTGGTAAAACAAGCTCACTTAGAAATGAGGAAACATTTCTAATCAGTCAATCAATAAGTACTGCTGATTGCTTAGGTGACCCACCATTACCCACTTGTGAACCAACGATGGCAAACTGCAACCCACCAATGGATGAGAAATACTGCCTTACACAGACTCAGCATGCGGCCGCAAGATACAAAGATCACTTTGTGCTACTCCATAGTGGCAGTTAAAATATTCGTACTGGTGACCCACACTGGACCTTCAAAGCCTCAATTGCAATGACCTGTATACTTTGCGACCGACATATGAACACTTTGACATAAGGCCAAATGACCAGTCCAAAATGGAGCCATAAATCAGTCCATGACTATATAAGCACTATGAAGCAACAAAGGATTCAATTTTGTGCCTTACACATTTCTGAGGCATGACATCAACAAAAAAAATAAATAGTACTTTTTATCACAGATTCTAGGTAATATTTTCTCTGGGAAAGGATACGTTTCCTATTCAGTTGTCTGCTTGTGGGTAGAGTTTTGCCATTTCCCACCCCTAATGCTAGCACACATACTGAATCATATGGAAGCTTATTCCTGCTACTCAAAACAAAAAATATATTACATTATTTTGCAAGGTTATTGCTGTTTTCATTGTGCAAGCTTTTGCTTTGGAAGTCTAGTGACAGTGAGAAAAGTTGAGCACAATGCACTTTCTCACTGCAGAAACTTTGCTTTTAGGAACCAATGAGTTCCTGTACAATGTAGGCCCTGGGCCACCAGTAGTTCCTGGCCACTGTCATGTGTTGTGTTCTCAACGCACAAAAGGAACTGTAATCTTTATGCAAAATATGTGACATGTGTGAACGCTGGCCCGGACACAGACAGACGGACATCGTTGGCTCCACCACACACACGTTTATTTACAATATTTACAAAGTTCTCGTGCACACAAACCCCAATGCCTCCAGCACCGATCCCCCTCAATCCAGGCCTCACAGTCCTTTGTGCCTTCCTGGCCGCCTCCAGTCCTCTCTCTCCAGCTCCATCTCTCTTCCACCCGACTTCTGCTCTCGACTGAAGGGAGGCGGCCCCTTAAATAGGAACCCGGATGGGCTCCAGCTGCTTCCCGGCATTCCTCCGCAGACACGCCCCAGTGTGGCGGAAGTGCCGGCTGCGCACCCGGAAGCCCTCCGGGTGTCCCCTGTCTTCTTCCCCCCAGCACTTCCTGGTGTGGCGGAAGTGCTGGGCTCCAGGGTTGTTCAGGCACCGGGGCGCTGCCTGGCGGTGGCCACGGGTCCCTACAGGGCTGGGCTTCCAAGCCCTTTACCCGTGGCCCCCAACATAACCAGGGCGGTCGCCCCCTCGCGGTCTGGAGGAGGTACAAGCCCTCCTCCGGTCCTCGTGGGCGTCCCGGCCGGGCTCCAGCCCCGGCCGGATGCCACACATGCAAAGAAGAGTGGGCAGCACTTTAGTTTGGGCACTGCAAAAATGCATCTATTACTCATTTACTCTCACTTAACCAAGGCTTCTTTTGGTGATAATACACTTATAAAACATCAGTAAAGTAGTTATTCATCTGTTGTGTATGGTCTACTAAAATAACTTCACTTTTCAGTGGTCTGAAGTGGCTTAAGTGAGACATACATCTTTTGATATTTGTATACTTCTTTATCTGCGGTGGCCTGGCGTCCTGCCCGGGGTTTTTTTCCTGCCTTGTGCCCCGTATTGGCTAGGAATGGCTCCAGCAGACCCCCGTGACCCTGTAGTTAGGATATAGCGGGTTGGATAATGGATGGATGGATGGCTACTTCATTATAAGACCTGTGAATCCTTCATATTCCTAAGTAATTTTACCAGCATATAAACAGAGGTGAATAACCACCTTACTGATACTTCATATCCATAATTAAGAATAAAATAACCCTTTGTTAAGGTCTTGGTCCATAAGACTAAATGAGTAATAGAGACATTTTTGTAGTACCCAAACTAAAGTGTTACCAATGAGTGATGCAATGGAAAGTGCGGCGCGATCAGAAGTTCACAAGGAAGATTATTACTTAAATGTGGTGCATGGTGTGGCACACCCCCGTGGTGTCACTATGAAGAGTGATATGAGGTGAAGTGTGGTGCTCCATCTTCTCCAATAACTCCCCAATAACTCCCTAAAGTTGAAACTATTAACTGATTGGTAAGATGGTGCCAGTGCTTGTGGTCAACCAAACTCCACTCATGATAGTTCCTGGTTGAACAAAAAGTACATATTCTGGAGTATGAGCTAAAAAAAAGAACCAGGAACTGCCTACCAGGAACTACAAATGGCCCGAGCTTCTGCGGTGAAAGTGCTACAAAGGTTCCTGTGTTTCTTACAATGTTCCATTTAGTTTTAAGCAGGTTAAGTTTTGTAAGTTTAGTGCAGATGGTATGTGCATAGACGTACACAACACTTAGATTGTGACTCAGAAATAAAACCCTGACACTTGGAGCTTTGATACACAAACTTTGTCCCTATAAATTATTTAAATCTAATAACATTACATAGACAAATAACAATCTCTATGGTTATCATATGACCCTGAATTCAGTACTGAGTTTGCAAATGAAGTGAATGACTAAAAACTAGTTAAATTAAAAATGAGGGTGACTTATGTCCTTGATGTATGTATAAATAGTACCCACTACCAATCATACAGCCAGTTTATAATCCATTTGTTTTTCACCAACTGATCAAATTAGCAGCCACAGGACACTAATAAAGGCAAAGTACCAGCTATGAACAAAATTTAAAAATGAAAATTAAGAGTTGAACTTTGAAGTTTACAACACTGAAGGCAATGAATTAGTGTTTGATTAGTTTGCCTACATCGAGGAAAGTGGACAGTACAATGTGCTCCTCCATGACACCCTTGCTTACCAATTTCCTACAAATGAACAATTTAAAAGAAAATTATTTCTGAAATAATGTTTAACTGCCTAGAAAGGATGTTCATTTTAAAATTTCATTTTATTTGGTATTCATGATCAATTTAGTCTAGAAAACAGAACAATGTATGACATTGTAATTGCCTTTCTTACAGTGCTACAACCAAGAGGGACATCATATCACGTCATGTCATTTTCTAACCTGCTTAGTCCAGACCAGAGTCATGGGATATTAAAAAAAAAGTAATGTGTTTGTGGTATAGCGAGTCCACAGCTCATGTCAAAGGCCACTTTTTAAAATAAATAATCGCCGCACTCACGGCTTAGCGAGGGGGCGTGGTGGTGTGTGGCTGAAGTGGTTACCGGGGTGATTTGTGATGAGGGCGGTCCTTGCTTAAGTGCACAGGGGAGCAGTCGTTCACATCCGTAATTGTTTCCGGGAGCTGCTGATTGCCACAGCTGATCCACGTCCGCGTGATATATAGAAGCGCGAGGCGGCTAGTAGGAGAGAAAAAAAAAAAAGACGGATGGAGGTTAGAAGGAGAGGAAGCAGGAGGAGAAAGCCGGTGCAGAGAGCGAGCTAGCGAGCGAACGCCGGCAGGCTCGCAGGCAGCTGGACAGTGAGCCCTAGTGGGGTGTTTGGCCAACACCTAGGGCAGTTGGTAGTGGTCGCTCCCGCAGAGCATTTTATGGAGGAGCTGGAGTGACTGGAAAAGGATGGCTGGCTGCGTAAGGCCAAGTAGGCAGAGGGAGTCGGGAGGCTTGGAAGGTGGATACCCAGCGTGAGCGTCCTGGCCGTTGGGGGGGGGGGGGAACCAAGTCTCAGTCTGGAGAGTGCTGAACCGAAGCCAGGGATCGGGAAGCCTCCAGATCAGAAGGTAGAAGAAGGTCAGCTGCAGCTAGGGTGACTCCCCTGTTGCGGGGCCCATTTGGGAGAAGCAGGGGAGCCGCCAGTAGTAGAAGAAGAATGCACTGGGCTTTGTTTTATAGAGACTGCTTCAAGCCATTGTTTTAACCTCGTTGTTTTTAAAAGTTTTTTTTTTTCTATTGGATTTTTAACTTCCACCCTTTCACCTGTTTTATGGATTATTTATTTGAAGGCATTTGATACACTGCACTTTATTTAATTTGGACACTTTGTTTTTGTTTGCTGTTTTAATAAAAACACTTGACACTTTTTTGCACCATCCCCTTGCTTCATTGTTTGTGCCTCACTGCCAAGTTCATCGGTGACATTACCAATGATGTCAGGTTCAAGGGCTCCCAGAAGGAAAATGGAAGCGTGGAGCAGAACCCACATTGTAAGTGTTGGATGCTAAGTTCATTTTAAATAGTCTAGAAATTCTTTAAAGTTGTGTAGAAATAATATAATATGTTAATGTCAGAGATAAAATGTGGAAAATGTGTCAGTGGTGTAATGGCTGGTCTATGCTCTACAAATTGCAGCTACTCCATTCTTGAAGTTTCTAAAGTTCACCACGTAGTCTTTCTTGCTTCATTGCCCAAGCAATGAAGGCCATTTTACCAGCAACAAGTTAAGAATTGTCAGTCAGTCATTATCCAACCTGCTATATCCTAACACAGGGTCACGGGGGTCTGCTCGAGCCAATCCAAGCCAACACAGGGTGCAAGGCAGGAACAAACCCCGGGCAGGAAGCCAACCCACTACAGACTTAAGAATTGCTTTGTAGAATTTAGGATGCATTATTTATTTATTTTTTTTATTTTTTTTTTGTATTTTTAGTTGTTAGGCTGATCATATCATCCTGTCGTCATTTTGTATACTCATTTATCATGGGCACTGACATTTTGTGGGTTTATTACCATGAGTGTCGCCATTTCGTTTTTAAGGTGCTGTATGTTGCTGAACATTGGTCATGCACTTTGCATGATACATGGCATTGAGGAAAATGTGGCTGCACACAGGGAACTGCATCCCAACGTCAAATAATTACAGGAAAAACCTCGCCAGACACTTGTGCTCAAACATTAACAGGTGATAAACTGGAGTTGAACTTCACTGCTGAAATGTACTGTGCTGAAGTGCAAGATGAGCCCTTGACGTCAAACATTTGAATAAGTAAGTGAAAGAAAAGACTTTTCTCTAGCTTTTTGCTAAAGTGGTTTTTGTAGGGTCCTGCCTAGACTGGAAGTGACTAGTAGCTAGGGCACGTCTTGGATGAGACAAACCCTGAGAAACACACTGCAGTAAGGCACTTCTTCTCTTTGTGGATTTTGCTTGCATTTCCTTTATTTTATTCTGAAGACTGCAGTTTTCTCTTTTGTAACTGGCAACTCTAAATTGGCCTAGACCTCTATCTCCATATAGATGGTAACTTATTTTGATGGTGAAGATACAAACAGCTCTAATTAGGCTGACTATATTTCAATATTCCCTTTACGTATACTGTAATACATCTAAGAGCACTAGATAGAAGATGAGGTCTCATGTGTGCTTATCAAATGATCAGTCGCTTGACAGCGGAACATTTTATTCAGTTCAAATTTTTAAACATGATGCAATGAATAAAAATGGGACTGTCCTGGGAAAAATGGAACATCATGTCATCCTAGGTGTAATTCGGCATTGGTACAGGAAACAAATCTTTCTTACTGACTTCACATTACAGTCAATATTATCACAAGTTGCTATACAAGCTTTCCTTTTCTTCAAGCACTGCTTTGTTGTTGTCCCTCAAATTTTGGGATTTCCACCTGATATGGCTACCCTCTCATGCTTTATGCATCTCACCTCTTGATGTTCTGCTGCTTGCATTTTAGAACCACCATAATGCACCTGACCTCATACTAAAATTGTTTAAAATAGTAATAATAAGGTATTTGGAAACAATCATTGAAAATGTCAAGCTCAAGATAGGACAAAACTGTTTTACTTATTAATTACATCCATCCATCCATCCATTGATTGGCAAAGACATCACAAAGACACTGTGAACCCAAAATATACACCATCTGCTGTATGTGACATTGTGATGCACTGTGATATGTAGCCACTTTGTTCTCATTTTAATTGTACATCTTTCTTTCCACTAGGAACTTTTAATACCTTGTCACCCTTACCTTGCCGGAACACCTTCATAAAGGAAGGACCAGGGGAAAGAACATACACAGGGCATTATCTCCCCAGGAATTCTAGATGGCAGCCCCCTTGGGTTGCAGTGATGCCTTGAATCTGCACAGGGTTTCATGAGAGTTGGGGTTCGGTACAGCCCAGTTGGGTTCCATGGGTGCTGCCAAGGGGTGCAGCAGGGACTGCGGAGACCTATTTGTTTGGGCTTCTGGACCACACTAATGGACCACAGGAAGTGCTCCCAGGTGCAGGATAAAAGGAGCCAGCCACCACTGCTCTAGGAGCCAGAGTTGAGAGGGAGAAGATAAAGGTCACTGGAGGAGGAGTGGAGGCAGAAGCAGAGAGAAGAAGAGAGAAAGAAAAGATAAAGCTTTGTGCTTTATTGTTGCTGGTGCTTTGCTGTACTGGCTAGTGGGAAATGAGGAAATGAAAGGGAAGAGTTTCCCACAACTGAGTAAAATCCTTTGTGTGTTGACAAACTTGTTTCTGCAAGTCTGCAATCTGTCTGTGTCGGGTGTTGGGGAGCTGAGCACCCCCTGCAGGCCACAACCTCCAATTGTTCAAAAACATATTGTTAAAGTTGATTGAAATAGTGAGATCGACTAAGTGTACCTATGTGTTCCATCTGTGGTTCGTTCCTTTCTTCTTATGCTACTTGGGTCATTTTTGGATTTTTAGAGTGGAATGAACAGACTTGGAAAGAGGATGAATACCTTCGGTGGTATAAGGATGAAAGTATTGAAAACGGCAATAATAGTATCAGATGATTTTTTTTCAGGTGACTTACTTGAAAAATTTTTCTATATGGAATTTTAAATGGGGAACTACAGTTACCAAAAAAGAGGAACATGAACCAAAGTAGGTGTTTTCACAGTACTTCCCAAACTTTCTAATACATGTGCAGTTAACTCATTGAATGCCACTGCAATAATAGGTAACTTTGTTCCTGACCACCTTGTAAAATCAGGGTGTTGTTTTACTATCCTAATTAAATGCAGTTTGTTACTGGGCAAATCTCACAATAAAAGGTATTATCTCTAAAATTCGAGTTATATCGTAGTTGACACTTGGAACAGAAAATTTTCCTCTACTCATAATTGGTAGTCAATGAGCTAAACATTATTTTAGGAACTATTTCCTTCAATATTTGTTCCATGTGACAGAAGTAACAGTGACAGAAGTTAGTTAACAGTGGATTAGGGAAACAGTTTTGGTTTAGAAAAAGAAAAGCTTGAAGATCTGATTGACAGAATTCTGTTTAGTGCCTGAAACTCCATAAACTTACCGGGAATAAAGTAAAAGGATAAATGGAGAGAATAAGACTGTGGCAGGAATGAGTCAGGGACGTGCGGTCAGGGGAGGCAAATGAGGCAGAGTCTCACCTGTCATCATGAAAAGTAAAAAAAACTAATAATCCATCCATCCATTATCCAAACCGCTATATCCTAACTACAGGGTCACTGGGGTCTGCTGGAGCCAATCCCAGCCAACAAAGGTCGCAAGGCAGGAAACAAACCCCAGGCAGGGCGCCAGCCCACCGCAGAAAACTAATAATGACAACATAAAATAAATTTGTCTACTGGTCTGTGCTATAAATTTGTTTTCTGTACGATTCCAATTATTTTGATCATTTTTATAGACAAAATTGCTGTTTATATGAGCCATAATATAGCACTATAACATACTGTAAAATTGTCAAAGCCACCTTTTCCAATTCAGAGCTGAATGGATCAGAGTCTTTGGGGAGGATAACTGAAGGACCCTGAGGATAACCAACATGGAGAGGAAGTGCAAACTCCACACCGGCGGCGATCAGGAGGTGAGATCTGAAGCCATTATTTGTGAAGTAGCAGTATTAAACACTACACTACCTTGCCTGCCCTTATATGAGCACAGGCTAACTGGAAAGGAAGACAACATTTTTAAAAAAAAGACTACAATGACTGCATAGATCTTTATTGCAATGAGCATGGGCTATTTGAAGAATATCATCTTCCTTTTCATTGTGAAAAACCCTGGGTCAAGTTCAATGAAAGTGCAGTCTTTCCAGTTCTCTCTATATACTACATAAACAACTTAAAATCCTTTCCTGTCATCAGTAATATGAGTTTGGAGTTGAGAAGGTGGCAAGGGCTCACCTGGCATCAAAACTAGCCTTAATATACAAACTGGAATGTAAGTGGAAGAGAAAGGTGGAGAAGGTACTGTTATGATTCCATTGGTAAAAGAACAGACCAAAATGAAAAGATAGTGCTTTCTTAATTAAGATTTAGAATCAGGAAGTGATGGGTTTTCAGGAAGAATAACCATTAAGCAGGCAGGGGTCTCAGCAAATTTAAACAAGAATACCAATCAAAACTAGCCTTGATATACAAACTGATATAACTGGAACATTTTTTTTAGTAAAATAAGGTCCCAAAAAAGCGGGAATGTAAACCTGAATGAGAGACTTGGTGTTTTATTTGATGGAGTATCCCCTAGTGCCCACAATAGAAATTGGCAGAAGGTGGCACACACAACAAGCAGATTTGCAAAGCCAAATTATGTTCATTAAGTTGAGCACAAGAGTCAGAAACAGAAGCTACACAGAAAACACACATTGAAGACTAAACACTTGACTTGGAACAACTTCAAGACTGAATAAATTAAAAAAACAGCAGGTGCCTTGAGTTTATTACGAGAATAGTTACCTGGCAGGAAGAGACACTATTTGTTCAAAAGGGGTGGGACCGAAGCAAACCCACTGCCATGAAATGTAGGCAGACAGGTCATCACATCGGACATCAGGACACAGTGGATCACAAGACCTCACTGCAGCCTGGTGTTACATACAGTCAGACCCCGGAAGTAGAGGATTTGTAGTCAGAAATATGCAAACGTATGCAGATGAAAATGGCAGTGCCATTTCAGGCAAAGCTAAATTGTTGTTTATGATAGCAAACAATGTCAGTAATATGTAAAAATGTAGAGAATACAAAAGAAGACAATTGAACATAAAAATGGTGGACCTCTGAGCCTGTCTACAAACCAAGTCAAAGGCATCTTGCTTATATGCTAACACTTTGGGTGTACAGAAACCAGATGAACCAGTACCTGCAAATGAACCATGCTGCTTCTTAAAAGAAGTGTGGCTTTGGGAATCCAGGCACAAAGTTTTCTCTTTTTAATATACCGTTCAAGAATCAGTTCACCTTGACATTAGTTCCTTTGATTAATCACTGGTTGAAATTCCTATTAAATCACGAAACGTGTGGTATTGTAACAGTTAACAGTTTAAATAAGAGTTGAATATTTATTTACTTAATGTTTATATGTGTAATCTACTATACTATTACGCTAAACAGTCATACCGATTTACAGGTATACCATACCATTTTGTAAGCCCACTTAATCCTAAGCAGGGTCGTAGGGGGCTGGAGCCTGTCTCAACAAGCAAAGGGAACAAGGCAGGAACTGTCCCTGGACAGGCGCCAGTCCATCACAGGGAGAACACACACACACACACACTACGGCCAGTTTGGCTTAGCCAATCCACCTAACCTGCATGTCTTTGCATTGTGAAGTAAACCAAAGCACCCGATGGAAACCCACACAGACACAGAGAGCACATGCAAATTCCACGCAGAGGGCTTGGGGCATGAACCCTGGTCTTTCTCCTTATCGTTCCCCATGCTGATTTGTATAGGTGGTCATTTAAGGTAATTAATAAATCCCTTCAATCATCAAATTATGATTTCCCATTTGTACTGGAGAAAACTGTCGTCAATGTTTTGTTCCTGAGTTTTTATTTGTTAACCGCACCTGTGCTATATTAGGGAATTGACTTTGGAAGAGCATTTTTGGGGCGTAGGGCGGCATGGTGGCGCAGTGGTAGTGCTGCTGCCTCGCAGTTAGGAGACCTGGGTTCGCTTCCCGGGTCCTCCCTGCGTGGAGTTTGCATGTTCTCCCCGTGTCTGTGTGGGTTTCCTCCGGGTGCTCCGGTTTCCTCCCACAGTCCAAAGACATGCAGGTTAGGTGGATTGGTGATTCTAAATTGGCCCTGGTGTGTGCTTGGTGTGTGTGTGTGTGTCCTGCGGTGGGTTGGCACCCTGCCCAGGATTGGTTCCTGCCTTGTGCCCTGTGTTGGCTGGGATTGGCTCCAGCAGACCCCCGTGACCCTGTTCGGATTCAGCGGGTTGGATAATGGATGGATGGATGGATTTTTGGGGCGTAGCAGAGATATGCAAAGTTACTCTCCATGGTGGGTTTAGTTATTAAAATTTTGATGTGTTGCCACATTTTTTATCCCCTGGGGAATTTATTTAATAACCTTACAGTACCTGCACTTTATTCCACATCAGGCAGCATCGGGTACCCTTGCTTGTATAAAATAAACCTTATTGTAGATGGCATGAGAGGCACAGTGGCTTGGCCACTGTCTGTGCAGAGGTCCTCACTCTCCCTATGGGTGTTTGTGGACTTGTGTGCTAGACTTGCTTGCCTAGTATGAGTGAGTCTAGGTATGGGTGTGTCCTACAATGGACTGTTGCCAAGGCCGAGGCCGCCTCCTGCCTTTGCCGAATTCCCCTTCACCCTGAAATTAGACTGAGTTTACTACTAAAATGGATGGAATCAACATACAGTATATACAGTACTTAATGAGGAACTTTTCAGTAATTATAGATTCTGGTGTGTAAACCTAATCTACTGACTTTATGATCCTAAGCAAATGACTTTACATGCCCCGGCTCATATAGAAATATTAAACCAATTGTACTACAGGTCCATATTTCTGATAGCACTTGCTATTGAATGGTTTTATGTGAAATAAAGTGTGTTTGTTCATTTTGCCCAGCCTGTATCCATTATTTTAAACAGGCAATATTGTAAGGCAGCAGATATTAAAAAATGATTGTTTTGGTAATGATGGTATTTGTGTTACTGACACCTTAAAATATAAAAAAAGCAAAATGAGTTTTTTTTTACTTTGCTGTACTTTAAAAGTATCTCACTTTTGGAGTTATGCCTCTGCCTATCCAATGACAGTCATGTTCTGCGACTAATGTTCACACTTCCTATCTTAACAATCAACACAATCCCTTTAGGGAAGCAATACAGTCATTTTTCGCTCAAAATACAGTACATTTCATATTTAATGCAGTTGTCCAATCAAAGGGTGCAGTGTGTAAATTTAATATATTTTTTTCTCTTAAATGGAAGGGGATAATTCGCAGTGGATTGTTTGTAAACCATATTGCATTTATAAATATCACGTCACCTTCCAGCCCCAAGTTCATTCAGCTTCAATTGTTTTACGGAAGCAAATAGTTTATCAGTTTATCTGTCTCTAAGTCTTCTGTCAGCACCTGTTGCTTAAAGAAACATACAACATCTCATATCTGAGGTTCAGTTTATTTGTCTATTCCATTGGCAGGCCGTGTTAATTGTAATTGTTATGGTGTATTAAAGCTACAGGGAAACATATGGTTTCAGCATGTTGAAAGTATAAATAATTTAGCGAATCATTCAGCTTTAAGAAGTAAGTTGAATTTAATTTAAATTAAGTTTCTCTCTGTTAACATGGAACAAGGTTCATATTTTCATGTTTTATATAGCAGGCTAATTGTTCCCTTGTACTGTATATATATATATATATATATATATATATATATACACACACACACACATATATATATATATAGATAAATGTATATATATATATAAATGCATATATATATATATAAATATATATATATATATATAAATAAGCTGTAAATCTTGCATCGTTTGACGGATGCATTTATTAAATCACAATAACTGAAATGATTTGACATACTGTAAAGTTCTGCTTGTTCACTCTTTTACCACCCATTAAAAACTGAACCTCACACAGAGGTTTGCCATCCAGCAAGTATAATCCTTGCATAGATTTTTATTGGTAAAGAAAATTTTAACAATCTAATATAAATAATTAAATAAATAAATAGTTGCTTACCAAAGAGAACAATTAGAGTTTCGTACAGAAGAAAATAGACCGTGCTTTGGAAAGGATCCATGAATGCATATTATTCCATCTGAACAGCTTCTTTCTTGTTTAGGCTGACTTCTGAGAAACTGATAACTGCATTTGCCAGTGAAATTAGAAGAGCCAGCCCAACCCTCCCATGTGACGAGGAAGATTGCACCTGATATACGGATCTCCAGCAACATCCACCTCTGCAACCCAAAAGCGCAGCCGATTGTGCTCCTGATAGGAATTGTCCCACGAATGCTGTTAGCATTTAAATGGTGCTGCCCTGAACTACAGTAAGAGTGCTCTGTTCAGCTCTCTGGTATTATTATGAGCTTTTTTTTACACTTTCCATACAGAAGTTATTCTTTCACTCAGTGGCCTTTTTATTTAATTTTTTTTACTATAATTATGAGCTAGAGCAAGAACCGAGTCATGTTTTTAAGCCGTGTCATCTCATTTCAGTCTCTCCCATTGTTCCCATTGTACAGCACCAACAGCTTTTATGAATGCATCTGTTCATTTAAATTTGACAGGCAGCTTTGTTACTTTTTTCTGTTTAAATTGTTCTGTTTACTGGCTTAAAATGAACTTAATTTATGTTATACACATTGCAGTTCAACAGCTAACATCATATCAGATGAAATTATTTGACATTATCAAGTATACTGGAGCTTTTTGTTTGTTGAATTACTTTTTCCATTTGCACTTTTAAGCAGTACTAAATAATATAATGCTATTCTCAAATGTTTTATTTTAATTTTATTAAATATAACAAATGGCAAAATAGAATTAAACAAATAAATTAGTAAAATTCAATTTAAATACTTCAAAACAGCTCTCAGTTTTTTTTTTTTTTAAACAATATGAAAATATAAAGGTTTAGGCTTCCTGTACCAATATGAAGAAAGATCCAGTTGTAATTGCCTCTATGTTAAGG
The DNA here is from genome assembly GCA_026402145.1 of Polypterus bichir lapradei. Classification (NCBI taxonomy): domain Eukaryota; kingdom Metazoa; phylum Chordata; class Cladistia; order Polypteriformes; family Polypteridae; genus Polypterus; species Polypterus bichir. The sequence continues at coordinate 16,502,915 of JANRMT010062842.1, read as the reverse complement.
AAAGCTGTCTTTAAATAAGCCTGCCCATCTATTTTAAATACTGAAGTTCTGCTAATAATTAATTAAGACAGGAACAAACGCAAGGTCTTTTAGTTTTTGCAGAGCAATGTCAAATAAACAGTTGTCTATTACTCATCCTCAACAACAAACACAGAAGCATACTTGCTTTGCGCTTCGACCTCTGCCTGCTGAGGCGTCCGCTGCTTGTTGTGCCGTCTTAAGTGTTGTGCCTAACAACAGCAGGTGAGGGAGTGTAGCCAGGAGTCACAGTGACACCCATTATTTGTGCATAGCAGGGCAGCGTTTGAATTAGAACCTGCTTTGGCGCTGCCCTCACCATATCCACTTGTTTCCAGTTTGCTCGCTCCTAAATGATTAGTTGCCTGCTATTGTAGAACTTAGGCAGTAAAGACAAAAGAGGGAAAAAAATACAAATTTTCCCATTCAATTCTATTTCATATAAACTTTTAGTAGAACGAGGGCTTTCCATACATACTATATAAGTTAAGAAAGACCACACAAAGTAAATCCTACAAAATAGAGAAAAATGAAACAGACGTGTCACAGAGGATTTGGGTGAATGTAAGAATTAATTATTCCAGATCCTTTCTCTCATGACAAATTCAGCATCCAATATGAGAAAGAACCTGAACCCTTCAGAGACAACTGATTAGTCAGCAGAGGGGAAAATGGAGAGGTGGGCAAGCAGTAACATATGGTGGTGGGGGGCCATGCTGGATCTCTGATCTGGTGGACAGCATACAAATTGTTCTTCCTGGGTGTAAAAACAGCTGTATTACAGGTTATTGTCTGATCTCAGCCATACACATGAGCTCCATCTTGGCGATTCCACCAAGCCCACCTTTAAAGTGCTTTCACGTGTTTATTGAATATACTCATGATCTGGATTGTATGCCTAGTAAATATATAGAATTCCTGGTGTTTTTGGGCAAAGTATGAGATATCTGAATTATTTTAATATTATATATACTTTCCCTAGGCATTGTATGTAATACCTAGGCATTATATAGGATGACAAATGCTATTTAGGCAAAGTATTAAAAGAGAATAGGCACTCACACAGTAGCTTCCAAAGAAGCAAAAGGAAATTTCTTGTCAGAATTCATTTTAATTTTTTTGGCCTGTATTTCCAGATTGAATTTAGAATTAATTTTACCTTCAACAGCATTCTCAGTTTTGAAGCAATGAGTGCACAAGATATCCATTTTGTCATCTCCATCATCTTTACTGGCATGACCACAAAATCTATGAATTTTTCGACGACACTTTCTGCATGCATGTGCATCACTGGTTTCCTTTAAACACTGACAACAGGTAACAGAAATGGAAGCCTCTTCGGTAAACATGTCTTCATCACCATATCACCAAATGGGGAATTCTCCGTCTGAGGCGAGCATCGAAAGCCACGTGACATTAGAAACATCATTAGAGGGAGTATTTTATATTTTGCCGGTTTGTCTTTTGGCATTGCATAGAGTCCCTAGGAAATGTGTGAAATATTAATCATTTCATACTTTGGCGTCCAATTTTCGGCATTCTATATATTGCCTAGCCATTCTATACAATGCCTGCCTTTCATACATTGCCGGTAACATACTGTATACAGTATATTGTTTCGGAGGTCAAAGAATTTAATAGTCAGGTTGATTTAGAATGCTTTTGATGTTGTGATTTTGTCAGTCAGTCATTTTCTAACCCGCTTAGTCCTGAATAGGTTTGCAGGGGTCTGCTGGAGCCTATCCCAGCCTGCATATGGAGCAAAGCAGGAACAAACCCCAGACAGGATGCCAGTTCATCCCAAGGTGAGCACACACACCCACACACTCCAACCAAATCCTAGGGCCAATTTAGGATCGTCAATTCACTTAACTACATGTCTTTGGACTGTGGGAGGAAACTGGAGCACCTAAACGAAATCCAGGCAGACACAGGGAGAACGTGCAAACTCCACACAGGGAGGACGCGAGACATGAATGCTGGTCTCCTTACTATGAGGCAGCAGCACTACCACTGCAGCACCGTGCCATCCTTGTTATTTTTCTGTTCATACAAATTATGACAATTTATGAACAATGTTGCATATCCTCTCTCTGACACACTAACACTGAAAACTTTCAACCGATGTGGCGTTCAGCAGAAGTGTGTCAAGAAACGATACTGGGGCTCCTTTATACTAATGATGATATGCCTGCAGAATGCCTCATTGGGTCTGGGACTGCCAAGTCAGAAGTTTCCTTTTTAATTTTCTTGCTTTATAGTCACTATGGTGTGTTTTTGGATCATAGTGTGTGTAATTAATTATTTATTTATTTATTTAAAGAACTTCTGTAAAAAGCTAAATTTCCCTCTGGGGACAAATAAAGTTCTGTCTATCTATTGTAACAGATGGCCGGGGTTCTTATCCAACTGGGATGCCTCTTCATTCTATGGACCGGAGGAGCAAGCCTGATCAGGACAGTACCTCCCCCGGAATGCTAGATGGCAGCCCCCCCCCTTGGGTTGCATCAGGGCCACGGGCATGGGATTTTGGAACTCAAGCCTGTTGGGGTCCGTGGCCACCACCATGGGGGAGCTGCAGTGGTTCTTGAGCCCATGTGGGCAGTTCTTCTGCCACATCCGGAAATGTAGCTGGAAATGGATCATCAAACACCTGGAGCACTTCCGGGTGGGCTATTAAAGAAGCCAGCAGCCTCCACTCCGGGAGCCAGAGTCAGGAGCTTGCTGGAGAGGAGTGGAGGATAAAGAGAAGAAAGTATTGGTTTTGTGTGCAGTTGTGCTTACTGGAACGGGGAAGGAATTGCTCACCGGCAGAAGAAGGGGAAAATAAGTGTGCCTCCTGTGACTGTCTGTGTCGCCTTTGTTATAATATCTATCTATCTATCTATCTATCTATCTATCTATCTATCTATCTATCTATCTATCTATTTTTAACAGAGATTTTTACACATTCCTCTCATTTTTCTGAAATATTCCTTGAAAATGATTAATGATTACGTTAAGCTAGACCTTCCCCTTTTTGTGCCTTTATTTTTGGAAAAGCTCATTTACAAATATAGGCCTCGGTCTAGCCAGGGATAGATTTAGGAGGCAAGCCCTCTTCTGACTTTTTAGAGTTAAAGGCAGTGAGGTAAACAGGAAAGATCATTTACGTTATGCCTCATATTTTGCATTTTTGTGCATTTTTAGTCATTTAAGAGCCAGAGTAATCACAACACTTGGACATATGACACCTAGCAAATGTTTCTAAGTATAAAAAGATGTAATTAACAACAAATAACTAAATCCAATAGCTTTCTACCTTTCTACTTCATTATTCATTTACTGAACCCATTTAAGGATTTTCCATAATTTACCAGTTGCTTCATTTGTGTTTACAAGTGTGCTACATAGTGTAACCACATCAGTTGTCATTAAAATGTAATATCTTTTTTGATTTCCCAAGAACTGTTTGTAGCGTTCTGCGGTGGGCTGGCACCCTGCCCGGGGTTTGTTTCCTGCCTTGTGCCCTGTGTTGGCTGGGATAGGCTCAAGCAGACCCCCATGACCCTGTAGTTAGGATATAGCGGGTTGGATAATGGATGGAAGGATATTTGTAGTGTTTAGTCTTCAAAATTAATTGCACTTTCAATAGTACTTGCATACTGTATATTTTATAAATGTTTGATCTGGGGTGCGCACATAGCATAGAGGACAACCTAGGCGATCTGAAAAATCAAATTTGTTCTGTTATTGAAATATTAACAGTGATCTTATTATTGATTGGAGCTTAGATGGATATTCATTTTCAATTTTCAGAAGAGAAACTCCCTTACTTCCTGACTAAATCTCTGTGATCTTGGAGCACTACAATGGGAGGGTAAAGTTAAAGCAGAGCCTGAGTTTAGATTAGGACTTGTTACAGAAACTCCTTGGATGTGATCAATCTGCAAATTTTCATATCTGCAAATTTTAACAAACTAACCAACCAGCACCAACATTTCTCATGGAGGACACCATAGACTTTGCATTGAAATCACAGTATAAGAAATAGTCTGACACCTCAGAAAATATCGTTAAACTCTTTTAACACTGACTTTACTTTTATAGCTGGAGTTCGGAAAAGATAACAGAACCATGTCTAATATGCTTTCAGGCTGTGCAGTGGAGATGCATACAGTAAGCATCTCAGAGTAAAAGTCCAAAACACGTCACTGAGCACATTTACATGTTCTTTAATGACCTGGTTTCTAAAATGCCATGTAAACCCTTAGTTCGGTTTCTGAGGCTGGTCTCTGAGAAACCAGGTTAACAGACATTGATTTCTCCACGAGCAACCAGGTTAATTGTCAATATAAACATTTAGCCGGGTTATGGATTTTGTAGTTTAGCACACACTTTCAGAAGCCATAGGGAGAAGCATTCACAAGATAAATTTCCTGAGGCAAATACTCACATTATTCCTTTCCCTGGTTGAAATAATCTGTCTCATTACTTCAGAAATTACTAAATTTACGTTGATGAGCTGAATATACAGTGCCAAATTCAATAGCACAATCTCAAGAACAGTGTTGCAGGTAACATGCTAAAAGTAACAGTCCAATTACTTTTTAAAGTAATAAGTAAACAAACACAACACATATTTTATCAAAGTAAAATATCTGCATTTTTATTATCATGTGGTGCGCTGGTCCTTTGTCATTCACACAGCCAAGCAGAAAAGAGTGTGCTGCATGCAGTCTCGTGAAAGGAACATGTAAGTCAAGTATCAGTTTAGTTTTCATCCAGCCATTGGCAGTAGATATGTTGAAACAGTGTGATAGGGTGGCGCAGCTGCCTGTGTTCATGTCGCAAAACATCGTCGGATGTTGAAAGGGGATGGATGCATTTTACTCAGAGCACATGAAGGACTAAAACTACTAAAAATATTTAACTACCAGGGTGTTGTACCAGGTTAGCCATTATGAATGTAGTGAGCAGTCAAGCAAAATGACACCTTTTATTGGATAATTAAAAAGATGCAAGCTTTCGAGGCAACTCAGGCCCCTTCTTCAGGCAAGATGTGGTATAGAGACTGGAGTCCTCTGTGTTTGTATGGATGCTAGGTATGGATACAGCATTGGAGGGCCTTTGAGGGAGACATCTTAAATGTGGGGAGTTGATGGACCTCTTCAGACTGGGGTTCGTTTGGCAGGAGAGGACAGCAGTGTATGGTAAAGATCTTTGGATAAGATAACTGTCCAACACTTATCCAAAGATCTTGACTATACATTGTTCTCCTCTCTTGCTAAATGAATCTTAGCGTGAAGAGGGTTATTAATTTTTTACATTTAAGATATCTCACGTAAAGTTTTTTCAATGTTGTTATTTGTCGTAGTGTGTATATAAACATAGGGAACTCCAGTTTCTGTATTACATCTTGCCTGAAGAAGGGGCCTGAGTTGCCGTAGAAGCTTGCAAATTGTAATATTTTTAGTTAGCCAATAAACTGTGTCATTTTGCTTGACTTATCACTAAAAATATTTAATAAAGATAAAAAAGGAGAACTCAATAAACCTACTTGATGTAAACAAAGGTGTTTTAAGAAACCATGTTTCTGCTTTAGCCAGATTACTCACCTTATCCCGGTTTTGTGTGTGCATGGAGACTCACGTATTGTCTTATTTGCATTTATCCTGATGGTGCCATTTCATTCAACATTGTGCTGTACATGTTGACTGTAATGCATTTTCACTGTTCAAGCTGTTGTATACATTGAGAGGAATGAGTTTGACTCAAACCTATATTCAGTTTGAATGTATACACTTTTCTCTGTGTTGAATGCTTAGTCTTTGTCAGAAGCATTTTTGCTCATAGATGACTCCTACAGTTTGTACTTGTCGTAATTTGTGAGTTTTTGGAGTTCAGAATGCAAGTCTGTACACACGTTTTGCTTTTTACTTTAATAAGTGCTGCTATTTCTTAATGTACTTTTTTGTTTCTCATGGGTGTCACCATTTTGTCAATCAGAGAACTTCTTATATTTACGTTTACATTTATTTGCTTAGCAGGGGCTTTTACCAAAAGCGACTTACAAGAGAGGTCAACCTAATCGGGGACTGTTTGGAAACAGGTGTTACAAGACAAAGGTACAAAACCGATCATCACAAATGAAAAGTTCAGAACAGAAATGCAGATGAGTTACAATAATTCCTCCATTACAAAACCTAAGTTAGACAGAAATTCCCTAAACAAAAGAGTCTTTAAACACTTCTTAAACAGACTGAGGGAGTCAGAATTCTGAATGGAGCCTGGCAATTTATTCATTCCACCAGCTAGGAGCTACATATGAAAAGAGTCTGGGCTAAGATTTAATACCACACAGAGATGACATCACCAGACGACGTTCACCAGCAGCCCACACAGGGCAAGAAGGAGCATAAGACCTCCCAAATGCCTCTGTATATAAAGGTGCTGATCTGTAGGCAAACATCAAGGAGGAAGCTGATGTAGTGATCTGAAAAGAGGAGTGTCATGTGCCTCCCAAAGCAAATTGAACACTAGACATGCTGTCGCATTTTGGATCATTTGTAGCAGCTTGGAGACATTTGCCGGTACTGCTGCCAGCAGAGAACTGCAGTAGTCCAGATGGGACAAGATCAGAGGCCTCATGAATAAATTTTGCATACGTCTATTTCCACACTCACAACCTCATTACCCTGAGCATATCTTTAAATCTACCAGTGTGAATGCTAAAGGTCTTGCAACATTTGCCAGGATAGAGGCAGGTGAAAAGTGACACAATGTCCAAAGCCTTTAATACTATAATTTGTCATTCTAAGGCAGAGAGCGATGTATATTGTATACTAGCAGAATACCCGCGCTTCGCAGCGGAGAAGTAGTGTGTTAAAGAAGTTATGAAAAAGAAAAGGA
>JANRMT010062842.1:16472925-16495906 GCA_026402145.1 Polypterus bichir lapradei | reverse complement strand
GACTGTGCTTTTTCTGCAGATCATCGCTCTGGAGAAGCTGCAAGAAGCATCTTGGGATGACATCAACGGAAAAAAGTATGCATGGACTATAGCCTTAACAAGAGGTCTTGGGTGAAAGAAATCAGTATTATTAAGCATAGCTAAATTTTACATATCAAAATATTTTCTTTAAAGTACTGTACAGTGGCTTGCAAAAGTATTCGGCCCCCTTGAACTTTTCCACATTTTGTCACATTACAGCCACAAACATGAATCAATTTTATTGGAATTCCACGTGAAAGACCAATACAAAGTGGTGTACACTTGAGAAGTGGAACGAAAATCATACATGATTCCAAACATTTTTTACAAATAAATAACTGCAAAGTGGGGTGTGCGTAATTATTCAGCCCCCTTTGGTCTGAGTGCAGTCAGTTGCCCATAGACATTGCCTGATGAGTGCTAATGACTAAATAGAGTGCACCTGTGTGTAATCTAATGTCAGTACAAATACAGCTGCTCTGTGACGGCCTCAGAGGTTGTCTAAGAGAATATTGGGAGCAACAACACCATGAAGTCCAAAGAATACACCAGACAGGTCAGGGATAAAGTTATTGAGAAATTTAAAGCAGGCTTTAAATTTAAAGCAGATTTCCAAAGCCTTGAACATCCCACGGAGCACTGTTCAAGCGATCATTCAGAAATGGGAGTATGGCACAACTGTTAACCTACCAAGACAAGGCCGTCCACCTAAACTCACAGGCCGAACAAGGAGAGCGCTGATCAGAAATGCAGCCAAGAGGCCCATGGTGACTCTGGACGAGCTGCAGAGATCTACAGCTCAGGTGGGAGAATCTGTCCATAGGACAACTATTAGTCATGCACTGCACAAAGTTGGCCTTTATGGAAGAGTGGCAAGAAGAAAGCCATTGTTAACAGAAAACCATAAGAAGTCCCGTTTGCAGTTTGCCACAAGCCATGTGGGGGACACAGCAAACATGTGGAAGAAGGTGCTCTGGTCAGATGAGACCAAAATTGAACTTTTTGGCCAAAATATAAAACGCTACGTGTGGCGGAAAACTAACACTGCACATCACTCTGAACACACCATCCCCACTGTCAAATAAGGTGGTGACAGCATCATGCTCTGGGGGTGCTTCTCTTCAGCAGGGACAGGGAAGCTGGTCAGAGTTGATGGGAAGATGGATGGAGCCAAATACAGGGCAATCTTGGAAGAAAACCTCTTGGAGTCTGCAAAAGACTTGAGACTGGGGCGGAGGTTCACCTTCCAGCAGGACAACGACCTTAAACATAAAGCTAGGGCAACAATGGAATGGTTTAAAACAAAACATATCCATGTGTTAGAGTGGCCCAGTCAAAGTCCAGATCTAAATCCAATCGAGAATCTGTGGCAAGATCTGAAAACTGCTGTTCACAAACGCTGTCCATCTAATCTGACTGAGCTGGAGTTGTTTTGCAAAGAAGAATGGGCAAGGATTTCAGTTTCTAGATGTGCAAAGCTGGTAGAGACATACCCTAAAAGACTGGCAGCTGTAATTGCAGAAAAAGGTGGTTCTACAAAGTATTGACTCAGGGGGCTGAATAATTACGCACACCCCACTTTGCAGTTATTTATTTGTAAAAAATGTTTGGAATCATGTATGATTTTCGTTCCACTTCTCACGTGTACACCACTTTGTATTGGTCTTTCACGTGGAATTCCAATAAAATTGATTCATGTTTGTGGCTGTATTGTGACAAAATGTGGAAAAGTTCAAGGGGGCTGAATACTTTTGCAAGCCACTGTATATATACATACATGTGTACATATATACACACACACACATATACTATGGGGTGCCAAACAGGCAAATACATTGATTTTCTGAATATATAAAGTCGGCGTCAGAATATATAAAGTCAAAACTTGAATATATAAAGTAATTCCCGAATATATAAAGTCAAAATTTGAATATATAAAGTCAGCGTCAGTATATATAAAGTCAAAACTTTTTCCTGAATATATAAAGTCAAAACTTGAATATATAAAGTCAGCGCTGGAATATATAAAGTCAAAACTTGAATATATAAAGTCAGCGTCAGAATATATAAAGTCAGCGCTGGAATATATAAAGTCAAAACTTGAATATATTAAGTCATTCCCGAATATATAAAGTCAAAACTTGAATATATAAAGTCAGCGTTGGTATATATAAAGTCAAACTTGTTTCTGAATATATAAAGTCAAAAGCTGAATATATAAAGTCATCGCTGGAATATATAAAGTCAAAACCTGAATATATAAAGTCAGCGTCGGAATATATAAAGTCATTCCTGATTATATAAAGTCAACATCGGAGTATATAAACTCATTCCTGAATACGTAAAGTCAAAGTCAAAATGTATTGATTGAAATGACTCAGGCACATTTTTAGTAAACTAAAAAAACTGAAATAAGTTAAGAAAAACGTATTCAGAAAAATAAATTAAAAAAACACTGTTCAGTTAATGTTTTGAAAATGATACATGTGCCCTGCCCAGGATTGGTTCCTGCCTTGCGCCCAGTGTTGGCTGGGATTGGCTCCAGCAGACCCCCGTGACCCTGTGGTCGGATTCAACGGGTTGGGAAATGGATGGATATTCCAGCGCTGACTTTGTATATTCCGACGCTGACTTTATATATTCAAGATTTGACTTTATATATTCCAGCGCTGACTTTATATATTTAAGTTTTGACTTTATATATTCCAGCGCTTACTTTATATATTCCGACGCTGACTTTATATATTCAAGTTTTAACTTTAAATATTCCAACGCCGTCTTTATATACTCAGGTTTTGACTTTATATATTTGGGAATGACTTTATATATTCAAGTTTTGACTTTATATATTCCAGCGCTTACTTTATATATTCCAGCGCTGACTTTATATATTCAAGTTTTGACTTTATATATTCAGAAACAAGTTTTGACTTTATATATACCGACGCTGACTTTATATATTCAAGTTTTGACTTTATTTATTCCGACAGTGACTTTACATAATCAAGTTTTGACTTAATATATTCGGGAATGACTTTATATATACAAGTTTTGACTTTATATAGTTAAATTTAGTCATCATTACATACATTTTTCTTCACCATACAAATGTAGAGTAAATTCGTACATTCCAACCAACGATATTTGTGTCGACTAAATAGAACTTGAAAAGATATATTTTTTCAAATGTGATCACGCAATTCAGATCGAGTTGACGCGCACCGACGCATCGAGCCCGCGTGCTATTGTGATTTCGCCTGCTGCCTCAATAAGTCACCCTCCCCTCGCTCTTACTTTTTTATCGTTCATCTAATGAATACACTGAGTATGGCTTTACCAAAACAATCATTGATGGAGAATAAAAAGCTTCAATTGGTGATCTGTCTTTCTGTGTTAACCGCATATTTTTTCATACGTCTCAAACCAAGGGGATGCAAGGGTAAAATGAATTAGGAAGCGCGCGTACATACTCAGTGCATCCCGTCTCGGGAATCGAATCTCGTATGTCGGCACTAGAGGCGAAGCCTCTACCATTGCGTAACTCCGCCTCCTACGGGCATTGAGCAGAAGTCTATTATAGTCTATGGACGAAAAAATAGGTTCCAGTTATGACCATTACGCGTAGAATTTCGAAATGAAACCTGCCCAACTTTTGTAAGTAAGCTGTAAGGAATGAGCCTGCCAAATTTCAGCCTTCTACCTACACGGGAAGTTGGAGAATTAGTGATGAGTCAGTCAGTGAGTCAATCAGTCAGTCAGTCAGTCAGTCAGTCTGTCAGTGAGGGCTCTGCCTTTTATTAATATAGATTCTGAAAAGAAAGTAGGTATGTATCAGTATTTTTGGGATGCAAGTCTTTTGGAGTGAAGTGAAATCACTGTTATTTTATGAAAACTCCTGAGCTTTCTACAGACAGTCTAATAAACAACTAATTAAATGTTAGAATCTTAGGATTCCAAGGCTCCCACTGTCTCTTTGTCACTTCCCATTAGTAATGGGCGATTCATAATTTTTTTTTTTTGAGGTGTACACCACTTCACTAGACTCCATCTTCCAATCCCATGGGTTCTCTTATCAGTGCTATGCAGATGATACACAGCTGTATCTGTCGTTCCCTCCAGAGGACAATATCAGCTAGAGTCTCTGCATGTCTTACTGATATCTCAACCTCAATGAAAGACCACCATCTACAGCACAACCAGCCAAAAACCAAGTTTTTTGTGATCTCAGCCAGCCAATCTGTTCAACTCCTCACCTCCATACAGCTTGGCTCACTGTCGCTAACACCTGTCAGGTCAGTACGTAATCTTGGGGTGGTGATTGATGAGCATCTATCTTTATCTGACCACATTTCTACTGTTTCTTGTTCATGCAGGTACAACCTCTCCAAGATCAGACCTTATCTGACAGTGTATGCAGCATAATTTCTGGATCAGGCTTTGGTCTTGTTGCATCTAGACTACTACAACTCGCTTCTGGCAGGAGTACCTGCATGTGTTATCAAGCTGCTGCAGATGGTCGGAATGCAGTGGCCAATCTTGTATTTAACCAGCTGAGATGAGCACATGACACTCCTCTCATCAGGTTACTTCATTGGTTCCCTGTAGTAGCTTTAAGTTCAAGTCTCTAATGCTTGACTACAGTGTAGTCAGTGGGTGGGCACCTGAGTATATCATGGTATTTCTCAAAATTATACCAGTTTCATGGTATTTGATGGTATTTTTTTCCCCATGCATGAGTGGATGTTAACCACATTTTCTACTGCAATTACTGCAGTAGACTGGCTAAGAATAACCTATTCCACTGTCATTAGAATTGTACAAAAAACATTTTAATGTGCACACAAGTATTAATACAGGTTTGCATGGCCCCATAAAGTGATAGTTTTCAAGGGGGTGGCACTAATGAACAAATTTTGCAAACAACTTAAACTATAATTTTGACAACATATTTTCAACCATCCATAGAGGCATTTAGACTTAGTGAAATATTCAGAGGTGCTTGTCAAAAGTTGTATTGCACTGAACATGTCTTAGAAAAGGAATAAATAGTAAATATGTTTTGTAAACCAACTACACTTTCTGTTAATGTTAACAATCTCTGTCCACTGACACATTAGCTATCTGGATTGTAATGGCGTTGGTTATCTCGATCCACCGCTTGCTCTTTTTGTCATAGGCAATACCTCTAGCAAACGTGTCTACAAATGACGTCTGTCTCAAGTGTCCTGTAGCTTTTTCAGTTTTACCTGAGGACGTGGAGGGTGCCAATCTTAGTTCCATACATGCATGGTGCTCCAAAGCATGTTTGCGGCTAAGGTGGTGCAGCAAATTGCTCGTGTTGACAACTTTACCTCAACAGCATTTGCAGTAAATAGTTGTTTGGTCCACATCCAACCTTTTAAAAGCAAAGTATTTCCAGACAACAGACATGGCTCCTTTTTTCAGCAAAAGTTCTTCTGTGTCATCATGTTCAACTTTACAGCTTCAGTTTCTGAATGTTCTCTGTCCATTTTCACCGCTCAATACCTCCACTAACGCATGTACTCCATTGCATGCGTGTTTAGTGGTGTAGCAGTGAAAAAGATCCCCCCTTAAACAGTTTCCCACTGTGCCATGTTGTTTAGGCTATTTAAACCTGTATTGCAGTATAAGAAAAATCCATATCATAACATAAATAAAAAACGGTTTTCAGTATGAATCGGTATACCTCCCAGCACTACACCTGAGTATATGGAAATACTGGTGAGGTCCTATGCCCCTTCTCGCCCACTCGAGTCTGCCAGGGAACAGCGTCTGGTGATGCCGTCTCTACGTTGTATCAAGTCTCAATGCTGTGCTGTTCCTAGTTGTTAGAATGAGCTGCCCACCTCCATCTGAGCTGCTGACTCCCTTAATGTATTCAAGAAGCAATTGAAAACTCATCTGTTCTATGAATATCTGTCTAAATGATTGACACTCTTCCATAGAAGACACAGCAAGTGCCCGCTATCATCCGACCAATTGTTGACATCAATAGAATGGTCAGTAATGTAACGAATGTCTATAATTTCATTAATGTTGCTGATTAAATACAACAACAACAACAACATTTATTTATATAGCACATATTCATACAAACAGTAGCTCAAAGTGCTTTACATAATAAAGAATAGAAAAATAAAAAACACAATAAGAAAACAAAATAAATCAGCATTAATTAACATCGAATAAGAGTAAGGTCCAATGGCCAGGGGGGACAGAAAAAACAAAATAAAAACTCCAGACGGCTGGAGAAAAAAAAATAAAATCTGTAGGGATTCCAGACCATGAGACCGCCCAGTCCCCTCTGTGTATTCTTTAAACATATTTGGAACAATACCCTAGAAAAGGGGTCTTGTGTGCACCCAGGGTTAAGAACAATTTATTCTACAATTTTTGGGGGTTGTGAGAGTAGAGGGTGCTGTCGCTCCTCCAAACCCACAGACAACACATCCAGACACCAGGTAAAAGTCCCAGAAATAATTTTAATTTCTTATATAATGTGCACAATGCACCTCCACCTCCACAATACACAATAATAATCAATAATTAACAACAATCAATACAATAAATCCACCTCTACAACTAGCAGCTCCGTTACACTTCCTCCCAACTCCGGCTCAGCTTGCTGGGTTTCCCACAGTCCTTTAAATAGTCCTTGACCCGGAAGCGCTCCTGTTCTTCAGTCCACGTGATTTATATTTTCCTTCAGCCCGGAAGTACTTCTGTCCTTCTGGCCCCATGACTTGGGAGTACTTCCGGGTTATAATAGAAACAATAATCTTCGTGTCTCCCTGCAGCGTCCTCTGGTGGCCCCCACTGTATCCAGCAGGGCTGTGAAGCTGAACTCCATTTTCCATGATGCCCTGCGGGAATCCGGGGCACCTCCGTGTTGCAGGGAGGACTCCATCTAGCGGCCTGGATGTATTGACCTGGATAAGTTGCCAGCCATCTCTCACAGGGTCCAGTTGGAAAGTTCTGGTAACGCTCACTAAAGTGAAGCTGGATATTAATTACGGAGAGAAGAACATCTCTTTTATGTAAAAATGTGTTGTATTGTTTTAAAAGTAAATTAACTCTATGGGATAAAATACTGAACAATCAGTATAATGAAAATTGTAAGGGTTATATTTTCAAAAAGCAATCAAAATGTGCTTGATTGTTTGGATTTCTTAATATTTTACTGATTTCAGCAAGTTGAGTCCAAGTTCCAGTACTTATTCATTTTGGTTTAGAAAAAGCAGTCTAGATCAGAAAACGTGGAATGCTGTTTTAATTTTGTAGTAATAGAGTCATATTTAAAGCCATCCATCCATCCATTATCCAACCCGCTATATCCTAACTACAGGGTCACGGGTGTCTGCTGGAGCCAATCCCAGCCAACACAGGGCGCAAGGCAGGAAACAAACCCCAGGCAGGGCACCAGCCCACTGCAGCATATTTAAAGCCAATCCTAAATATTACAGTACGCTATAATTCCCTGCGAGCAATTCATTTCAATATGTTTTGTTATATTTTAGTGATTATAGTCAAGTAATTGTTAACCTGTGCCTAACTCGACTGTCAATTGTTGTCACAACATCCAACCAAATAAATTCTAACATGGCCGTCCAATGCAGGTAGCATTTCATCAGGGTAATAGTTATAAATAAGGGTGCTAAGCCCTGTCACCTACTCTTCTAAAAACAAAAACACAAATACAATTATTAAACATCTTCTTCCCCTTCTATTACAATTTGCAGCAAGGTCAGGTAGAAGCCGATTACCAAACTTAACAGATGTTTTCCTGCATCATATGAGTTGTTTAAAACAATAGGAATGAGAAGATTCACAGTTAAAAATTAGAAAGAGTTAAAATTGTTTTATCCAAAAAGGGTAGGCATGGCTTTGTAGCCTAAAAAAGAAAGAAAGAAAGATTTGCTACTCAGTTTACAGTGCCACCTACTGGTTTGTTTAAGTACTGTAGCCAGCCATTCATATTTGAATGTTGCAGGAGTTCCAGAATTAAACTGGTTTGAAAGCACTGTGCTGCATTTTTGTGTAATTTGTGGTTTGTTTCATTTTTGCTTTCAGCAGTTCAGTACTTTTGCAGAAATGAAATGTAATCTTTGATAATGTTACATTTTTGTTTTTTAATTTAAATTGAGCTTGCTATCAAAAGGACTGCAAGCTGTTGAGAAGGGCTCTGGGTCCCTGCAGCTCTACCCTTAAAAAAGTATTCAGAAATGGAAAGGAAGATGGATGAAATTCTCTCCACACTGATGTACACATGCCACCTTAATATCTGCAACAATAAATGGGGTGAACAGGAAGGATCCAGTCACAACTTGAGCTGTATACAGTATTACTATATGCTGTTCAGACTGGAGCCAAGCTGTAAGACATCCGAGCCGAATTTATGTTGGTAGCTCTTGGTGAGATAGTATGTCCTCAATAATTATGTAAGATGCCCCAGCAAAATTAGTGATAAGAGAGGTGTCAGTGGGCAGTGGTGTGCACCATGAGTAGGAAGATGGGATATTCCACAGAAAACTAGTGCTGTTATACATTTCCCTAAGAAAGGTGGACTGAGAAATGGGGATAATCAGAAGAGAAAATGAAAACCAAAAGCAAAGTCGAAACCAGAAGTCTGTCCTATCTTTCACTGGTACCAAAGTGCAAATCAGAGAATTGTAGTAAGAAGACAAAGCAAAGAGTCAGAAACCAAGCAATCTAAAGCACAGCAGGATATCCATAATCTTGGATTATGATGTACCTTATGCTCCACCTTTTTATTATCCCAAGAATTATTTCAATTTGGGTATTTTTGAAGAAAATGTTCTGTAGCAGCTGCCACAACGTCATAACAATGACAACTCAATTAGGTGCCTGCCTCCCCAAAGAAAAACCTGCAACACAAACAGTAGCACTTTTATTTTTTATTAATAGCTAAAACCAATATTTAGAAGTGTAAGCTGGTGCTCACGAAATTTTAGAATGTAGAGAATCACAGTAAGTGGACACTTGGCCCGGTGTTTTCTGAACCTTTACCAGTCAGAGTGGTATCTTATAAAGTTCGAAAAGTGAAGTTTGGAAGGAAGTAACTCAGGTGGAAGAATGCTGGGCTACATAGATGAGTGCAGCAGCAGCTTCCCCAGTGTGGAAGGTTGCAACTGAAAGCTTGGTTTTATTCATGGTTTTCTTCAAAACATAATAATAGGAAGAGTTACTTGGCTTTTAAATAAGACATGGAGTCTAAAATTGCAAGGGGCCCTTCATACTCCAAGGTGGAGTGTTTCACAGATAACCCCTGGAATTTCAGAGGCCAGCCTTGACCTTGGGCATTATTCCAGAGTCACCTTAAATGAAGCTCCTTGGCAGGGACTTATAAACTATTTCAGCCAGGCCAAGGTTGAACATGGAGTCAGGTGGTGAGTAGGACAAAGGTCTGATTGGCAGGAGGAAAAAAGGCCAAGGTGAAAGAGGTAGAAATGAAGAATGTTTTACGGTCTTTCAAGCACACCAATTGAGTG
Source organism: Polypterus bichir lapradei (assembly GCA_026402145.1). Lineage (NCBI taxonomy): Eukaryota > Metazoa > Chordata > Cladistia > Polypteriformes > Polypteridae > Polypterus > Polypterus bichir. The sequence continues at coordinate 16,486,355 of JANRMT010062842.1, read as the reverse complement.
TCCATTATCACTAACAATGGATACTAAACTATTCATCCTCAACATTTTCTCCGTGCTTATCCTGATCAGAGGTCACAGTAACAACCAAACTGTACTGACTAGTCCTCTTAAACCTCAGCAGCTTCCATCACCACCTCCTGGAGAATTCCCAGACACTTCCAAGACAGCTCAGAGATACAATTCCTCCAGTATATCAAGGTTCTTCCCCTGGCTCCTATCCCAGTGAGCTAAGTCTGGTGCACCTGACAAGGGAAGCACCCATGGGTATCCTAACTACATGCCAAAGCCACCTTCTCTCAATGCAGAGAAGCAGCTGTACTACTCCAAGGTCCCTCTGTATTGTCTAGCTTTGCTCCCTGGTACACTGATCAGTAAATCAAAAGCTCCTACTCTCCCACAATATTATGGTACAACATCCACAAAACTGTTGAAACTGCAATAGCTCAATGGTCAGTCTCACAATCACGTCTACCCTCCTCATAAACAAGACTCAGTGGTACGTGAAATCCTTTTCTTGGGGCAATTGCTTACTCCTTACCTATGAGATCAAGTCACTCTTTTTTTTTTCAGGAGAGGATAATGACCTCAGATTTTGAAGTACTGGCTCTCATCCCAAACACATCACACTCCGGTGTAGAATGTTCCATAGTTTTAGCCTGATGAAGACAATAGGACAAACTCATGTCCAAATAGGCAAAGATGCAATCTTTACGTTTAGTCTGGATAATCGCTCATCAGTCAACTGTGCCATATTACCCATGCTATAAAAATAATGAATAGATACGATGCACCCTTTGTTGGGATCAATGTCCCTACTGAACAGACTTGAGTCAACACCAGATACTCAAACAAAACTCTTACTCTGCAAATACAAGGACAACATGGCATATATCTGCACCTCCAACAAATTACTATTGGATACAGTCATAAGCATTTCCAAAATATAAAAGGCACTTGTAGACATTATTGTCAAATCTCACAAATACCACCAATATTTGTGCTCGGGTAAAGAGTTGGTTTTTAAGCTAGGATGGAAGCCGCATCTCTCCTAATGGACCTAAGGTTCAACTATCAGATGAAGTCTCCATTTCAGTTATCTGGTATAAGCTTTCAAAGAGTGGATGAGGAGTAGTATCCCACCTTAACTGAAACACACGCTCTTCTCCCATCTTTTTTAAAATGGGGGCTGCTACTCTTGTCTTCCATGCTTGAGGCACTATCCCTGCCTTCCACATAGTAATGAGAATGCATGTTAGCAAAAACACTTCCACAATATGCAATACTTTCAGCATTTCTGGTCAACTATAATCCATCCCTGGGGCCTTGCTGCTCTGGAGCTCATTAATTACTATAGCGACGTCAGCAACAGAGCTGGGCCCAGCACCAAAAAATGCTTTTGACACTGCCTCGACTAAGTAGGGTGTATTCACTGGGTTTAGGAACTCATCAAAATGCTAATTCCACCTCTCGACAATATTCTCTGTTGAAGTTAATATTTCTCCACCCCAGGGGAGAACAGTCCGGGCACCATTCCACCTTCAGTTCCTTGAGTCATCATATGGTTGCCAGAACTTCTTAAAAGTTGTTCAAAAGTCATTCTTCACAGTCTCATAAAAACTCCACTTACACACGTGCTTTCACTTCAGCCACTGCTGTAGCTGCTGCCTTTTTCACTTGCCCATACCTCTCAGTCAAATCTGAAGCCGTATCTTCTAAAATGGAAGGCTGTTTTCTTCAACTTGACATGTCTACCAACATGAAATACGCCAATAAACGTCCTCCAATACTGAGGTACTGAATGCAGTGCATTCAGACTCTGTGCACCCAAACTATCCTGAGATTTAGTAGATCTTCTAGAGATGAAAGCTGAACCTCTCCCTGTCTTGCTCCACCAGGTATTTGTGTTGTTTTCCAAATAACCACTGAAGTCATTCAGTAAGACTAAAGAGTTTTTAAATGCTGCCTTTTCCAGGGGCAAATTTAATGTCTCTATAAAGGATGAAGATTCTGGATAGTTGTTAGGCATGTAAAAACAAACTGCAGTAAAAGTTCTTCTTTCTACAGCAAAAATTGCTTATGAGACAACCTTCTTCAACTACCAGAAGTGTACAGCATCTTGTCAGGTTTTTAATAAGGAGGAGAAAGACAGACCACAGTGGTGAAGTGGCTATCATCCTGTGTTGTCTTTGTGGAATTTGTACCTTCACCCTGTGTCTATGTGGATATTCCTCTGGCTACCTGGAACAGTGGTCATGAGAGCAGACAGGGATAGCAAAAGGCTGGAAGTGAAGGTGGGGCTGCAGCAAGGATGTGTTCTAAGTTTGTTGGTGGTCATGTTAGTGATGGAGGTGGTGACCAGAGAAGAGCATGAAGGCTCTTGTGTACTGATGAAGTAATTTTGATTGAGAAAAGCAAGGCGGAACTGAAGGACAAGAGACTGAAATGAAAAGCTTGTTTGGAGGTGAAACATCTCATAATGCAGGAGATACAAGGTGATGGTAACAGGTGAAGGGTCAGAAGGTGGGTGGATGTGTGGGTGGTAGAGATATTGGTTAGAAGTAGGTGCATAAAAGATGTATTGGTGTAAAGAGTAGTCTGGAAGAAGAAAGTGCAAATTTATTTGTAGAAAGTGTGTTAAGGGGTGCAGAATGCACAGATGGTACATGCAATTTTAGACATCAGCAACTGAGTTTTGAAGAGAATAAGGGAGTTCTGCTACATAGATGACATGTTGATTGCAGATGAAGATGCAGGCACCACAGTGAGAGCCAGCATGAGACCAAGGAGAGAACAAATTCTGGGGGATATCTCCCACTCAGACTTCTAAAGGAGTTGCTGTCTAAAATTGATGGGTAGTGCTTTTGAGTAATAAGAAAAGTGCCACATAAACATAAAGAATTATTATTACTATTATTAAAGCTTATAAAAGCAGTGGGAGGAATATTCTGCACCATGGGAGTGAGACATGAATGATGACAGTGTCAGATGAAGCAAAGCTGGAAAGAACACAGATGAGAATGATCAGCTGGGTGTATTGATTGCCATGGAAAGAGAGTAAGACAAATGCTGATTTAAGAAAAAGACTTGATGTGAAGGAGATTAGTGTTGCAATGAGGAGAAACAGACTGAGCTGGCTTGAGAAAGTGGAAGAAAACACAGAGGGTAATTGGGCGAAGAGGTGCACTAAGATGGAGGCTGAGGGGTGAGGCTAGGAGGTAAGGCCAAAGAACACATGGTCGGAGGTGGGATCAGATGATATGAAAAGAATTGGTCTCTCCCAAAAGGATGCTTAGTACTGTGGAGTGTGGAGGAAAAAGATTTGGGGATCAGGAAGCTAACATGTTAAAAAATGGAAAATGACCATTAAATCATGATGATATGCTGACTTTCCTTCTAAATCACAAAATGTACTTGTTAGGGTAACTAGCAATTATATGGCCAGTACGGCCTTTGTCATTGTGATAGCTCTTACATGGACTTATGTACTTAGTTTAACTGTCTACTGTATTAAATAGAATTACACTGATAACCATTTTAAAGTTACAATTAATTGTAAACATTTAAATTTTGAATATAAAAGTAGCTTATGCACTAAAATCTATGTTTTGTGCACAATATCTCATTTACCTGTAGTTAGGGACACTTATTATTATAACACATAACATCAAATTCTCAATCCTGAGTCACCCACTCCACTGACGTATTTAAGCAAGCCATAATACCCACACTTTATAAAGTACATAATTAACAAATAATAGAAGTCAAAATTTAGAGTGAGGCACAAGGAGTGTGGCACTTTAGATAACACCCTGTCAAATATACAACTTGTCTAGTTATTTTCAGAGGCAGTCTTCATTTAAATAATCGCAGCATATTCAGTGAATTGCATATTTTCATGTCTCCATCCTCTGACGTGTGCTTTTCAATCATCTCTTCATGGAATCGCTTGGTGTGTTCTTTTGTCTTCATTGTTTAGGTTAGACCACAATACCTTCTCACCACAAGTTAGATGTTCCAGTCAACTGAAACCCTTTGAATACAGACAAGTGATCTCCACTGAACTAATGATGGGTCTTCTGAAACCAATGGGATGATGATTTAGGTGTGTCAGATTAAAGGGAGTGAATACTTACACGACCAATTACTTTGTATTTTAGACTTGTAATTAATGTAGACCATGTTGCAGAGATCTATTTTCTTTATATCCAGGCAAACAAAACATACCTTGCCAAAAATGAGTGCCAAGTTGGAACAACTGTACCTCCGGGAAGTCCACCACTTCTCACAGGGCACATGTCTGCTCCTCACATATATTTAGATTATTAACAGTACCCGCTCAGCCAGCAGATAAAGTAAACTTGGACACTGACTGAAAAAAGGGTGGTGAAGGGCAGGCTAGTTCAGAATAGGAAAACAACCAAGAGTACTTTGTATTTATTTCTTCATTCACAACATAAAACACCGACATGATGAACACACTCCTGAAAGAATATCCACCTATCCAACCGTTCATTCTCTAAGCCTGTTATTTTCATTTCAGGGCTGTACAGGAACAGACCCTCTCTGAGTAGCATCACACTTTCCAGTCCTGGATGTGGCATTCATTTATTGTATGGCACATTTATGCAGATGGCTACACTGCTAACGCTGGGCCACTGTAGGCACTGATAAACCTAATCTGCCTATCTTTCAGAGAAAACCCACATGGACAAGGGAATATTTGTAAATTCTATACAGATGGCAACCTCTGAGCCCAGGTCTCTATAGCTAAGAGACATCAACACCAACCACTGTACCACTGTGTCCCTCATCAAAAACCATCTTAGAGAAATATCAATAATAGAATACGATGTTCAAACAGTTGTTTTAACTTGGAAGAGATGGAACATCTTGAGCAATACATTGATTTTCTGGTATTAAAACACAGTTTTTGGGTTATTCTCATTGTGTTGTAGTAGTACTGTGCTTCAGGATGCTAACTATATAGAGATAAAATTAGTTATGGTATATTTGAAGATCCAATTGTGATGTTTTTACTGGTTGTACTTAAAATCAGTTCTACTAAACTCTCCCCATTCAGGGTTCAATCCTGCCTTGTGCTCAGTGCTGCTGAAAAAAGCTCCAGCCCCTCCTTCAAACCTATAATGGGATACATCTATTCAAAGAAAGGATTTATAATAAAATGAATGTTTTTCAAATTAGATTTGAGCCAATTCCAGATTGAATATATTTAAAATTAGTCCTATGCCAATTCTGATTTCAGCAATGTTTGTCCTTATGGTTTCTCTCGTATAATGCTGTGATTCAGCTGCATTTACTATAATTATTTTTCATCTTTCCTCGCACATCTTGTTTTGTAGAGTTTACAAAATGACTGATAAGAATGGCATATATCAGCAGGTGTGCAAAGCACAAGGTTTGTGGAGCAAATGAAGGAAGGAGAGATGTGCCGTGTAGTACATGGGGTGCAGCTGATAAGAGCTGTGAAAGCAAACAGTCGCTCAGGATGGACGCCAGCTAGTGCTTACGTCAGTTGAGTCTTTTGGCACAAATATTACATTATTGCCCTATTTAAAGTTTTTGTAGCATTACTTTATTACAACAGAACATTAGAAGAATCTAGATGAGAACAGGCCATTCAGCCAAGCAAAGCTCACCAGTCCTATCCACTTAGTTCTTCTATAAAAACATCGAGTCGAGTTTTGAAAGTCCCTAAAATCCTGTTGTCTACCACACTACTTAGTAGCTTATTCCTGTGGTCTCTGTGTAAAGAAAAATGTTCTTTTTGAGAGAAATTTACCCTTAACAAGTTTCCAACAGTGTCCCTGTGTTTTTGATGAACTTGTTTTAAAACTTGTCTCGATCCACTGTACTAATTCTGTTCATAAATTTAAACATTTCAATTATGTCTCCTCTTAATCTTCTTTTATTTAAACTGAAAAGGCTCAGCTCTTTTAATCTTTCTTCTTTATCCCCGCTAGCCCTGGAATGAGTCTTGTCGCTCTTCTCTGTACCTTTTCTAGCGCTGCCACGTCCTTTTGTAGCCTGGAGACCAAAACTGCACACAGTACTCCAGATGAGGCCTCACCAGTGCATTATAAAGGTTGAGCATAACCTCCTTGGACTTGTACTCCACACATCGTGCTATATAACCTAACATTCTTCTTAATGGCTTCTGAACAATGTCTGGAAATTAATAGTGTTGAGTCCACTATGACTCCTAAACCCTTTCTGAGTGCCATGCTAGACCCTTGCCCATCTGGGATGCAGTAATGGAAGGATGGTATGGAGGGGGTCATGACCCAGCTGGGATGGAACTGAAGCAACATCCCTTACAAAGGGATAACTTAATCGATAAGGAGGGACAATTGTATCCTGGGCAGTTCCAGTATGATAGCAGGCATTGTTCTGCTGTTGTGGATCTGGGGATTTATGGGAGTTGTAGTCCTGAGGGACAACCCTGTCATGTTCCTTGGGTACAGCTGGATGATGCAACAAGGAGAGGGACTCGCTGCTTCAGGGGTCTTCCATCTGAACCATAAGTGCTTCCATCGGGATTTGCCCCAGTACAGAAAGTACTCCTAGGTCTAACATAAAAGTGAGCCGTTCAGCCTCCTCCAGGGACTCAGAGTTAGGAGGCAGAAGGCAAAGCTCACATGGAGGAGGAAAAGGAGGACTGAATATTGAAAGGCTGTGGATTGACCAGTAATAAGGTATTTTGTGAAAATAAAACTGTTTATTTTGCTCATGGGACTGTCTGGGGTTTTGGGGCTCAGTAAAATCCCCAGTCTTTTACACCTTTTCATAAGCAGTACTTTTAGACTTCCCATTGTGTATTCAAATCTAACATTTTACTTCTTATGTGTAATACTTTACATTTACTGACATTAAATTTCATCTGACAAAATCTGCTGAAGCCTGTATGCTATCCAAGTCCTTCTGTAGCGATTCACCGGATTCCAGATTATTTGCCAATCCACCTTTCTTGGTATCATCTGCAAAACTTAACCATCTTGTTACTTATATTCCTATCCAAATCATTTACTGTATATATATATATATATATATATATATATATATATATATTAAAAATAGCAGCGGCCATAGCACTGACTCCTGTTGAACACCACTCTTAATATAAGCCAATTCTGATAAGGTTTCTCGTACCATCACGCTCTGCTTCCTTTCTCTGAGCCAATTCTGCACCCATTTACACACATCACCCTGAATTCCCGTTTCTTTTAATTTGATGCCCAACCTCTCATGTGGCACCTTATCAAATGCTTTCTGCAAGTCCAGATAAATAGTATCATATGCTCCACTTTGATCGTATCCTATTGCTGCCTCCTCATAGAATTCCAGCATGTTAGTAAAACACGACCTCCCTCTTCTGAATCCATGCTGACTGTTCAGAATAAATCCTGTCCTTGCCAGGTACTGCTCAATCTTATCCTTAATAATTCCTTCCATTAATTTTCCTGTGATTCACGTTAAGCTTACTGGCCTATAGCTGCTTGGACCTGCTTATTCACCCTTTATTATAATGGGATAATAAATATTATTATTTGACATTTTCCAGTCCTTCAGAATCTCTCCAGTGTGCAGTGACTTCCTAAAAATATGTGTCAAGGGTTTATATATGTACTCACAAGCCTCCTTAAGAACTTGGTAAATATTATCTGGTTATGATGATTTGATTTCAGCTCATTTAATCTGAGCACTCCTTCTTCCCCCTCTGCAATTTCTAAATTACTCAGGATCTCCTTAGTAGTGCCATTTACCTCTGGGAGGTTATCCACTTGCTCACTTGTGAAGACCTTAGAAAAATGTGAGCTTAGAGAATCCGCTCTTTCACTGTCTATATCTTTTAATTCCCCTTTACCATTCCTGATGCACTTCACCTCCTTCACTATTCATTTACTGCTAAAATACCGAAAGAATCTCTTTGGGTCATCTTTCACCTTATCTGCTATATTCCTTTCCAGCTATCTTCTAATATCCTTTTTAATGGTTGCCCTCATATGCCCTACAATTCACTTTGGAGTTATTGGTCTTAAACACTTTATACAGCTGTCTTTTTCCTTTGCAGCTTCTTTTCAACTTTTTATTGCCCACTGCTGACTTTTTTTTTACAAATTTCCCACTGATTCCAAATTTAGGTATGTGCATGTCTTGCATTAATAGAAAACATTTTTAAACCTGTTTCTCTGTTCCTCGACTGTCTTCATGCTTAACAGCTTATGCCAGTTTATCCTTGTTAGACTTTCCTGCATCTGCTCAAAATCTATTCTACCAAAGTTAATCTTAACAGTTTTAGTCTTTGCATTCACATGCTTCCAAAACAATGAGATCTGTGGTTCAGTCACCTCTACACCCTCAATTCTATCCTGATTATTACAAAATATTAAATCCAGACAGGCTTTGCACCATGTTGGTGCTTTAATATACTGTGTTAAAAAGCAGTCACTGATTACTTCTAAAAACTCTTGTGCTCTGGTATTTGCAAAGTTATCCCAGTTAATATTTGGGTAAAGACCCTGATGACTGTACTATCCCCCTGTAAACTTCCCTTTTTAATATTACTGAAGAGATGTGCATTGAAATTACTGTCTGCATTGGACAGTCTATAACACAGTAATAAAATATGGCCTCTTTCCCTAATGCTTTCCAGATGAAGCCATATGTCCTCACTAAGATGGGACTCATCGTCCAACTGAATAGGACTTGGGTTTAAATTCTGTTTGACATCAACAGCAACAGCACCTCCTTTTCTATTCTGTCTATCCTTCCTAAAAATGTGTATCCCTCTGTGTTATACACATCTCAATCTTTATTTAGCCAGGTTTTTGTTATTGCTATAATATCATAATTTTGTTCCTCTACGTATAACTCCTACACACTTGTTTTATTTTTGATACTTCTAGCATTAAGGCAAGCTATTTTTAACGTGTTTCTCATTTTACTTTTATATTTAAACATTGGGTTAGAATTTACATTATTATGCATTTAAATTTTTACATTATTGTTTGTTTTTCCATGTACAGTTCTAAACCTGGCCTATCCTACACTCCCTGCCCCCCATACCCTAATTTAAACAAATTCTCGACTAACCTGCTCATACGCCTCACCTTGAAGCCACTGGAAGTGAGCATTAATTTGAGTTCAATCCGATAATCTGATACTGTTATGTTCCCTGCTTTGCCTTTCAGATCTATCTATCTATCTATCTATCTATCTATCTATCTATCTATCTATCTATCTATCTATCTATCCATTGTCATGCATGTACGTCTGAAAATCCCCATCCAAGCTCTTCCCAGATATGTAGTACAACCCGGGGCTGAGAGGGGGTACAGCTACCAACAGACTTGTTATGCTCTTCCTCCACAGCTAGAAGAAAAGGTCCAGTGAGGGCAACTGACCCTGTTCCTTCTGGTCCCAGAACTTCAGAAGGATGACCAGGCAGAAGGAGGCACCATTGATCAAGGAGACAACCTTGTGAGAAGAGCACCTAGTGAGAGAATAATTCACGAAAATTAATGTACAGAGGCCACTTGGCTAGGTGGCATTTGCCTTGTTCTCATTTCCACACCATTGACAATACTTTTAAATGGTATTCAAGCATTGGATCTTGTAGTCTTTGCAGTGGTTACATTTCTTCTCATAAAAAGCCACAAAAGTGCTGCAAGGACTCCTTATTTTATCAATCAATCATTGTGCAGATTACCACAAACTTAGCACCCATGGGTACAGCAAATACAAAACACTGAACAGATATCCATAGTTTGAAAAGACTGTCCTTAGCTTGCACATGCCAAGACACACACTTTCCTTCTTTCCTTGCACTGCTGTTGTCATTCACTATTTGTGGCCATTTTTATACCTTGTAGTTCTAGTGACTGCATGCTGACCTTTTACTGTCACAGACACAACAGCCTTCCACTATGACTTGCAACTTGCTACAAATAAATTAAACCAAACTGATTTGTCATTGGGGGGTCACAGAGAAAACCCAGATAGAGGTTTATAAGAGTCATCTAAGTCACTGGGGGTCGCAATACACGTACGCCTCAAATGTCTGCAACTCATTCTAATTTCCTTAAGATTATGAAAATGAAGACAGAATACATTTTTACTTTATTTAATATGGACTGTGTCACAGCTGCTTATTGGGATAGTATTTACAGGTGATGTATGATTATTTCATCTAATAAACAGCCAAGGATGGGTAGAAGTTTAAATTTACTGTATTTCAAAACTTTTTGGAGGTAGTAGATCAGACAATGTCTCATCCTGGAAATATCTGGTGGAAGGCAGGAACTAACCTGTTCAAGCACAACATGATAAAAACCCAGAAGTAAAAAGGTACATCACTCTGTCTGAGTCTTTCTAATCAAAATCAAAATATATGATGATCTTACCTTGTCATTAGGTATATTCATATAAGAAAATCTGATACGATAAAGAGTGAAACTGAGAATGCGACAGTTTCATAAAAAAACAGGAGGTGCAAGAGTGAGGCTGGTCAAAAAACAAATCATGGGTCCAAAAGCCAGTAAAACAAAACAATATGGATCACCAAATCTCAAAACATAACCAGAAACCAAAGCCAAAATTACATATGTGAAAAGTCATGATGCCCTAAACTGATTTTGAAATAACTAATAGGTGATAAGTCTTTTAGAATATCCAGTAACCTGGGTGAAGTATGTAGCGGAACATCATCTTAAAAGGTTGTGATGTCACACATTGCCTCTTCCATTCATCACGTGACAAACGACCACCGCATCTAGGTTAAACTCAAAATGGTGACAATATACAATACACAAAAATGGCAACTTGTCAAAATCCTAATAGAGAAAGATCTTTGTAATCATAAAAATGATTTTAAAAAGTCTAAAGAAAAGAACTGTGCATGGAAAATACCCAGAATGTTTCAAAACGCTGAAAGCATGACACATGGCCATCTTAGATTTTATGAGAAAGTAAAAAAATGAATGTTATATTTTTCATGGAAAATCATGAAAGACAAAACATTAAAACACTTAATGATTTAACACATGTTCAGAAACTGAATTATTGGATAAAGGTTGAAAATCCTCTCAAAACATATACACTAAGATAATATACTATGTGCAGCACACACTTTTCTGCTGTGGTATTTTTTGTTTTTAACAGAAATCTACTTAATCTGACTTATTTAAACTCTGCACTGCTGCATGCAAAACCAGCAGGTGTTTCTCCTTAACTTTATCTAAAAGTTCAATTTTTGTCGCTTGCTTGTTCAAATATTGCACTTCCTTCTTGTTTGCTGTGAACTCAGACACTTTCCTCAAATGTTTGCTGTTGATGGTATCAGAGATTTCAAATGTAAATATATCACCACACATCAAGCTCTTTGTTTTTATTTAAAACAAAAACTCAACTACCTCATCACATGTCATTTTCTCTCCTGTGGCCAGATGATGATTATGTTCCCTGCTGTTTTAATATTTAATTAACCAATAGATAATAAACTGCTTTAAAAATGTTAAAAATAGTGCCTAGTTTAGTCTGATGCAGCTGGACATAAAACCAATTCCGAGAACATGATCTCTTCAGACATCAGAGTGCCCACCTGGGATCTTTGGCTTTGTTCTTGTTGTCTAACAGTTTAATTTTACTGATGAATCTGAACATAGTTTAGTGTTCAGGGTAACTTCTTGCATTGTGTCTGAGGCTACGTGCAATCATGACTGGATTGATAAAAACAAAAAAGCGGATGCCGTTTGCATTTTTAAACACTGCATAAGTTTTTTTTGGCCATATAAATAGTTGCAAGCTTGACATTGCCTTTTTTTAATTAAATTATTATTATTCCCTGCTTTTACAGTTTGGTGTAAATAGAGACAACAGTATAATGTTTTCAATACCAATCATTTAAAACTGCTTACCTTTGTTTTAGTTTTCGACAATGGTTCAATAAATATAACACATACTGACATTCACCATAAGGTGGCAGTATTGCCACATTGACGAATAGCTGAATTGTCAGTGTCATCCATTACTTTCTCCAAGGACTAATAAAAGTATAGTATCAAGCTATAACGAGAGCAGTAAATGATGTTTTTTACAAATATTCTAAATCTTTGAGTTTAGGGAAAGATTTCAGGTATATAATGTTAAGCGAAAGGATTATAATCAATAATTAAATATAAGTAAACACACAAAATCAGTAGAGAGCTGCAGGGGAAAAAGTGGCATGAGATCATAAGAAAGTTTTGAAAATCAGCGGGGATTTTTTTAGTCCATTAGCTTGTCTGGTTTGCTACTAGATAAGTTGTTCTAATATTGTATACAGACATTTTCAAATTTTCCTGGTCTGTACTTTACCAATTTGTGTTTGTAATAAATTCAAAAATTTCAAAGACACTTTCAGTGAATGCATGTGGCATGTTTTCTCTTAATTTGATGTCCTCTATGGAAGCCAAATTAACATTGGATTATCTCATCAATACCTCATTTGAAAGCTTAGATTGAGTTATCATGTATGAGGTTTAATTCCCTCAGCCCATGTCAGCAAATGCACCTTTTAGCTCAGGGATGAAATCCATTATGCTTTTCTGTACAATTTAAGGTGCTGTGATGTCTTTTTTATGGTGAATGGAATTGTATACAATGCTTCAAATGTAATCACTCCATCCTAAATGTTTAACACCAAAGAAATTAAAAAAATGCAGGGAGTGACATCTCTCGAATTGTGACAAGAATCTTAAATTTGTACTTCTCACTAAATGTATCACATCTTTGTTTCATTTAACCATTGGGGGATGCCCATGGCTTATAGTAGTAGCTTACTTATGTGCCTGCATATTTAAATTTGCATTTTGATGTAATCAGAGTCAATGTTAATATTAATAAAATTAGATTAGCATAAATAAATACCAGACATCCTTACACGCTGATAATTTTAACAAATTCTGTTGGTTATTAGACTCAGTCCTGGGGAATAATCTGGAGGCTGAAGAAATTTTTTCAACCAAAATTATGAGCTGTGCTGTTTGAAATGATAAACCTTGTTCAATTCATAAAGTGGATAACAGTATGAACAGAGGCTGTTAAAGAGGTACTGTGAGATTTGGGAATTGTAGAGGGAGAAGTGCTGTTCGGATTAAAAAGACTAAAAATTAAACACATTGCTGGCACCAAATAACATTTATCCTGGAGTGATTAAGAAGGTTAGTGAGTACAAATATAAACCCTTGAAAGTCACTCTTCACTGAGAAAATACCTAAGGAGAGGAAGATACAAAATATTAACCCATTGTATAAAAAGGGTGATCAAGTTGCTCCAAGTACCTATAGCCCAGTAATCAGGTAAATTACTGGTTAAAGTAATTTAAACTAGATAGATAGATAGATAGATAGATAGATAGATAGATAGATAGATAG
>JANRMT010062842.1:16439841-16472915 GCA_026402145.1 Polypterus bichir lapradei | reverse complement strand
ATAGATAGATAGATAGATAGATAGATAGATAGATAGATAGATAGATACTTTATTAATCCCAAGGGGAAATTCACATACTCCAGCAGCAGCATACTGATAAAGAACAATATAAAATTAAAGAGTGATAACAATGAAAGTATAACAGACAGACAATAATTTTGTATAATATTAACGTTTAGCCCCCCCGGGTGGAATTGAAGAGTCGCATAGTGTGGGGGAGGAACGATCTCCTCAGTCTGTCAGTGGAGCAGGACAGTGACAGCAGTCTGTTTCTGAAGCTGCTCCTCTGTCTAGAGATGATCCTGTTCAGTGGATGCAGTGAATTTCCATTATTGACAGGAGCCTGTTTAGTGCCCGTCGCTCTGCCACGGATGTTAAACTGTCCAGCTCTGTGCCTACAATAGATCCTGCCTTCCTCACCAGTTTGTCCAGGCGTCCTCTTCTTTATGTTGCCTCCCCAGCACACGACCACATAGAAGAGGGCGCTCACCACAACCACCTGATAGCGCATCTGCAGCATCTTATTGCAGATGTTGAAAGACGCCAGCCTTCTAAGGAAGTATAGTCGGCTCTGTCCTTTCTTACACAGAGCATCAGTATTGTCAGTCCAGTCCAATTTGTCATCCAGCTGCACTACCAGGTATTTATATGTCTGCACCCTCTGCACACAGTCATCTCTGATGATCACGAGGTCCAGGAGGGGCCTGGGCCTCCTAAAATCTATCACCAGCTCCTTGGTTTTGCTGGTGTTTAGTTGTAGGTGGTTTGAGTCGCACCATTTAACAAAGTCCTTGATTAGTTTCCTATACTCCTCCTCCTGCCCACTTCTGATGCAGCCCACGATAGCAGTGTCGTCTGCAAACTTTTGCACATGGCAGGACTCCGAGTTGTATTTGAAGTCTGATGTATATAGGCTGAACAGGACCGGAGAAAGTACAGTCTCCTGTGGTGCTCCTGAGTTGCTGACCAGAATGTCAGACCTGCAGTTCCCAAGACGCACATACTGAGGTCTGTCTTTAAGATAGTCCACGATCCATGCTACCAGGTATGAATCTACTCCCATCTCTGTCAGCTTGTCCCTGAGGAGCAGAGGTTGGATGGTGTTGAAGGCACTAGAGAAGTCCAAAAACATAATTCTTACAGCACCACTGCCTCTGTCCAAGTGATAGGGGGATTGATGTAGCATATAGATGATGGCATCCTCCGCTCCCACCTTCTCCTGGTATGCAAACTGCAGAGGGTCGAGGGCGTGGCTGACCTGTGGCCTCAGGTGGTAAAGCAGCAGCCTCTCCATGGTCTTCATCACATGTGACGTCAGAGCAGCAGGCCGGAAGTCATTCAGCTCACTAGGATGTGGTACCTTTGGGACTGGGGTGATACAAGATGTTTTCCAAAGCCTCAGGACTCTCCCCTGTTCCAGGCTCAGGTTGAGGATGCTCTGTAGAAGACTCCCCAGCTCCAACGCACAGGCCTTCAGCAGGCGTGGCGATACTCCATCTGGACCCGCTGCTTTGCTGGCACAAAGTCTCCTCGGCTCTCTGCTTACTTGGGCTGCTGTAATTGTGGGTTGGGGGAAACTCTCTCCTATGCTGGTATCAGCAGAAGAATGGATGGAGGGTGCAGTACTCCGAGGTGAGAGTGGGTTAGGGTGGTCAAACCTGTTGAAGAAGTTGTTCATCTGGTTTGCTCTCTCCACGTCTCTCTCGGTGGTGGCACCCCGCTTCGAGCTGCAACCAGTGATGATCTTCATCCTGTTCCACACTGCCTTCATGCTGTTGTTCTACAACTTTTGCTCCAGCTTTCTCCTGTACTGCTCCTTCGCCGCCCTGAGCTGGACTCGGAGTTCCTTCTGCACGCGCTTGAGCTCATGCTGATCACCTAATCACTAAGTAAAGGATTGAGCATCACATGGCAAGAAAAGGTGGGTTCATGAGAACTTAGTTTGGGATAAGATGGGGAAGGTCATGTTTTATTAATATGCTGGAATACTGTGAGGAAGCAACAAAATCATATGATCAGGGAGGTGCATATGGTATTATTTATCATAATTTTTAGAAAGCTTTTGATAAGGAACTAAATGAGCATAAGTCAAATCATTACAGCACACTGGCTTGGGAAGAGTTGTGAGAAATGAAATTTAATGTTTTAGGTTTTACAAATAAGTAACAATGTTGGATTTGAATATGCAATAGGAGGTCTGGAACTTGGAATTAGCACTTATGAGAAAGACCTAGAAATCATAGTAAACTCATTGCTATCTACATCTAAAAGTTGTGCAGACATTAAGAAGACTGACAGAATGTTTGGTTATGTAACATTGTGTGCAGAATACAACGGAAGTTATGCTTAAGCTGTGTAACATACTGAGGAGACCTCACATGGATTACTGTGTTAAGTGTTGGTCTTCGGGCTACAAAGGAGGCATAGAAGTGCTACAAAACATCCAGAGAAGAACAACTAGGCTGATTCTAAGACAAGATGCATGAGCTATTGGGAAAGATTAAAGGAGTTAAAACTTTATAGTTATAACAAAAAATATAGAAAAATAATTATCTATCTATCTATCTATCTATGTAACAACCAACAAAACCTCAAATGCATGTAAAAACTACTGGCTTGAATAATAGAACTGCTGCTGTTAATCATATGCTTGTAGGTGGGTGTAAGATGTGGTCAGATTGTCTCAGTTGTACTGTGGGTTTACATTTACATAAACACATGAAATATGTAACCAAGTGGTGTGGTAAATAGTAGAACTTTAAGGACCTCCAAAACCTGACTTGATGCTATTTTGGAGAAATTAGGTGGATAGGATTTGTTTTGTTGGGCAGAATGGTCTGCTCTTGTCAAACTCTTTCAAATGTTATAATTTGTTACTATTCTCATTGTAGTTATAACACACTGTACATAATAGTATACTTTGATGTAAATGCTAGAAACAATCTGTATATTTTTCAGATGTTGCAAATGTCCCTAGAATACATGATTATACAGTATCTCACAAAAGGGAGTATACTCCTCACATTTTTGTAAATATTTTATTGTATCTTTTCATGGGACAGCACTAAAGATATGACACTATGATACAATGTAAAGTAGTCAGTGTACAGCTTGTATAACAGTGTAAATTTGCTGTCTCCTCAAAATAACTCAACACACAGCCATTAATGTCTAAACCGCTGGCAACAAAAGTGAGTACTGTAGTATACTGTATACTGTATATCCAAGAATGCTTTTCATTTCTTTTACAGATGCTCTGGCCAATTCTAGCCTTTTAGTTGGTGTCACAACTAATAAAGTAAAATTTTGTTGTGTAAACATACCTACTTTTCATTTACAGATCATTACTTTTTACTCTCGAGTGATTTATTTACGTTTTAATGTGATTACAAAAGTATTTATGGAGGGGTAATATACTGGTTTTATGATATGTTTAACTGAATTCAATCCCAAGATGTACTGAAATTCTCTTAATTTAAGATGGGGCACACAGTAGCAGACCATACAAGGCATTAGCTAGCATCCTGTTATATTTTGTCATGCACATGGGATTAATAAGTGTTTGGAGAGGGTCACTCTGAGGACACAGGGAACCAGAGGAAGGCAATCTTAACTCTGTTTGTTTTGCATCTCAAGGAAACACCGCAAGAAGTCATTTGATGACATAACTTCTGGTCTACAACCTGATTCCCTTCCTCTCCTTACGGAAGTAAAATTAATGTAAATTAATATAGGATAAGCTAAGCTTAATCACAAATAATAAGAAGGAAAGTAAAAGTGCTGCTCTAATGCACAATATGGAGAATGTTCTCTAACCACTGTCATGCATGCGTGTTGGAGGCTCTCCTCAAGGGTTCAATCTTGGAATGTACTAATCCATGGGGCAAGAAGGAGTGCTGTCACTAACGTTCTCTTCTCCTTATCTTCCTGCAGCACAGAGAAACTGCCCAGTGGTGGCATTTAGCCCCGCCCCTTCCTCTTTAGCAGCTATAAAAACCCGGCTTCCCAGAAGCAGGTGTCTTTTACAACTAAAACAACCCGTTGGACGGAGCTCCTGTGAATGGCTGCTAATTCTGTGGCTGAGAGACAAACCTATGTTGTTTATATTTTACCTAAGGGCTGGAAATATAACAGCAGGAGACTTTTCTTTTGTTGGACTTTTTTTTAGTGATTACACAGGAAAACTCGGTTGGGTGTCCCAACTTTAATCTTTGCACAACCTGTCATCCCTGCAACTGACCACACCACATACGGTATGTAATACTGTACAATAACTGGCTTAGAGGGATATCGATTGCTTAATTAATACCGAAGGTGATTGTAAAATCCAAAAACAATGTCCGGGTTTACCAGGGGATCTGCCCAGAGACATTCCTTTTCCATGCAAATGGCCCTTAACCTCTCCTCATTATTTATGTTGCACTTAAGTGTTCGAAGAAGCATGATACATAACTGGAGTGCTATGATTTGATGATTTAAGTCATCTAATTTTTCTTTTTGCTTTGGATGTATTTTATTCTGCTGCTCTATTGTGGTTCTTCAGAAGCTGTATACATCACAGAATATTAACAAATGAGTGTCTTGTATTAAAAAGTTAACTGCAAGTAAATAGAATTTATTATCTTTATTTTTTGAGTTTGCTGCACTAACATTTTTTAAGGTTCAATGTGGGATCGTTGTAATAGCAAGCTGCGCTACTCTGTTACAAAGGGGATTTCACCAACAAGGCACGATGCAACCAGATTACTGACGCTACATTTTATAACTCCATGCCATATTCAGCGTAATATCCAAGATTAAGGATTCTTACCTCAAACAACTTTGGTGTGTGACCTCTTAATGGTTAGCATCATTTGGTTATCAACAGTGAGGCAATCTTCTCCTGACTTGGGTGTTAGGAGATTTCTTGGTTATCAACCTTTGGATATTCTACTTTTTGACACCATTCAACGCTTTTGTTATGGTAATGGCTTCCTTGATTACTGGTATTGACCTTTGCTATAATTTCTTGAATATCCATGCATCTCTCAGTCAAGTTAACCTCGTCCCAGTGGATGGTCACATTCTCTCTTGCCAGCTGGAAATTCAGGAGTTGTTAGCTGAAGCTAAAAACAGCAGGCAGGAAGCGTCCACTCTACCATCCAACAGATCATCTTGCGATAAAGTGAGTGGTATAACACAATGGAGCCCAATAAAGCCATTTCACTCTAGGATTGTATATTCTACCATTCTGTCCAGCTCCTTCTGTGGTTTATGTGATTTTTGCGCTTTTACCTGTTTTTTTGGATTCTGATTTTGTGATTTTGAAAATGTTTGCCTAAAATCTTGCCTTTTTGACATACAGCCTGTTTAGCAGCTTTCATGACACCTTTTTTAAGTTTGGCTTACCCTGATTTGCACATCAACCAAGGTTTGTGCTGTCAGCTGTTGTGCTGACTATAAAAAGGGCAGTCAGTCCAAAAAAATTAAGAATGAGAATCAGGAGAAAGGACCGAGTCAACAGTAAAGCAAGGATTAAAACCGAAAGTCAAAAAAGAATTAATGCCAAAGCCAGAAAGGGTCATCAAGGCTTAGAGCTTTATTTAAAAAATACAGTAACCACAGTTCAAAGAAAGTAGTACACTAAATTTGATCTGATCTTGGATAAAAGTGAATAATTTAGGATCATCTTTATATTGGTGAGTCAATGATTTCACAAGCAACGTGGCCTAGTGCTTCATGGGAGATTCCCATGGAAATGGATGCTGTAACCTAAGTAGCGGCACACAGAAAAAGCTCATAAAAACCTTAAGCTTTGATCCGAAGCTCTAAGCAAAATTCTGGTTTCAGAATTTGATTCTTTGGGTGTTATTTCCCACAAAGCAATGCCAAAATTAATATTTCAGCTACAGAGAAAGCCAGGAAAAAATTAAAAAGTAGCTCCATACATAACAGATGGTTATGACGGCAGCATTTTACAAGGTGAAGTTCAACTGCAAGATCAGCTGGTCCTGAGAACTTACTTGATCCAGTGGTCTGTCTGTATTTGCAGATGCTCTGCCCATAAGAGCAACCAAGACAGCCAAATAATATCTGAATGTTTTTAAGTCTGTTTTAAAACAAAGTTTGATTGGCAAGTCAAATTAATCATTGATAAACTTGACCAATTGCAGTGCCAAACCTTCATTTTTCTTGACTAACTGTAACACATAATTGCCATGGGTCTTTATTTGAATGATTCAAAATTCTGATGTCTGTGTGAGTCTATATGAGAGGTGTAATGATGTCTTACATGATGTTGCTGTCAACCTGCAAACTAAGAATGGTGCTGCTAAAAAAACACATAGTAAACCTGAAAGAAAATGTTCCCTTAGTACCATCAGAGAAATAACAATAACATCTTGTACAACCCAAAATAAATATAGTAATTAAATAAAATTAATCAGAATGGCACTAATGAGGTCCTGCCAAGTGTGAACTTCAGCACACTCTAAATGAGTGCAGAGGAACCGTAATATTCATGTAAGTTACTGCTTACAAATGGCCTACTGACTTATTTCATCTTCACTCTCTTAAATGACAGCAAGTTTTTGGCCATGGAATTTATTTTATTTATTGCACAGTAAGCATGATAATGATGACCCTCTTTGCTACTGTATAGGTATTACTTCACAAATACCCCAATGAACACAATCTTCTTCACTGGTGAAATGAAACAATTGGTGAAAAAAAGTTATAGTGGTTTCTGGGAGTACATCTTCACAAATCTAATATCATAACTTTTATTGTGTCCAAAGATGTAATCAGTGGCAGCTGGTGAAAAAAATTTGGGTGGGGGTGCAATTTTTTGGGAGACAAAATAAAGTAGCAGTTCATAGCTCAGGAGAAAAAAAAAAAAGAAAAAGCATACACAAACTGTAATGTTGCTTACACACAGAGCACTTTGAGTAGTTAAAAACACTATATAAATGTAAAGAATTATTATAATTAGTAGTAGTGGCTGCATAGCCAGAAATGTGTTGGTAGGTGGAAATACAGTATATAAAACTAGGTGGGTGAATAAAATTTCACCCAGATAAAATGGATTATAGAACTTCACCATCAGCAACTGAATGAGGAGGATCCTGTAATAGAACCCTGGTCAATAATGCACAAAACATTGGAAGATGCATGCACACAAATTCAAAGACCCTTACAATGATGCAAAAAACAAAAGAAAACAAAAAAAAAATAAAAAATGTAACTGGCACCCACAGTATAGACTCCAATAATAGCCTACATTGAACAATATTGTCAAGTGAATGTTTTTCTCTTTCTTGAGCTCTCACTCATTTCAACCTTCCTATCCTGCGTGACCTTAACCAACAGTAGGCCTATTACTAAAACACACTAAAGGAATAAAGTACATAATATATAAAAAGAAAAGACAGAGTCTTTCCATGTTTTGTAATTGCACAGGATGCTGCTAAGTGCTACAGTACACTAAGAATTATGTAAAAATGTGCATTTATTACATCATCAGATCAGCTATGAATATAATACTGTCAGTATCATGCTATACTGGAAATAATTCTCAGAGGATTTCAGAAATTCCATTTATTGTCAAAAGTATGACAAACAAAACACAATACTGTGGACATATTTGTAACATTGCTCAAGGCCACTGTCTTCATTTTGTTTCCTTCATAGCATTGAAATAGTTGCTAAGGCAAACAAGTTTGTTCACATTTTCAGAGTAGATCTCTTTTTGTGCACAATATGAAAAAGAAAAAAAAAGGCAGCAGCACCATGCAGCATGGAACAAGAGCATCAAAAACAGATTTTGAAATGCTTGAAAGAATAATAAACCACCTGAATCAGTATCCCCAGTGTATTGTCAGGTTGTATGCAGATAATTCTTGCTTATATTTATTAATGTTTAGTTTCTATTTTATGAAATAACTAAGATTACTAAGCAAAATATTGAGTTGTTTCCGTGATTATTTCATATTTTGAATTGTTATAGTTGCAGGAGCTGTAGAATGCCTAGAAAAAGTAGGCCCTTTGTTATTGGGGCAACTATTGTTACATTATGGGTTTAAGCACCACAGTGTACTCAACTTTTTAAATGCATGGTTTGGATTAGTGATCACTTACATAAAATAACCCTAAAAGCAACATTAAAAACTCAGGAATTAAAAATTTTCAGGAACTGATCTCCTTGCAAATAATACACATACAAAGACCTGCCTTTTCTGTAATCATAGCTTGCTGTTTGTTATAACAAGAGCTGGAAAAAGCCTGTGTGTAAGCTCATCCTCAATTGCTTGCTTTCTGCTGAATTTTTAAGCCAGGTCAGTCCTTTCTTCTTTTTTTTTTTCTTCAAAAGAACAATTTATGAAGGGATATTTCATTAAAGAAATAACCAAATTTCCTTTGATCTTCTTAAAGTTGCACTCATTCATCTGTAGTTACAAGACGTTAAAGGCGGGTGTGAACTGTGAACCATTGACATCAATATGACATAGTGTGTTGACAATTGTCCAATCACATGACATTATAAAATTTAAAACAATACTAATTCACTGCCAATAAATACAGGAGTATCTGGGGGGCACAGAGCTGTGTCCCTGAAAAAATCTGAAAGCAACCAATGAAAAGGCAGCCTCAGGTCACCTGCTTGCCAAAAGATCAAGGACTTACATAGACTCTCATTTGGCTAGAATCCTTCACTCCAGAAATATAGGTATTCACCAGAGATTAATCAAGTACACATGAGAACAAATTGCTCATGGATGTTGACATGCACTGACACCAAGTACGTTGTGCAAATAAACAAATTTATTTCATGATTATTTCATATTGCTTAATTAATTTAAGTAGCATCCCTCATTACAAACCACCATTGGGTGTAATGAGACTTTGTCTGTGAAGGTTATTGTAAGGGAAAAGGACCAGGGACCTCATGTATAAACGGTGTGTACGCACAAAAATGTTGCATACTCACGTTTCCACGCTCACATCGCAATGTATAAAAACTAAGCTTGGTGTAAAACCACGCATATTTTCATGCTAGCTCAATCTCTGGCGTACGCAAGTTCTCCGCTTGATTTTGCAAACTGGCGGCACCCAGCGTCAAAGCAGTGTTTTTTTTCCAGTGTGGTTTCCCTTTCTTTTTTAGATCCACATCCCTGACGCGGCTCTATCAAATACACTGAAATTAACCGCATATTGTTTATTAGTTTAGGGCATCTGATTGTAATTAACCTGTAACAATATAATGGTCCACAGAATGGCCTAACTATTCCAAATACCATAGTTGCTTTAGCATTGTTATTCTCACTGCACCTTCTTCTTCTTTCAGCTGCTCCCATTAGGGGTTGCCAAAGCGAATCATCTTTTTCCATATAAATACTCCGAGTGGTGCAGTGAGAGTAATATCATTGTATCTGAGTGTGGAATCACAGCTCTACAGTAGCTGATCGGAAAGAGAATTATCGGTATACAGCATCAAGCACACACTGCCTCAGCCATGTGC
Source organism: Polypterus bichir lapradei (assembly GCA_026402145.1). NCBI lineage: Eukaryota > Metazoa > Chordata > Cladistia > Polypteriformes > Polypteridae > Polypterus > Polypterus bichir. The sequence continues at coordinate 16,463,419 of JANRMT010062842.1, read as the reverse complement.
ACAGTCAGTTTGAACTGCTCTCATATGACAAACGCTTCAGAGACTTTCCTGTACGGACCTTGCAGTTCAGAAACAGTTTCATCTCAAGAAATATAAACACACTCAATCAGTCCATCAAGTGCTCCTGGTAGTACTATTTGTACTTATAAGTACAATTACCTCACTCTAAACTTGTGATACAATTATAATATTGCACAACCTGAGCCACTTTACAAATCGCGTATTTACATATGATGGCGATATCATTTTTAAGATGAAATGCAGCAAAATATGTTTATTACATTATACAGATAAAATGTTAACATCATTTAAATAATCTATTTTATTATTAATTAAACATGTGAGGACACGGTGTCACAGTGCTAGCAACGAGCTGGCGCCCTGTTCAGGGATTGTTCCTGCCTCGCGCTGTATTCTTGCTGGGGCTGGCACGACACTGGAAGGATAGATGGATAGAATAATTAAACATGTACTACGAAGATATTTCAATGTTCCTTAAAAGTTTTGAAAAATTGGTGTTGTAAGCTTACAGATGGCTTAACATCTATTATAGAACTGATTGTGTGGCAATTGGTTACTCGGAGAAAGAAAAGGAAGGACAGAAATTGGGGGTTAGTACATTTGAAAGAGACAGTACTGCTGCAATAAATTATTTCATCGAAGGTCGCGCACAGCGCAGCAAGCATCTTGCGTGAGGCAGGAACAATCTCTGGACCGGGCGCCAGCTCGTCACTATCTTTGCACCACCGTGTCAGTCAGTCAGTCATTTTCCAACCCACTATATCACGGGGGTCTGCAGGAACAAATCCCCGGGCAGGGCACCAGCCCACCGCAGGGCACACACACACACATACCCACACACCAAGCACACACTAGGGACAATTTAGGATCACCAATGCACCTAACCTGCATGTCTTTGGACTGTGGGAGGAAACCGGAGCACCCAGAGGAAACCCACGCAGACATGGGGAGAACATGCAAACTCCACGCAGGGAGGACCTGGGGAGCGAACCCAGGTCTCCTTACTGTGAGGCAGCAGCACTACCACTACGCCACTGCACCACCGTGTTCCCATATTTAATACACTCTTTAACTCCTATCATTATGAAAATGATATCAAGTATACATCTCAGTATTTTAATTATTCAGAGAGCTGTAATATTACGAATGTAATGGATTCTGTGTCCTGTCGGAGGAAGCACATAGTGAGTCACACACATAGAGTACATAGAAGAACACATACAGTACAAAGCATTTGATTTGCTACTTTAGTTACGATGGTATTTGTGAAACTAGTAAATTAAATTATTTTAAGATGAAGTTTATGACCTTCTACTTTAATGACAAAAGAAATTACGTGATTAAAGTGGAAATTTTGAGATTAAAGTTGACATTTCGAGCTTTTTTCCCATTGTGTGCCTATTTTTTTTTCTCTGTACCCTAATAAGCTTCCATATGACACTCAGACGATGGGCTACGACTCTCCTTTTCACAGTGACTTTGATATCTGACAACTTCTTTTTTATTTCAGGCACTGTGCGACTTTGTGAAATTGAGCTTTCGAGTATATCCGACACTCTATGTCACTAAATCAACTTCCTTTTGTTGTTTATACCTTTTTTTAAACCAACAAATAGTACGTTTTTCCATGCCTCCACTTGGTATTCGCTGAAATTCTTCTATTTTCCCCCGTGCTTTTGCCATTGTCTTTACACAGAAGGCTGAGCTTAAGGGCTATTTATATTGATTTACATATTCAAAGAGGCATAATTCTGGGAGGAGTTGGGGCAGGACAACAGCCACGTCCACGTGCATTACTTTTCATGCTGACCGGGATTTATGTAGCAGAAGAATGTGGAAGTTGACGTATGCACAGATTTATGCATCTGGATTTTTTTGTGCATACGCACATTTCTGCTTTTGTCCGTATGCCATGTTTTAGTGTGAATTCTACGCACAGCATTATGCATGAGGCCCCAGGAGATGGAAACATAATAATGAATCACTGTGAGAATGGAAATGATTGTAATCGGAGAGACTATTGAACAGAACATCCAATATAAAATGGCAAAAAGTGAGCATTGTAAGTCCAGATCAACAGATAATTAAAAAAAAGGAACAGAACCTATGTGTCTGAATAAAGTAACCACTGCTTGTTATGTTTATCCAATCGAGCAATGCTGCTACATGGGACCACCAAATTTATAGTGCAGCGTCTGCTGCATCATAAACACAACTGCCTTATTCGTATGATGTGATTTCTGTGTCACACAAGCACATAATAGTTATAAAAATAAACTTTATAAAATCAAATGCAAAATGGAGTTAAACCCCTTAAAACAAATTCATCAATATAAAAAAAACTTTAAATAACCCAAAATACTCATATAAACATGTATAATTATGAAAGTAGGATTCTTCTCAAATTCTTGTGCATTCCTGTGCAATATTTTTTGTAGTATCTTGAACATATGTGATTTGATACTGAAAATTATCACTGAAAGTTTATGTAATTTAATAACACTGAAAATAACAAAATAAAAATCACAGTAACAGTAACAACAGCATTGCTGTAATGCTCTGAGTCTCTGTACTGGACTTCATAGAACTATGTAGTAATAATTTGAGATCTCCTCCATATTTTAATGACCGCTAAGGTGCTCATATCTCATTTGATACCCAGTTTTAAGCATTTATTAAAAAGGCACACATTACAAATTATAAATAATTATTGAATGCCATTTTACCCAAAACAAGTCTTACTGTTTCTCGATCTGTAAATGCTATAACTTACTGGAACAAATAATATGGATCTTTCACTGCCATCTATTATTTTCAAAGATAGGTAATAGAATTAATTTAAAAATATTTTAAATCACTTGACCAATGTGTATCTTCAGTGTCTTTCCTTGGTATCCACGAGTGTCTGAACCTGTCCTGACCAATGTTGCTATAAATCCTGCTTCTCAGACTCTGTCTTTGTTTTTCAGGTGCCTTGCTCACCTCATGTCTGCCCTTATACTTCATGTCATTGAAGGACTCTCACAGCATGTCTCCTGCACCTGTCATGATTTGATATGATTTTTGGGTCCTCAGACACCACCAGTTTTTATTTCCTGTGTTAGGCCCGCTTCCAGTGTTATTAGGGATGTAGCCTCTGAGGTCTGGACCCATGCATAATTGACGCAATGGAATTAAAGGACGGCTATGAGTTTAAATCCTTATCCAAAGTGCGGATACCAAATCTCAAAAGAATTTAAAGTTTATCTTTTCTCGCATGTACTTTTGGTTTTGATCCTCTTGTTTGACCACAATTATTGTCTCTCATATTGGAGTTCAGTTTCATTTCATTTTCTACCTTTTTTTTTGTTTTTTTACACATATCTTACAGTTTTTGCTCAAAAGGTTCATATGTGAGTTTGTGAAAGAAAAAAGCCTTTACTCCTTCTTGTGCATCGCAGGCTCTCACATCCTCATTGGATCACACGACCTAAACCTAACTGACCAGTCATACCAAAGTCAAACTGACCAATCAGATTGCTCACAGGAACTGGACACACACATACAGAACTTAGCATTTTATTTTATTACATAGTGGTTAACAACTAAATAGGTGAAGCATAACAAATGAGCATGATTAGTACCTCTGGGCTATAATGAGCAACAACCTTGTTTGAGTGTAACTGTTGTTTAGTATTCTCATACATTTATACAACATTTTTTGCGACCCTTCTTATTTCTCATCTTGTGTCATTGGTTTAATAAGTGTGGAATATTTTCAATGAATTTTCCGTAGTTGTTCAACAAGGCTAAAAATGATCTCATGCAAATTACCTCTACAGTTTCCTTTGTGGACTGTGCATGTGCTCCATCTCATACATCCCCTATCTTACTTGACACTCAAGTTATCACTTTGTCATTATTTGAGTATTGCTTTAAAATGTTTCATATGTTTTTCTGGGTTATGCCCAGTTATCAATATATCATCAAGATAACATTTTACCCCATCTAAACATTGTAACACCTGTTACATTATTTTCTGTGAAAACAGCAGGTGCACTGGAAATGCCATAAAGTAATCTGTTAGAAGCAGATTAGAGCCCATTGTTTGTATTGATGGTACAATAAGTAACACTTTCAAATTGTTCCCAGCTGCTGGTAGGTGTACGATTAAGTCAAGCTTTGCAAACATTTAACCACCAAACAAACAAATTTTGATTTGTAGGCCAAAGGTGCTGTCCTATGTCCCCATTGTCATTTTATAATCTCTACGTATTCTTATCCATTTGTCCATTTTGAGTAAACAGACATTAGGTAGAGCCCATTCACTATAACTATCCAGAGATGATATATCTTCAGATTCATGGCTCTGAGTATCTTTAAGGGTGTACTGCATGGCGAGTGGTTTTCAGAATATTCCCATAGCCCTTTCAATGACATATTCTTTTTCTTTGATACTCACAAGCATAGGGCTTGGCTTAAATAATAAGGAATTATCTACCACACTACTTTCCGAACAGCTTCACGTTGTGAACACCTGACATGGCTAAGTGAAAATGACTGATATATTCTGTAAGCAGTAATGCAACACCATTACTCTTTAAGACTATTAACTCCAAGGTATGAACTCTTGAATTACTCTGAAACATAATGTACTGTTTTTTTTTAAATTTGTTGAGGTATAAAATGTGTTGTGGTGAGGTGACCTTCCGCTGCTATGAACTTAAAATCTGGAATAGCCTGCCAATAGGAATTCACCAGGCTAATACAGTAGAGCACTTCAAAACACTGCTGAAAACACATTACTTTAACATGGCCTTTTCATAACTTCACTTTAACTTAATCTTGATACTCTGTATGTTCAATTCATAACTATTCATGGTGGCTCTAAAATCCATACTGACCCCTACTCTCTCTTCTGTTTTTTTTTCCGGTTTCTACAGGCCACCACCACCTACTCAAAGCATCATGATGCTCCAACAATGATGGATGGATCAAAAGCCAGAAGTCTACGTGACCATCATCATCAAGTCCTTCCGTGAGAACCCTAAATCCAAAGAGGACTGTTTCATTTATGTTAGGTAGAATGCCCAGAGGGGACTGGGCGGTCTCATGGTCTGGAATCCCTACAGATTTTATTTTTTTCTCCAGCCGTCTGGAGTTTTTTTTTTCTGTCCTCCCTGGCCATCGGACCTTACTCTTATTCTATGTTAATTAATGTTGACTTATTTTATTTTTCTTACTGTGTCTTTTGTTTTTCTATTCTTCATTATGTAAAGCACTTTGAGCTACTTTTTGTATGAAAATGTGCTATATAAATAAATGTTGTTGTTGTAACATATATTAACTGTAAACCATCAAAAGACTCAATTTCACAACAAGTTCTGTGATAGGACACTCACTCAGTTTTCATTTTAACTCACACACCATTAAATAACACATAAACAGTTAATGATTTGTCAGTTTTTAAAGCAAACAGTTCAGATTTCCTTCCTTGCTATAGGCAACCTTGCAACATCTTTTGGTTATACTTAGAAACAAGCTCTGGTCTTGTGCTGATGATCATTGCAGTATCCATCACTGTGGTACATGGCCAGGATGCAACAAGTCAGCTCTTACATTTCCTTGCATGTTTTGTTCCTAAGAGCAGTATTCCAGTGTAGGTGCCAGGAAGGAAGGACGGGCATCTTGGCTGGGATAAAGGACAGATTCACACTTGATCAGGAGACCATAATGGAAGGATCAGGCAAATGGGCTCACCGGGAGTAGTTTGTTCTCCCATACGGCAGGTGGCAGTGTTCCTCAGAGCTAAATCTGATCAGAAACCCCACAAGGGTTGCATGTGAGTGAGTTGGAGTCCGGAGACACAGTTATGTCTTGGATTTTGGTAACCTCCAGAGAGCGCCACTAGGGGAGGACTGCCCTGGTTTCCATACCCCCGGAAGTACTTCAGAGGACTTGGCCAGGAAACCTGAAGCAGTTCCCATGCTGACTTTAAAGGAGAGCCTGTTGCCTCACTTAAATCGAGTCAGAGACTGGAGGCAGTGGGCAACACTCTTTTGGAGGAAGAAGGAGAATGGCTTATTTGTTATGGTGTTTGAGTGAACAAGGTGTTCTTTATTTGAACCTGGAGTTGCTTTGGGTATTGCTTTGTCTGTGGTTTGGGCCTCAGTGGTGCCCCCTTGTGTTTATATAGTTTTATTATGTTGAATGGAAAATAAATGAATAAACAAATTCAGCAGGGAATGATGTTATAAAACAGCAGTGCAGAACTCTCACACACATCTCTGATGATTTTCATAAAATAAAAATAAATCCCTGAGTTTCCTCTATGCTTGCTTTCATCTCTATATTGTAATAACAGACTAATCTGTGGTTGCTGAAGTACATGTCATTACACAGTAATGTCTGGATGTTTTTCACTATTTTAAGCAAAACTCAGGAGTGCCAGACTGTGAAATCTGATGTAGAAAGCAGTTCAAAGGAAAAGAATTAGGAATGCCATTCATTCATTCATTTTTGGAATTAGCTTTATCCAGTACAAGCTTCTCAGAGCCTACCCAGGCAGGAACAGGCACAACACAAGAATCAGTCCTGGATAGGACAGGGAACACTCACTCTCCTATAAGGAGCAAATTAACAGTTGTCAATCACCATCAATCAATCAATCAATCAATCAACATTTATTTATATAGCACATTTTCATACAAAAAAATGTAGCTCAAAGTGCTTTACAAAATGAATAGAAAAATAAAAGACACAATAAAAAAATAAACATAAGTCAACATTAATTAACATAGAATAAGTAAGGTCCGATGGCCAGGGTGGACAGAAAAAACAACAAAAAAAAAAACTCCAAAAGCTGGAGAAAAAAAAATAAAATCTGTAGGGGTTCCAGACCAAGAGACCGCCCAGTCCCCTCTGGGCAATCTACCTAACATAAATGAAACAGTCCTCTTTGTATTTAGGGTACTCATGGAAGGACTTGATGATGATGGTCACGTAGACTTCTGGCTTTCAGTCCATCAATGTTGGTGCATCATGATGCTTTGGGTAGGTGGTGGTGGCGCAGGCCGGAAAAAGAAGCAGAAGAGAGAGTAGGGGTCAGTATGGATTTTGGAGCCACTATGAATAGTTATTATGAAGAATTGAACATACAGAGTATCAGTATTAAGTTAAAGTGAAGTTATAAAAAGGCCATGTTAAAGTAATGTGTTTTCAGCAATGTTTTAAAGTGCTCCACTGTATTAGCCTGGCGAATTCCTATTGGCAGGCTATTCCAGATTTTAGGTGCATAACAGCAGAAGGCCGCCTCACCACTTCTTTTAAGTTTAGCTTTTGGAATTATAAGGAGACACTCATTTGGAGATCTAAGGTTACGATTTGGAATATAACGTGTCAGGCATTCCGATATATAAGATGGGGCGAGATTATTTAAGGCTTTATAAACCATAAGCAGTATTTTAAAGTCAATCCTGAATGACACAGGTAACCAGTGTAGTGACATCAAAACTGGAGAAATGTGTTCGGATTTTCTTTTCCTAGTTAGGATTCTAGCAGCTGCATTCTGCACTCGATGCAAATGATTTATGTCTTTTTTGGGTAGTCCTGAGAGGAGTGCGTTACAGTAATCTAGTCTACTGAAAACAAAAGCGTGAATTAATTTCTCAGCATCTTTCAATGATATAAGAGGTCTAACTTTTGCTATGTTTCTTAAGTGAAAAAATGCTGTCCTAGTGGTCTGATGAATATGCGATTTAAAATTCATTAGCATTACATCTTTTTTTTTTTTTTTTACTGTGGAAGGAAATTCCTGCTCTTGACACCGTGAGAACTTATGAAGACCAAACAGGCGATGCAGCACCTTGGAATGACATTGAGTTTCAAGCACTGTAAGTTGATAAATAAAGCTACCAGCTACACAACTGTACCAGTGGAATAAGAACAGCCTTTGAAAGTGTCACACACGCGTAAAAGTACGAGAAATGGTGATGAGGAACACAATACTAATACTCTTCTTTCCTTTGCATCTACAGGAAAATGCCAGAATTAAAAGCCCATACCTCAACTAATGCTCCAATCTCCACCACCACCCACACAATGAAGACAATTTCCTTTCCAGCTCCATGGAATTACCTCACTTCCAGTCCCGTCACGATGACTTCAGTTCCATCCCTCTGGTTCTGACATCATCTCTGGCCTCCCTCAAACCCTGTCATGTCCGTTGTATTCATTTCTTCCTGTCATTTGTTTTTCCCTTTAAAAGCTCCAGGACACTATGTTTTGTTATCAAATGTGTATGATTTTTCATTTTTAATTTTGACCTTCTTGCCAACGGCTGGATCCTGCGGCCAGTATACGTTGTCACACACGTGCGCATGGGAGGCAGCTAAAGGGCAATTCCAAATCCGACCGAGATGTGGCAGAGTGCACTGACTTTTTCTCACTTTCTTACAGACCATTCACAGGTAGTTCCACCTGGCCCTGTTGACATCAATCCCGGGTTCAAGTCTATGGAGGAAGACCTTGACGTCTCCGACCCCTTTGATGTCACGTCCAGGCTCGAACCTATGGCTGAAGACCCGTCCGATCCCGGCCCCTTTGACGTCATTTCCTATCCTGACCTGTAAAAGCCTCCATCTTTCCCCTATTCCCTCAGTTCTGTTTTGGACTCCAGTTTGTGCACATCAGTGCTGTCATTTATTTTTGCAACTTTTGCAGCCAGGAAATTAATATACAGGTGGCTGCCCCAAACCTTGCTATGGTTCTTTGTGGAGTTTGTGACAACGGGACAATTCTTAATGTGTCTCATTTGTTTCGGTATCACAAAAGCTGTACACAAATTTAAGATGTACAGTATGTTTTATAATCCAAAAAAATGAATATCCCTGGATATTTATGAGAAAAATGAATACTAATTTTCAGGTTATTGAAGTACAGATTGCAGTTAGCTAAACTAAGATAGATAGATAGATAGATACTTTATTAATCCTCAAGGGGAAATTCACATACTCCAGCAGCAGCATACTGATAAAAAACAATATTAATTAAAGAGTGATAAAAATGCAGTGCAAGTTAAAAATTGCAAGGTGGAGAGTGCAAGGCAGGTATAACAGTCTATAATTTTGTATAGTGTTAACGTTTACTCCCCCGGGTGGAACTGAAGAGTCGCATAGTGTGGTGGAGGAACGATCTCCTCAGTCTGTCAGTGGAGCAGGACAGTGACAGCAGTCTGTCGCTGAAGCTACTCCTCTGTCTGGAGATGATACTGTTCAGTGGATGCAGTGGATTCTCCATGATTGACAGGAGCCTGATCAGCGCCTGTCGCTTTGCCACAGATAGCAAACTGCCCAGCTCCATGCCTACAATAGAGCCCGCTTTCCTCACCAGTTTGTCCAGGTGTGAGGCGTCCTTCTTCTTTATGCTGCCTCCCCAGCATACCACCGCGTAGAAAAGGGCACCCGCCACAACCGTCTGATTGCACATCTGCAGCATCTTATTGCAGATGTTGAAGGACACCAGCCTTCTAAGGAAGTATAGTCGGCTCCTTACAGGTGTTGGAGATTAGTACCAATGACCCGTTTCGTAAATGAGTTGACTTGTTGCCTACTGATTAACGAATTCTGGGGTGGCAGCATCACTCCAATGCATCTTGCAACTGGGCTGACCTACCAAAATATCTCACTTTTGGTTTGTAAATACATCCCATTGTTTTCCCTTGGTCATTTTCTTGGTATGTGATTATTTTTATACAATTACTTATGAGTAATTCTTATTACAAATTCCAAGCAGTCTATACTCAGTATATACAGAATTGTACAAAAGTATTAGATATTTCACAAAAAACGTTTGATGTATATGGTTATTTTGCATCTTTTGGATTAGTGTGTCAATAGAAAATAGTGTATTCTATAGTTCCAAATGTTCCTTTTGCAAGAAGTGTAATAATACATTAAGACAGTGGTGAGTAATGTTGGTCCAGGAGGGCCTCAGTGGCTGCAGGTATTTGTTCCAATCCAGTTTCTTAATGAGAAGTCAAAGATTGGTGCTACAGCATTTGCTACGCTAGTGACATTCTTCTGATTCATTTTATTCGCCTCGTTTGTTAAGATCTTGTACCCTTAACTGCATATCTTAGTTTCAAAAGGTAGCATTCACTGTTTTCCATTGCTCATTATTAGCAATAAGATGCAAATGATAAAGGAGACAGCAGTTCTCCATCTTACTTGTCTTCATTTACACCTGTGCGGATTTATCATGCACTATTGGGTTTAATAAAATACGCAGAAGGAACCTGAAGAGATAAAAGTGAAGGACTGAGAAATATTCATCCATTTTATGCTTCAAATCATTTAGATGATATCCTTAGAAAGGAAAAAAATCAACAATATAAGAATGACCTGCCATGACAGAGTTAAAACACTAAAAAACATTAAATAAATAAGATCTGTTATTGGTAAGGATTGCTTTTTTTTTATTAAACATCCAGGTTCGATCAGAAACCTGCTGCCATTGCATCACTCCAGGACGGACGTTACTCACCACAGCATTAAAATATCTGAATGACTTAAAGAAAGCAGTTAACACAGTAACAGACCACTTTCAAGTTAAAACATGTAACATCTTTGTAGGCATACAGCCCACTGCTGGATTAATCAAATATAGCAGAAGGGTGCTAATGAGCAAAGGCATCATGTGTAGGTGAAACCAAAGGGTCTAACTGAAATAGAAACAGCTATATAGAGACAGGAAGTCAGGGCAAGGGACAATCATACTTAAAAGATGGGGTTACCACAAATGTAGTGATTTATAACCTGCAAACATCAGCAGGTCTCTCTGAAGCAGAAATTTTACAGTAGCTATTTGATTCCAGATGTGCTGTCCAAACTCTTCTGTAGAAGCACAAACAAATAGGGAAAGTTGAGAACCGGAAATACAGTGGTTGGCCATGGAAAGTGATTACAGCAAGTGAAAAATATATCCAGTTTTATTTTCTTTTATTTTGGAAGATGTCAAGCAACGCAGTCATCTCAGGACTGGCAGTAACCACTGGCACTTTGATATTGCCATCTTTAGTCTAGAGAAGTCTTGGTCTTCATGGAAGAATTGGAACTAAAAATCCATTCCTCCAAGGTGAAAATAAAGCCAAACAACTCACGTATGGTGGAAAACATAAGCACTGTGCTGCAGAAAAATGGCAGCAGATGTTTTGGACTGATAAATGAAAATTTGAAATGCTCACCTCTAACAGAAGGCATTTTGTCCATTGAAATGATTGAAAACTGTACATGAATGAATGTCTGAAGCCAACGGTGAAGCGTGATGGAGGTTCATTTCAAGTTTGGGGATGCATTTCCACAACTGAAGTGGGTCATTTGATCAAAATTAATGGCCCCTCTCACTGGTAAGAATTAAAGAGAGATTCTTATCCATCATGCAATACCATTAGGGAGTCATTTAATCACCCTCCACTTAGTTTTGCAGCATGACAATGACCCCGACCAAAACCATAAAAAAACTGTCTGCAGCAAAAAGAGGATCTGGAAACCCTGCAACAGATGGTATGACACCTGCTGAGACATGATCTCAACATCACTGAGCCAGTATCAGATTACTTAGGGAGACAGAAGCATATCAGACAGCCCAATTGTTCAGTGTAACGGTAGCAAGTCTCTCAAGAGGCTTGGAGTAAATGACCACTCAAGTACCATCAGAAACTACTTGACAGTGGACTTACGATGATGAAAAGTGTGGTCACACCAAATATTTATCTCATTTATGTGTTTTTCTGTTTACTGAAATTTCTAGGAAGTTGTTTGATTAATAAAAACCATTCATGGCATTATTTTTGAAAACATTTCCACTTTACAGTATTTTCTTCATAAGTGCCGAAGTATTCTGCATATATTTTGTATATATACTTCCGTATATTTTTGTAATGATAAAGAGGGAGAGACATTGTAAAGGGTTGGGGACCAAGTGGGTGCCTTGTTTAATATAAAAAAGGTAGGATAATGTTTGCCGTTTCCCAGAGAATTTCTCTCTTATTCAGAGTAATCTTTGTCCACAGGGTTCTGTGCTTGTTGGATGTGGTTTACCAATTGAATGCCCACTTCCAGTGCACTCATTCCATAAATAGTGCCTGGGATGGGTCCATCTCCAGACTTGTTCTTCTTTCGGCAGGTGAAAGAGACGCAGGCATTAACAGCCAAGATTGTTCAGGCACTTGGGATTTTTGTCATTCTCACTAGCGACTGAGGTTTTTTGCTTTCTTGAAATTTAGACATTTTTGCCCGCTATTTGGATTTGATTTGCTTGTTGTTTTTGGCTTGTTATTGTTCTGTTGTTTTGCATGTGTTTCATGGAATTAATTTTTTTTATATCTTTTTATTTTGATCCTGCATAATAACAGGTTGGATTTTTCATGGGTGCTGCCATGTTGTTTAGGGTTACCAGTCAAGTGCTTCAGCTTGCCTCCAAGTACAACTTTATTTAGATATAAAAACAAATCAACAGTAAATCGTTGCTATGCTTAAGTTAGAGATTGGATTTCTAGTTACATTAAGACTTCTGCTCTTGTTATTTTATTACTTTGACTTCGAAATTTTGGTTTGACTTCTCACTTGTTTGGATGTTGTTACTAATTTATTGATAGATCTTTTAGTTCACCCTTAAAATCAATTTCCATTTCCTGGTCAATTCATTTCTATGGTCTTTGGACAAAGCCCATGTCTACCTTACCTATATTCTGCTGTTTTGTCTGTGAACACCTTTCTATCTTCTTTTAAATTTTTTAGATTTGTCTAGCTATTTTTTTTCCTCTTTTGGATTACTGATGTCATGTCTCTCATTCTGTCAGTTTGCCCTAATCTGCACACTCACAAAGGTGTTTGAAGCAAGTCATCTGGCAGTTCTTGGCTAATCCTCTGGAGAAGCCATTACCAAGGAGCTATGCTGTACACATTCTAGCGTCTGCATCCTTGGTCTGCTTAGCATGCAACTGACAGATGTACAATGCCTGAATAAAATGAGGTTCGTGTTTGCAAAGAGTGCACGAAGGGGCAATGAAGCAAGTAGACAAGTTTGTTTGCTTCATACAAAGGGCCTCATGTATAAGGCCATGCATAGAATTCACACTAACACATGGTGTACAGACAAAATGGGAAATGTGCGTACTCACAAAAAAATCTAGCTGCATAAAACTGTGCGCATGCCAAGTTCCATGCACTTCCCCTTTATAAATTCCAATGAACATGAAATGTAACACAAGTGCACACATCTACAGTCCCACTCCAACTCTTCCCAAAAATCCAAATATCTGAATATGCAAAGCAATATAAATAGCACCATCCATTCAGTGTGTATGCAAAAGGTAATGGCAAAAGCACATAGAAAAAAGAAGAATTTCAGCAAATGCAAAATGGAGGCAAGGAAAAACTATTTGTTGGCATAAGCAGTGGTCTAAGCAACAAAAGGAAGTTATGGAGTGATACGTACATCGCGGAGACATTCAAAAGATCAAGTTCAGAAAGTCACACAGTGCCCAAAATAACAAAAAAGTGGTCAGATATCAAAGTCAACATGAAAAAGCGAGTCGTAGTCTGTTTATTCTGTTTCAGACAATATGACAAAAATTGACTTCTGTACCAAGGACACAAATCCACTTGCGAAGGAACAGGTAGAACACAATTCCTCAAAGTCTGCCTTTGTAAAGCCGGCACCAGTTCAGCACACACCTCCAAGAGGATAGCTCTTGGAAATCAAAATCAACTTAAAAGCCAGTCATCATCATTTCTAAATACACGCTACTGTATATTCTAATTCTTCCATTTGCGATGTCTTCTAACAACACTAAAGCATCTATGGTAGTTAGAATAGTTTGGCCATTCCATGCACCATTATATTGTTACAAAATAATTACAATCAAGTGAATTAAATTTGTAAACAATATGCAGTTAATTTCGGTGTATTTAATAAATCCCATGTCATCGAAGCAAATCTGAAAAAGAAAGGAAATGACACAGAAACAGCAGCACTGCTTTGATGTTGCGTGCGACCAGTTTGAAAAACCAAGCAGAAACTTGTGTATGCACTGCGTGAGGCAGCCGTGAAAAGGTGTGTGGCTTTACACCAAGTTTAGTTTTTATATATCTCAAAGTGTGCGAGGAAATGGTTTATACATGAAGCCCAAAGTGTTCATTCAGTTTTTCATTTTATTCCATTCATCTGTCAATTTTCAAAACAGTACAATTTAGAGTGGTGAGGAACTGTTAGCCCATTGAAGAAACAAATCCTTGACCTACATTCTTTGGACTGTAGAAGGAATACCTTGAAGACTCACTGGGTCTTCTGTACAGATTCCACACTAGAAGTCTGGAGTTATGGGAGAGCAGTGTTAGCCACTGCATCATCATATCTTGGGCTAGAGCAGCAACTGCAAAATGCCACCTTAGCTACAGCACATGTCAGATTGAAGAGGCTGTAGTGAGGAAGATGAGCAGAAGATGGAATGCAGGATGAAGTAATCATTTCAGATTTGTTTTTAGGCGATGAAAGACAGAGCACATATGGAATGATGAAGAAGGACTTTGGAGGTCCTTTAACTAAGAATGCATAACATCTCCCAGTCATTTAGATCTAAGTGAATAATTCAGTCTTTAAGTGCATAAGAGGATAGATTCCTCGGGTATGCAGAATGACACATTTCTGGCAGCCCTTCAGGGATCATTAGCCTGAGAATAGACAGAATGGAAATGTCATCTGGTTGCCAGCAGCAGTTGAAACACAACTTAAAACAATGGGGTGATGCATTTTGTTGTAATGCCACCTATACCACTGTAGACTGCGTTTCTGTCATCCTTCTGCAACATACAAAACCGCCTTGCCATTTAACATTTTCTGCATATGCTGTTGACCAAGACAGCAAATGGTTCTGCCTTCAGTACTGTGACAATGTGTTGCTATGGCATGTATACATCTGCTTAGTTTACATAACAATTATACAATTCACAGGACACAGAGAAAGCACTGTCATTCTCAAAATATCAGAACAATTGTAATCACAGCTCTTGTCAGGATGCTGAAATGGTGCAGGGCACATGCAAGACTAAATGGTTTTCCAAAACAGACACGTCTTGTGCACTCACTGCTTCTAAAATTCAAAACAGCAAAAATCTTCATCCATAAACTACAATCCAATCTATCCCTGCCTGTTTTTTTTTACATTGAGTAGAAGGGGTTAGAAGACACGATTGTTGCAGGAGAGAACAATCCTGTTCAGAATCCATCCTTTCACCCTTCCATCTGCCCATTTGCCATTATATTGTTACTGGGTGCCACACGTACTTATAGCAGGTCACTAACTTAAAGTGCATGACTTTAGGATTTGGGAATAGTTAGTGAAAATATATAATGACATTAGACGAAAGTGAGCGGTGTTTTAAATTAAATCCAGGGCCTAGAAGCTATGAGCGAATAATACTAACCATTGTGTTAGCCTAGAAAAATGACAATGTTTTCCAAAATGAGACAAGTCATTTTATTGGCAAAAATTAATTGAGATGACTGTGGCAGATTTTAAAATAAATTACTGATGTTTATCTTCATCCAGACAGTGCAAAGATGGAACCATACTTGTTGTATTATGTGGTGTAAATAGAAGGCTTGGTAGTTTTACTGAAAACGGCTAGAGTGGATGTGCCTGGTGTTGAACTTGATGTCTCATATAAAAGGATAGTAACAAATTGTGGAGATTTCCCTATACAATGTAGCTTTATTTATCAAATACTAGGGGGCTTTGCCCCCTGCTCGCTTCACTCGCCAAACCCCCCAGCCTACGCTACGCCACAGCCACTTCGTGTCTCTGCCGCTTGTGTATGTAGATTTCACTTTCACCAAACAACAAATCTTTTAATTCTCACAGATACGCCTCTTCATTGGTAAGAAACACTACTTTTAACTGATGGCTACATGAATTAGATGATCTACAAGTCTCCAACTTAAAGTTTAAATCCGAACAATATATTCAATCTCTTTTCGCTGTTATGTTATTTCACTGAGTAATAATTTCCATTTGTTTGCACTAATATAATCTTTACTATCATTTTTTGAGACTTTCGATTTTTAGTACTTTCATTATCTCTAACCTGCTCTGCATGTGTATTGCACCAACATTTTTTAATTCTTTACGACATTCTACATTGTCATCTACTCTTTGTCTTTTATTTCGGCCCCTGTCGTGGTTAAATCTCTTGGCACAAAGTTTTGTCTCACAGGACGTGAAAGTATCTCTCTGAAAAAGTCACATCTCGTCCCAGGCTAAAAAGTCTCATCTCGTCCCAGGATTTTTTAATTTTATAGAGAGAAAATGAGCCACTGCTTTATTTACACCCGCACATCCCAATTAATTGGCTGCTCAGTCAGTGATGGCATCCTATGTGAAGACAGGACTATATAAGCAGGAAGCATCAAGTAGTCAAAGACTCAAGACTTACATAGCTTTGAATGAGAAATAGTAATGGATATCGGGATGAGTTGCTTTGAAATTTTGTATACAAAATTGTATTCAGTTAGAAAACATCTGGACACCAGAGGCCATGATTAGAAATAGACCTTTGTTGACAGCGGCCAGCAAAAGGTGGCACAACATATGAAAAGTAATAGATAATCAGCCAGGATCTCAGTCTAACACTGTGACAAAACAGGCAAATAGTGTAACAGCAAACAACTTACTGTCCTCTGAATTTCCACACTGACATGCCAAGTTGGTGGACACTGTCCTGGCTGTGCCCTTGGACCCAACAAACTGTTGTCAGCTAAACGTCTTGGTCTTTACTATTTGAATGGGGCCACTTCAAATATGAATTTGTCATTGAGATAAATTGCATCTTCGGTCAAGTGAGATTATTCTGTAAAGTAATTATCCAGGATCATTGGCACTTGCCCCAGCAGATTCAGGGACAGTTTCGGCCCACAAGTCGTAAGGCTGCTGAACAGTCAGTACTCAAATATTGTAGTTTTAGGATTTGTGTGTTGTGAAATAAGTACAGAGTACAGATAAAGGTTTGGGGTATCCACCCCATATACTTGAAAACACAGTTTGAGAAAATTAGCAGTCTTTATAGACTGAGCTCAAAACAGATCTGAATACAATATGAATTATGGTGGTTTATATGGTGAGTGAACAGGAAGGGGCGGGTCCAGATTCACAGGAACTGGAAGTGATGTCAGAGGACTAAGGTTCAGTCTGCTGGTCTGCAGAGGAAAATAGAGAGAGAGTTTTAGTGAACAGCATCAACCCCTGGCTCAATGGATAAGTACAATTATTTGAGCCCATAAGCCAGGGGTCCTCAATCACAGTCCTGGCGGGCCGCAGTGGCTGCAGGTTTTTGCTCCAACCCAAATTGCTTAATAAGAAGCACTTATTGCTCAAGTAGCACTTCTACTTCACTTTAGTTGTCTCACGCGTTAAGATTTTGAGTGCTTATTGCTTATTTTAGTCTTAAACAGCTGTATTCTTGTTTTTTAATTGCTCCTAATTAGAAATAACTTGCAAATGACAAAAGAGACCAGCATTTCTCCATTTAGCTTGTTACCATTTACACCTGTTTGTGTTTATCATTCACTATTGGGTTTAATTAAATACTGGGAAGGAAAGTGAAGAGAAAAAAGTGAAGGACTGAGAATTACTCCTCCATTTTAGCTTTCAAATCATTTGGATGATATTCTGAGAAAGGGGAAGAAAATCTAGGATATGAGAATTACCTGACATAGCAGAGTTAAAGCACTAACAAGCCATGAAATTAAATTACTGGCAAGTATTGCTTTCTAATTAAGCAAGCGGGTTAGAGCAAAAACCTGCAGGCACTGCAGCCATCCAAGACTGTGATTGAGAACCCCTGCTATAAGCTGTCTCCCATGCGCATGTGTGTGACAGTGTATTAATAAATAATACAGTTAATGTATGGCTCCATCAGGCTGTATTAAAGGAAAAAAACATTAAATATTATTTCCACACTGAAAAGGAAAGCAGGTTAAAGACACAATGCTTTGGCTCTATAGCCTTCATCAGGTGTACAACTGTGATGGTCCAGTTTGGCTCTAGTAGCCACAGCATCCTTGGATCCAGAAACATTGATAACATTACCAGGAATAGCCGGGCAAATGAGGACACATAAGAGACAAGAGTAGGTGCAGGTATACAAGTGCTTTTATTTTCAAAGAAAGTACAAACTGTGCAGTGATCTTCCATAAATAAATTAATAATCCAATATAAAAACTTTGAGTCTGGAGAAGGCTAAATAGTACATAAAAATAAGCAATAAATATTCCACACTAAACATGAGGTTAAAATTCCCAGGAAGAATTCATCCATTAACTATCCATGAATCTTCCCCTTAAAACTGACATCTTCTCGATTTTACTTTCACTGTCTTCTCACTACAAGGAGATGTCTGACAAGTGCAGTTAACCTTTCAAACAGAACTCAACTCCCTGCTGCCAGTCCTTTGGTGTCTGTGAGGGACTGGCCTCCCTTGTTTCCTGTTGACACTCCTCTGCCTTTCATGGCAGCCCTCATGAAATGGTTGGTTGCTCCTGCTTCCCAGACTGCTCAGTAGGAGCCACCCGACTCCTCTAGCACTGATCTTGCTCTCTTCTGCCTTCCCAACCACCTTTTCCACAGCACCATGACCGTTCCGACCCAATTCCACTATCTCTTTCATTCTTGCACTCTTCTTCCTTCTCTTTCAATATTTCTTTCAAATTGTTCCCCTCTCTATTCTTCTCCTGCTGCATTTATAGTACAATCATCTCCAGGTGCCTCCCGAATGCTGCGCTGTCATTGGCCAGCAATCATTAATTAATTCCTGCATGTGCACCCTGCACCCTATGAGTCTGAGTGAGCTCTCTTTATTTAAAACTGTGCATCAGCACACACCTAAATGCATTTTATTACAACAACTGAAAAGGAAAGGGCAGTTAACATATATGAAGGGATGAAGGCAAAAAAGCCAGGAAAGATCAAAGGAGAAAAGGTGAGAGTAGGTGAGAAAAAGCTGCCATTAGAGAGGTCAGAGGAAGAGATTAAAAAGGTCATATGTGATCCCCGATTGACAACGAGCCTGGAATTTTCTGGTTTTACTTTGAAAAATGTCTTTGAAGTCCTGTGAAAGAACTCAACCAGTGAGATCCATGTGGTTATGATCACTGGATGTGAAGTGCTCTGCAGCATACTTTGTAAGTTTTTTCATTTTAATGGCTCAAAAATACTCCCTGAAACAACAACATTTATTTATATAGCACATTTTAATACAAAAAATGTAGCTCAAAGTGCTTTACATAATGAAGAATAGAAAAATAAAAGACAGAGTAAGAAAATAAAATAAGTCAACATTAGTTAACATAGAATAAGAGTAAGGTCCAATGGCCACGGAGGACAGAAAAAACAAAAAAAACTCCAGACAGCTGGAGAAAAAAATAAAATCTGCAGGGGTTCTAGACCATGAGACCGCCCAGTCCCCTCTGGGCAATCTACCTAACATGAATGAAACAGTCCTCTTTGTATTTAGGGTTCTCATGGAAGGACTTGATGATATAGACTTCTGGCTTTTAGTCCATCAATGTTGGAGCATCATGATGCTTTGAGTAGGTGGTGGTGGCGCAGGCCGCCACCACAAAGAAACCGGAAAAAGAAACAGAAGAGAGAGTAGGGGTTAGTACGGATTTTAGAGCCACCATGAATAGTTATTATGATGAATTGAACATACAGAGTATCAGGATTAAATTAAAGTGAAGCTATGAGGAAGCCATGTTAAAGTAATGTGTTTTCAGCAGTGTTTTAAGGTGCTCTACTGTATTAGTCTGGCGAATTCCTATTGGCAGGCTATTCCAGATTTTAGGTGCATAACAGCAGAAGGCCGCCTCACCACTTCTTTTAAGTTTTGCTTTTGGAATTCTAAGGAGATTTGAGGATCTAAGGTTCCGATTTGGAATATAGAGTGTCAGACATTCCGATATATAAGATGGGACGAGATTATTTAAGGCTTTATAAACCATAAGCAGAATTTTAAAGTCAATTCTAAAACATACAGGTAACCAGTGTAGTGACATCAAAGCTGGAGAAATGTGTTCGGATTTTCTTTTCCTAGTTAGGATTCTGGAAGCTGCATTCTGCACTCGTTGCAAACGATTTATGTCTTTTTTGGGTAGTCCTGAGAGGAGTGCGTTACAGTAATCTAGATGACTGAAAACAAAAGCGTGAATTAATTTCTCAGCATCTTTCAATGATATAAGAGGTCTAACTTTTGCTATGTTTCTTAAGTGAAAAAATGCTGTCCTAGTGATCTGATGAATATGTGATTTAAAATTTAGGTTACAGTCAACAGCTACCCCTAAGTTTTTTACTTCCGTCTTGACTTTTAATCCTAATGCATCAAGTTTATTTCTGATAACATCATTGAATCCATTATTGCCAGCCACTAAAATTTCAGTTTTCTCTTTATTTAGCTTGAGAAAATTACTATTCATCCATTCAGAAATACCAGTAAGACATTGTGTTAGTGAATCGAGAGAGTCGGAGTCATCAGGTGCTATTGATAAGTATAGCTGTGTGTCATCAGCATAGCTGTGGTAGCTCACGTTGTGCCCTGAGATAATCTGACCTAACGGAAGCATATAAATTGAGAAGAGCAGCGAACCCAGGATAGAGCCTTGTGGAACACCATATCGGATATCATGTGTCTTTGAGTTATAATTACCACAACTAACAAAGAATTTTCTCCCTGCCAGGTAGGATTCAAACCAATTTAGGACACTGCCAGAGAGGCCCACCCATTGACTGAGGCGATTTCTAAGAATATTGTGATCAATGGTGTCAAATGCGGCACTCAGATCTAAGAGGATGAGAACAGATAAATGGCCTCTGTCCAGGGCCGGATTTAGACTTGATAAGGCCCTAAGCTATTTGAGACATGGGGCCCTTCATAAGTCCAGATATGCTGTAGTATATTTAAGTATATATGACAATTGCTCACTCGGACAATTTGTTTTGGGGGCTTGTGTAGCTTATACGTAAATCCTGCACTGCCTCTGTCTGTATTTACCCGCAAGTCATTTACTTCTTTAACGAGTGCAGTTTCTGTGCTGTGATTTGTTCTAAAACCCAACTGAAATTTATCAAGAATAGCATGTTTATTGAGGTGGTCATTTAACTGCATAATGACTGCCTTCTCTAGAATTTTACTTAAGAAGGGCAGGTTAGAGATTGGTCTAAAATTTTCAAAAGCAGAGGGGTCAAGATTATTTTTCTTGAGTAGGGGTGTAACTACAGCAGTCTTAAGACACTCTGGGAAGATCCCTGTATTTAATGATGAATTTACTATGTCAAGAATACTATCAATTAGCACGCCTGATACTTCTTTGAAAAAAAAAAAAAAAACGGTGTGCCAGCCATCTCCCTATTTCACCTATAGAGATATCTGGACACTTCCTACAAGAAATGCAGTAAGCAAGATTTTTAGACTGGAAATCATCTCACTGATATCAGACGTCCATCACATGTAGAACTTTCAGTAAACCCCCTCCCCGACAAATCACTCCACAAATGTTTTTCTTCCCAGTGCTGTAAAGCATTATAATAAATCATTTCAAAGGTAATAATAATTTAAGCTTTTTGCATGTATTGTTTAACTATCTAGTTTAAAATTTCCAGTCAAAGAGTTAGAATTAGTTAGCAACGTATTTTTTCAGGTGTCAATATTTCTGCATTTTTGTATAACTTCTGTTTATCCATATGTGTTTTATTTTTGTCCCTTTTAGATTCAACCAAGAAGGCAAATTTAATATTTTCATGTGTAAACATGACAAAATAAAACCCTTAAACCTTTATTCCTCTATAGAAATAGATGCATGGCTGTTTGCCTACTGGAGCCACCCTGACAAGGTGACATCTACCTTTAGGGCTGACCACAGGTTCCAAGAACTCCACTTTTCCTAGTCTGTATTTATTGTGGTTAACTGAAGGTTTTCCACTTGTTTGCATTCTAGCACAAGCCAAATGCTGTAAATGGTTACTTCAAAATTTAGAGCAGGCACACATAGTACAAATACACAACATCACGTACTTGAATGTGGCAGGGACATTGCACAAACCAAAAGGAATTGCAACAGTACAGCACAGTTCCTGATGAAGTCAGAGTGCTACTGCGGGGCAAGTAGCTGGGACTGCCAACAACTACATGAAGCAACATGACCCAGATAGGCAGTTTATTTATTTATTTATATGCAGTTTATTGCAGTTTATATGCATGGTTTATTTTGGGGAGTAGAAGGACATTTTTCCAAGATGCAGAGCTGATCTGCTGAAAATTCAGATTGAACCATCACAATGCATCCCTCTTCCTGATGTAAAAATAGTCATTCCGTCAGCTGACACATCCTTGGTGTTTTCCAGTGCAGTAGCCTCTTCTCCACACCTTGCACATGGAGAGAAAGCATGCAGGATGGCCAGCCCCATTGCCACTGGAGTATTGCACCAGGCAAATAATCTTGTGTACTCCTTCTACAGTTTTGTACGCCAAACTGCTATTGACATGAAAATCCCCAGTCAAGAGATGGTATAGGCTTTAATTGTGGCTGCATCATATCTTTAATCAGACACTTTGAAATTGTTTCCTTGAGTTAAATTTCCTGTTAAGTACATTTATAGTTTTATTTGTCTGTGTAGGCTTTGCTACTGGCAAGCTATATGAAGAACGTGATGTTTTAGCTAATTAGTATACTTTGTGTAAGTTTTCCCTAGAAATTGGAATTTGAAGATAAAGATCTGCATGAACTGGAACGACAAAGATGAAACACGTTCTTAAGACCGATGTTAGGGCCAGTTACTTTAAATGTAGAAAAAAATGTCTTTTTGCTGATTGGTTGAAAAAATTCAGAAGGATAGTCTTTAATCTGACATAAAACAAATTTCAAATGATGGATAGGCAGGCTAACATATTCCAAAGCAGGAAGGGAACTGTGCACTGTTTTCAGTGTATTTTAGATTATCTCATTTCATTCATTCTTATGCCCTATAATTAAAAAAGCAACAAATGAACAACTGCTAAATCACAAAGTGTGGCCTTTCACTTTCAAAAGGCTGCCCAAATGTGTGGCTTTACTCGGCTAATGAGAAGGGCTACTAGCATCCTGCTTTGCTCAATTAATTAAAAAAGCATCATAAAAAGTTGCTCATCAAAAAGAGAACTGTGCATTTTTAGTTCATAAACTAAACAAATAAATACAAGTAGTAGTAATAGTAGAAGTAGTAGTAGTAGTAATGTCACATATACAGCAAAGAAATAATTCAAAGTGCTTGGAGAGGTGCACAAAGAGTCAGTCATGAGGACTCACGATTAAAGGTGTACAATACACACATGCCACGTACAGTATGTGACCCGAGCTAAAGAAGAGGTCACCATGTCAGCAAAGTTGGAGCCATTTCTAGAGATGAGAGTCAGACATGTCACTGGAGTAGCTATAGATTTTAACTGTCTATCTATCTATCTATCTATCTATCTATCTATCTATCTATCTATCT
>JANRMT010062842.1:16426948-16439831 GCA_026402145.1 Polypterus bichir lapradei | reverse complement strand
TCTATCTATCTATCTATCTATCTATCTATCTATCTATCTATCTATCTATCTATCTATCTATCTAATTATTTTGATACTGTGGGTCTAAGACTGAAAGTTAGGGCTTACAACAAAATTTGCTATGGCTCCAGCATTTTAGCATTGAAGGTTGGCTAATGTGTATCATGTGCTATTCATACTTTACCTCCAACTGTTAGAATTTCAAAATCCTCCTTGTTGCATTTGATTTCCCTGAAGGTTGAGCAAGTACATCATTTGATAAAATGTGGGCAGTTTTATTTTTGTATATTTATTTTTATAAAGCAATAATGAGTCCCAAGGCCTGATAGTGAATCCATGTGCTGCTAAATAATGTTTTGTACATTTTTGTGGTGTTAGTTAGTTAGTTAGTTAGTTAACTCACCTAATGTACACAGTAGGGCTGTCCTTTTACAAGTCACCTGGAGTGTGACACCTTGTATGCATTGTGTTCCCAGTCACAGTGTAGTCTGGTGTTGACAGGCTAATTGACACAAGCACTGAATCATTGTAAGCATTTAAAACATTAACAAGGAACTACTACAGTAAATAGCTCTTTTTTAAAAGGTGTTTGCTATCAAATATGTAGCATGTGTCATCCATCCATCCATCCATTACCCAACCCGCTGTATCCTAATTACAGGGTCACGGGGGTCTGCTGAAGTTCTCAAAATGTCCTGACTGCTATATGGGGTCATGGGGTGCGGTGGGGGCTAGAGACTTTCCTGGCAGCACTTAGTGCAAGTCACTAAACAGCCCTTGACAGGGAGCTAATATAATAATTCATAGAGAGTCAACTGTTTTAAGTGTTAAAATGTTCATTTCAGGAGGTCCATGAGTCCTACAGATTTTTGTTAAAACCCAATTTCTTAATGAGGATCCAGTTACTGACGCATTTGTTAAGAATCTGTTATATTTATGTTTAACATTTTTATTTTTGTTTCAATAATGTCGTTTAGTTGTTCTTTGGTGGTGGCTTTTCTTTTTTGCAACTACCATTTTGTGTGTGGTTTCATGGGCACCTCCATATTATTTGTGGAGATGACTGCCTTACTGCTCATATGATCCATCTGTGATGATCTGACTTGTAGGCATGAGACAAAATGTTATGTTTTTATTTCTGTAATACAAAATACTGCCAATACGAAGTGCGGGTTTGTACTGTGTATTGTGTGACATTACAACATGAATTTATGAAACACAAATGCAAAAAAAAAAAATTATATTGAAAAACTGGGTACAACATGACAAGCTGACTTCACTTTGGCAGAACTGTTAATCACCTTCTGTATTATGATGTGAAGTTGAAAATTGCCACCACACAGCATAGACATCACTGTACATGAATGTAGGGTGGGACTGCAGGTCTCACATGCGAGTCAATGTTTCACTCTCTGGGTTCCTCTGAGGCATGTACTACCACCCCAGGTTGAGAGAGGGCACCGGCACTAACCATGTCTCCTTCTGTTCTCTCCACAATGCTGAGAAGATGCCCAGTGAGGGCATTTGACTCTGCCACTTTTAGTTCACCAGCTA
The DNA here is from genome assembly GCA_026402145.1 of Polypterus bichir lapradei. Taxonomy (NCBI): domain Eukaryota; kingdom Metazoa; phylum Chordata; class Cladistia; order Polypteriformes; family Polypteridae; genus Polypterus; species Polypterus bichir. The sequence continues at coordinate 16,438,277 of JANRMT010062842.1, read as the reverse complement.
TATATCCTGTGGTCCTTAAAAGGAGATGTCACTCGATGCAGTGTGTCCCAAGCCTGGGAGAGATTCCCAAACTGTAAAAACCTTATTTTTGTTACTTTCTGTTTCCGTCAAGCACGTGTCTCATTTCTTAACTCCCTTTGTTTAAATGGGGACGACCAGGTTGGCACCCCAAAATTTCTTCTTGTGGATCCGCAGTACTTCCTTTGACCACAGCACACACACACACACTAAAATTAGCAAGTCACATCCTTGGATAAGTACGCTGAAGCTTAACATCGTTTCATAAACACATCTCTGCATCCACCAGCTTGTTTTCAAATCAAACTCTATTAGGACCGTCGAAACACAAACTTATGATTTTGGAATAGTTCTCATGATATACTCAAACTCTTCTCAAAGCTGCAAGCTGCAGTTATTGATGTGAGAGTGTGTGTTTGAGATGTAGATTACAGCAAGGATGAATTATGCAGCAGTCAATTTTTCCCCATGTTTGCTTTTTGGTCCAATCAGACATCTGTTTCTGTTACGTCTGTATCTGGTGAGTGAGTGGCAGGGATATTTTCGAAGTGGAGAGGTCTCGGCCTCATGCAGAGTGTTGACAATATTTTAAGTTCTTTGTAGATCCACTCAGGATCCACAGCTAATGGGCCCTTAAGGCATTCGAGCAAGAAATAAAAGGACAGCCATTGTGGGGGCAATGTTTGATATTAAGTGAGAGAACAAAAACATAAGTTTAAATTAGATGGTTTTGCACTGTAGTAACTTTATACGAGTCACTACTGTCAAGTGTACAGAGTACAGTGAAATTTTATGTTACAGAAGAGCAAATATTTATGTTAATATTTGTTTTATTTTAACAAAAACACCAAGCTTACAAAAACTTGCATTAAAATCTTGTATATTTATGCATGATTTAAATGTATTTAAATAGTTAAATAATGTAATTGTAATAATTAAATTATTTAAATGTGAATGAATAATTGTGCTATAGTTCTGTTCATTGAAGAAATGTTTTTTTGTAGAGAGAAGAGATATGTAAAATAAAGTCTGTGTGTCAGAATGCTTACCTTAAACATTTGTTTTGCAAATTGAACACTGAACAACGATAATTTTGTTTCCTGAACATTGTTGGGTGTATCTTACAGATTTTGGCATGCTGATCACAAAAATCCCCTTTACATTTTCCCATCACACATCGTTTTATTGCAATTGCCCATTTTTGCGATTTCTTCTCATATTATAGACTAGCAAAATACCCGCGCTTCGCAGAGGAGAAGAAGTGTGTTAAAGAAGTTACGAAAAAGAAAAGGAAACATTTAAAAAATAACGTAACATTTGCTCTCTATTCGTTTGCATAAGCACAGTCCTTCACCAGCAATTATTTAATGTTAGCTCAGACCCGGCACTTAAAAGTTTCTGTCACACTTTTGCTGAGTTTGTGCCAAACACTATTCTATCCCTGACCATCTCATTTTCGTTTGCATAAGCACAGTCCTTTACCAGCAATTTTAACTTAGTTACAAAGTGATCAAAAGTCTCGTTTATACCCCGCGTCCTCTCATTAAACTTGTATCTCGTGAATATCGTACTCGTCTTAGGCATGACAAACGCCAGCAGCAGCGTGTCTATGAACTTAATTTAAAGTTAAGCTTTACACCTTGCTTTCCTATTTTAACTCCATTACAAAGTGATCCAAAGTTTCATTTATACCTTGTGTCTTCTCATTAAACTTGCGAATATCGTATTTGTCGTAGGCATGACAAACGCCAGCAACAGAGTGTCTATAAACTTAATTTAAACTTACGGTTTATACCGTGCTTTGTTTCCGGAGTAGCTGCACTTATGAATATGCTTGTATGCGTCACTCGCGTCATATTCTTTTGCCGCCTTCTCAATTGTGTAATACGTTTTTTGTTCAGCGCTCTTTGGAGCTCTTCCTTGTTCTCTACGTACTGCGTTCACAGTCAGTTCACGTGAGCTGCTCTCTTGTGTGATCTTGCAATGTCCATGGCTTTATTTAATGTTAGCTAAGACCCGGCACTTAAAAGTTTCTCACTACAGCAATTTTAACTCTGTTACAAAGTGATCCAAAGTCTCATTTATACCTCGTGTCTTCTCATTAAACTTGTATCTCGCAAATATCGTATTCGTCGTAGGCATGACAAACGCCAGCAGCAGCGTGTCTATAAACTTAATTTAAACTTACGGTATACACCGTGCTTTGTTTCCGCAGTAGCTACACTTATGAATATGCTTGTATGCGTCACTCGCTTCATATTCTTTTGCTGCCTTCTCAATTTATTTAATGTTAGCTAATACCCGGCACTTAAAAGTTTCTCTCGCACTTTCGCTGAGTTTGTGCCAAACACTAGACCATCTCATCTTCGTTTGCGTAAGCACAGTCCTTCACCCGCGAATATTTACCTTATATGGGCAGGCACTCAATTACGTGGGAGGCGTGATGATGCGGGACGCAACTCCGCCTCACACAGCGACCGAGCTGCAGGCTATGGCTGTATATATGGTCGAAAGCAGGTTCCAGTTATGACCGTTATGCGTAGAATTTCGAAATGAAACCTGCCTAATTTTTGTAAGTAAGCTGTAAGGAATGACCCTGCCAAATTTCAGCCTTCCACCTACACGGGAAGTTGGAGAATTAGTGATGAGTCAGTCAGTCAGTGAGTGAGTCAGTCAGTCAGTGGCGTTGCCTTTTATTAGTATAGATATGCTTGTACAATACAACAAATACCACTGGAACATCTGTGCTGCTCTAAAAGTAGTGGTACTGCTACTAGAAAAGGATACACCATGTCCCGTTGTTTCATTTATAAAATGGGACAGCCGTACTTTAAAAAGAACTGGCCATTCTGTCAGTATTTGTTTGCAGAGAAACGTGTGATACATAAATCACTTAAGAACCCTTTTTGATTTGTCCTCATATAAAATGTGGACTGATGAAATGTTTCATGAAAGTGATAAACAAATAAGGAGAAGAATTTTGATATTTGAGTCAGATGTTTCCGTCAATAACTGATGCCAACATTAAGGCAGACACTTTTGCTGGTTCATAAATCAGATACGTCATCAATGACAAGCAGTTAGAAGATCTGCTATTGAAGCTGAAGAAAATTGTGCAAATGTCATTCAAGGGTGTTCTTGAGAATTTCCTTGACAAGGACAGAGCACCAAAGTACATCAAGCTGGTTAACAACATGATACAAGCATAGTAAACCATGAAGGGCAACATGTTGCTAAGATTTGTTTTCTGCATTCACACTTGGACTTCTTCCCTACTAATCTTAGTGCAGAGATGAAAATGATGAGAGGTTTCACCAGGACAACGCAATGATGGATAGGCAGTATCGAGGCAAGAAGAATTTGTCAATGCTGGTTGACTGAAACAAGGAGTATCAGATGTTGATTACAAATGAAAATTCGCATGTAAAACATTTTCAGCTCAATCTTTACCTCAATGATGTCAGCATCATTAAGCATTTAATCCTGCTAACTTCAATGAAAGTTAATTTGATGTTTTCTTAAACTCCAACATGACACAGTCATTTTGAAAATATATTTGTGGTCGGCTTGAAACTGTCTATCATAATCAGCAAATGTTTTTCAGGAAGCAAAATATTCGACAAAATAGTTGTCCGGTGTAATCAGGGCAGTACCCGTGCATTTGTTGACTCCCACGCTGCACATATATTCCTTATGTCTTTCATTATTGATTGGCCATATTCACCATGCCATTGATAGTCTTGACAGACTCTTGTTTTTGATGGGTTTTTATCTACGCTGGAAAATTTTGCCTTTCCTCATTGCCTTTAGACTTATCCTTGTGGTTTTTGGACATGTCCTATATTTGTTATGTTGTTTCTAACAGCACTGTTATAAGACTGCCTTTGTTGTAAGAAATCCTTCTGTGACTTCTCCTGAAGACCTGAACCCCACACGTTAACCTCCCCTTCACTAAGGATGATGATGCTTATATTGTTTAAGTTGTACCCTTGGACCAAAAGGTGGGCAAGTGGAACGTGACATTGTTTCCATGCCATGTTGACAAAGGTCATCAATTGTAGAATTAGTGCATTGTGAAATATGTAGCTATACTTTTATTTATCGGGTCTATTTAGGATTAAAATTTATTTCCTTGTGCACATATTAGAGATTATCAGTGCTATACATTCTAACTTAAGACTCATAAAGAATTTGAACCTTAGGTAATTTCTGTACTTTTCCTAAGTGAGGTAAGTCCTTTTAGTGATATAAGCTATTTACAGAATGGTCGATGCACTGGGTAAAAGATGATTCCCATGTTCAGGAATGTGTACTGTAAATACCCCTTTGCCTAATTATCTAACCACTGAGCATTTCCTGTAGTGTGCTGTCCTCTCCTCTGGCATTAAACAAAACCTTCTTGAACACGGATGTCAATCTCCAGTCTTGGAGGGCCACAGTGGCTGCAGGTTTTCATTCAAACCATCTTTTTCATTAGTGACCAGTTTTTGCTGCTAATTAACTTTTGATTAACTTGACGTAGGCCCTTTAGTTGTTTCTTGTTCCTTAATTAGCAGTCAAACAATAATGAGACAGAAAACAAGCTACCATATGACCAGCTCATCTGTGCCCATCACACAATATCTGAAAATAAAGCAAGGTGAAGGTCTCGGTCATGTTGGTCTCCTCAGCTCACTAAAACATTTTGACTGTGTTTTTAGAAAAAACAGAAAATCAACAGTTTTGGAAATGTCTGCTGTGGCAAAATGAGAGCAGCAACAAGCCATGGAATTACATAATGGGCTTAATTAACAGCAGGAATTGGCTTCTCATTAAGAAACTGGTTGGTGTAAAATTGGTTGGAGTTTGAAAAACCAATGTAGCTGGTCATCTTTTGGCTCGTTTCACGTCTCATTTCTCTTTGACTGTCAGATAATGAAGAAAAGAATCAATTCAGATGACTGAATCCATAAAGACAAAATGAAGGGAAAAGGAGTTAATTAGCAGTGAAAACTGGTCACTGATTAGGAAAAACATTAGAATGAAATCCTGTAGCCACTGCAGCCCTCCAGGCCTGGGGCCTCATGTATAAACGGTGCATACGCACAAAAATGTTGCGTAAGAAAATTTCCACGTTCATATCGTGATGTATAAAACCTAAACTTGGCATAAAACCACACACATTTTCACGGTAGCTCCAACCCTGTCGTATGCAAGTTCTGCACTCAGTTTTGCAGACTGGCAGCACCCAGCGTCAAAGCAGTGCTACTGTTCCTGTGTGGTTACCCTTTCTTTTTTAGATCCACATCCCTGACGCAGCTTTATAAATACACTGAAATTAACCGCATATTGTTTATTATTTTAATGCATCTTATTGTAATTAACCTGTAACAATTTAATGGTCCACAGAATGGTCAAACTATTCTAAATACAATAACTGCTTTAGCGTTGTTACTCTCACTGCACCTTCTTCTTCTTTCAGCTGCTCCCATTAGGGGCTGCCACATCGGATCATCTTTTTCCATACTACTCTCACTGCACCACTTGGAGTATTTATATCACTGTATCTGAGTGTGAATCACAGCTTAGCAGCTGATTGGAAAGAGAATTATCGGTATACAGCATCAAGCATGATGAACTGCTCTCATACGACAAACACTTCAGAGCCTTTCCTAGCGGTTCAAAAACAGTTTCATCCCAAGAACTCTAAACGCACTCAATCTGTCCATCAAGTGCTCCTTGTAGAACTGTTTGTACTTATAAGTACAATTGCCTCACTGTAAACTTGCGATACAGTTATAATATTGCACAACCTGAGCCACTTTATAAAGCACGTATTTATATATCATTTTTAAGATGAAATGCAGCAAAATATGTTTATTATATTATACAGATAAAACTTTAACTTAAAGTAAATAATCTATATTGTTAATAATTAAACATGTGAGGACACGGTGCTGCAGCGCTAGCGAGCCGCTGGTGCTCCGTTCATGGATTGTTCCTGCCTCGTGCTGTATTCTTGCTGGTGCTGACACAATACTGGAAGGATAGATGGAAAGAATAATTAAACACGTACTGTGAAGATATTTCAATGTTCCTTAAAGGTTTTGAAGAATCGGTGTTCTAAGCTTACAGATGGCTTAACGTCTATTATAGAGCTGATTGTATGGCGACTAGGTACTTGGAGAAAGAAAAGGAAGGACAGGAATTGGAGGTTAGTACGTTTGAAAGAGACAGTACTGCTGCAATAAAGTATTTCATCGAAGGTCGCGCATGGCGCAGCAAGCATCTTGCATGAGACATGAACAATCACTGCACCACCATGTTCCAATGTTTAATAACATGCTTTAACTTCTATCATCATGAAAATGATATCACATATACATCTCAGTATTTTATTCAGAGAGCTGTAATATCATGAATGTAATGGATTCTGTGTTCTGTCGGAGGAAGAGAAAGCCCGGAAGCACGTAGTGATTCACACACATAGAGCACATAACAGATCAAATACAGTACAAAACAAAGCATTTAATGTTCTACTTTAGTTACGATGGGATTTGAGAAACTAGTAAATTAAACGATTTTAAGATGAAGTTTATGATGTTCTACTTTAATGATAAAATAAACTACGTGATTAAAGTGGAAATTTCAAGGTTAAAGTTGGCATTTCGTGCTTTGTTCTCACTGTGCCCCTATTTTTTTTCTTTAATCTGTACCCTAATAAGCTTTCATATGACACTCAAACAGTGGGCTACGACTCGCCTTTTCATGGCGACTTTGATATCTGACAACTTCTTTTTTATTTCGGGCACTGTGCAACTTTGTGAACTTGAGCTTTCGAGTTTCTCCAACACTCTATGTCACTCGATCAACTTCCTTTTGTTGTTTATACTGCTGTTTAAACCAACAAATAGTACGCTATTTCCATCGTGCTTTTGCCACTGCCTTTTCACAGAACACTGAGCTTAAGGGCTATTTATATTGATTTGCTATTCAAAGAGGCATAATTCTGAGAGGAGTTGTGGTGGGGCAGCAGGCGCGTGCATGTGCGTTACTCTTCACGCTGACCGGGATTTATGTAGCGGAAGAACGTGGAAGCTGGCGTTTGCACAGATTTATGCATCTGGATTTTTTTGTGCAAAGCACATTTTCGCTTTTGTGCTTACGTCATATTATAGTGCGAATTCTACGCACGACGTTATGCATGAGGCCCCTGGAGTTTGCAATCCCTGTTCTTAAATATCTTCACTGCTGCGGTATCCAGGCTCAATTTTTCCACCATGAGTAGATGGATAAATGGATAGATAAACAGTTAGCTAATGAACGGACCTGGGAAAATTTAAATGAAAGTGACTGGGAGTTTAATTTGTTTAAGGGAAGTTGCACGTTTTTTCACATTTTTGTCAAAGTAAAGTTAAGCTGACTTACATTTTCACTTACATTAAAAATTGCTTTATTGACTGTGAGTTTTAATTCTTCTATAATAACTTCAAACTGAGTTTTGAGGGTCCCTAAATTCCTGGTGTCGACTACGCTACTTGGTAACCTTTTCCAAGTGTCTATGGCATTCTGTGTGAAGAAAAACTTCCTTCTGTTTGTGTGAAATTTACCATTAACAAGATTCCAAGTGTGTCCCCGTGTTCTTGTTGAACTCAATTTAAAGTAGCAGCCTCAATCCACTGAAGTAATTCACGTTGCAATTTTAAAAACTTAAATTGAGTTGTCTCTTAATCTCCTTTTACTAAAACTGAAAAGGCTCAGCTCTTTAAAATTTCCTCATAATTTATGCCCTGTAGCCCTGGAATCAGCCTAATTGCTCTTCTCTGGACCTTTTCTACTGCTGCTATGTCCTTTTTGTAGCCTGGAGACCACAGCTGCACACAGTACTCCAGATGAGGCCTCACCAGTGTGTCATAAAGCTTCAGAATAACCTCTGTGGACTTGACCTCCACACATCGTGCTATGTAACGTAACATTCTGACAGCTTTCTTAATGGCTTCTGAATGCTGTCTGGAAATTGATAGTGTTGTCCATTACGACTCCTAAATCCTTCTCATAAAGTGTACTTTCGATTTTCTGACCTCCCACTGTGTATTCAAACCTAACATTTTTAATTTTTAAGTGTAATACTTCATTTACTTACATTAAATTTCATCTGCCACAAATCTGCCCAGGCCTTTATGTTGTCCAAGTTCCTCTGTAATGATTGAACAGATTCAAGATTATCTGCCAATTCACCTAGCTTGGTATCATCTGTAAACTTAACCAGCTTATTACTTATATTGCTATCCAAATCATTTATATATATATTAAAAATAGAAGCAGCTCTAGCAGTGACCCCTGAGGGACTCTACTCTTAACACCACCAAATTAAGATAAGGTCCCTTGTACCACCACCCTCTGCTTTCTGCGTTTTAGGCGACGTTCACATTACGAGGCTGAAATTACTCAAATCCGATTTTTTGCATTAAGGTGACACAAATCTGATGTTTACAGGCCTACGTGGACACAGAAATCTGATCATTTCAAATTGACTTGACTCACTTTCATATGTGGTCCTAAATAGAATAAATATCCCATTCATGATCATGTGACATGAATGAGAACAATCAGATCTGATATGTTTTTTGCCTATACACATTGACAGCGTCATCGTCAGTCAGCACCGGCAGCACTGCAAAGTAACAAGGGAGGAGAGCTACAGCTATGACAGTTACAGTCCCACCATTGCTGGCCCCTTTCTTGTACCCACACATCTCTTGGTGTAGCAGTCACATTACAGTTAGATACAAGTCACTTGTACTTATGAATGGGAACCATCAAAATAGGAAGATCTTAACTGAGCAAAAAGTTGGAATTGAGCAGTAAGCCCTGCAATATGAACGCAGCCTTAGCCAGTTCTGCACCCATCTACACACTACACCCTCAAAACCCACATCTTTTTACTTTGATACCCAACCTCTCATGTGGAACCTTATGAAATGCTTTTAGAAAGTTAAGATAAATAATATCATATACACCACTCTGATTGTGTCCTTTTGATGCTACCTCACAGAATTCCAGCATTTTAACAAAACATGACCTCCCTCTTGTGAACCTATGCTGACTGTTCAGTAAATTATGTCTTCTTGCCATTTGTTGCTCAATCTTATCCTTAATAATTTGATCCATTAATTTACCTGTGATGCATGTTAAGCTTACTCATCTATAGTTGCTTGGATCTACCTTTTAATACAGTGGGATACTGAGATTTGAAAGGTCTACAAGGTAAATAACAGACTTTGTTTACTGTCACAAATGAACTGCAAGGCTGCTGGCAGAAAGGCACTTGGGAATGTGCACCTACCCGTTTAATGTCTTCACTCAACCCACTGAGTGGCTCAGAATCAGCAGATTTTAGATATAAACATAATTTATTATTAATTATTACATAACTCACCTGGCATAATCAGGTCTAAACATGCTTGAGAACAAGATGAACATACTTTGGTTACAGAAAATAAAACTGAAAGAACAATAAATAGATGTTTCCCAAATGTGTATTTGTAAAAAAATAATTTCAAGTTAATGGTCCATAACAAATTTTAAACTTGTGCAAAATTGTGGCACCCATTTGTGTGAAATCGTTTTCTGCTATTTCTTAGTACAAATTCTTTCAATTTCCACTGATGCTGATGCTTATTTTAAAACCAAGCCTATTTAATATCTTAGTTCTGCAAATGATTAAATACCTTTATAATAGCTAGGGGGACTTTTAAAAAATAGATTAATAAAAATGCTTTTGAAGCATTGAAAAAAATGATTTTTTTATGCAATTTGGGAACTGATTTTGTTGCTTGAAGTCAATTGTGCAATTTCAGCAAAATTATTATACCCAGACTCAAGGGTTATACTGTATTTTATTTTAGTGCCTTTTTAGCCAACGTTTAGAATACTCCAAGTGGAAGACAAGGGGGAGCGCTCATGTTTTTGAAAACAAAACACTGGCAAAGCGGTCAGAACATACATTAAAGACATCTTAATATGAATTAACCCAATGGATTGAATCGTAGATAGATAGATAGATAGATAGATAGATAGATAGATAGATAGATAGATGGCATTTTTCTGAAGTCTTCACAAGCGAGGATGTGAATAACCTCCCAGAGGTAACAGGGACTACTAAGGAGGTACTGAGGGATTTGAAAATTATAAAGGGAGACATACTGCTTAGATTAAATAGGCTTAAATCAAACAAATCACCAGGACCAGATCATTTTTACCCTCGAGTTCTTAAGGAGGTTATCAAGTACATATATAAACCCTTGATGCATATTTTTGGGAAGTCAAAGTGCACTGGGGAAATTCAGAACAACTGAAAAATATCAAATATTATAAAAAAGGTGATCGAGCAAATCCAAGCAGCTATAGGCCAGTAAGCTTAATGTCCATCACAGGAACATTAATGGAAGGAATTATTAAGGACTAGCAAAATACCCGCGCTTCGCAGCGGAGAAGTAGTGTGTTAAAGAAGTAATGAAAAAGAAAAGGAAACATTTTGAAAATAACGTAACATGATTGTCAATGTAATTGTTTTGTCACTGTTGTGAGTGATGAGTGTTGCTGAGTGAAATATCTTTGGTAGGAATGGAAGTTAAATGTAGGCATCATTGCATACATTTTTCTTCACCATACAAATGTAAAGAGTAAATTCGCCTTACATTCCAACCAAAGATATTTGTGTCGACTAAATCAGGGGTGTCAAACTCAATTGCACAGGGGGCCAAAATCCAAAACACACTTTAGGTCGCGGGCCGAACAGGATAAAGATTTATTGAACACACTAAAACTAAACTTTTAAAACTTAACTTTTTTGAACATAAATATGAATAAAAACAGACAGGAATATTATTCTTGAATAAATCAACTCAAACCTTAAATAACTTATAATATTTTGCTCTCCATAAAAATATATCCTGTCTAAATTATACAATTTAGAAATAAAGTAAACGTTAAAAGAACAAACATTCAAATTTCTTTACTCTTATGTAATTTTATATAAAAAAATAAACTTAGATTTTAAATATCCCAAAAGATTTTGCTCTCCATAAAAATATACTGTATCCTGTCAAAATTATACAAATTCAAATATGAACATGCTGCATAACAAAACCTGGAAATATAAATAAAATGTGTTCCTTTCAGCAATAACAAATCAAATCATTCAGTTGTCTTTGCTCATATGTCATTTTAGAGCTGGACGCCTGGCATCTTTTTTTGGCAACAAGTTCGTTTATGTTTGGTGTGAGGTTCTGTGTTGTGGAGATTCTCAGGATGGACTGCAGGTGCTCAT
>JANRMT010062842.1:16402184-16426548 GCA_026402145.1 Polypterus bichir lapradei | reverse complement strand
GAGGTTCTGTGTTGTGGAGATTCTCAGGATGGACTGCAGGTGCTCATCAGTGAGACGACTCCTGTGTGCTGTTTTGTTAGTCTTCATCACTGAGAAGAGCTTCTCACACAGATATGTGCTACCAAACATGCACAAGGTTCGAGCCGCATGTAGACGGAGCTGGAGCATTTCTGCGGGAATGGAGTGAATAAACTGTGCAGGCCCTGCAGTATCGTACTTTGCCTTCAGTGTGCCATTACACTGCAGCTCAATCACCTCCATCTGAATCTGCACAAGTGCAGTTTCCACATCGACGGCAAATGGGTTGCGAAACAACTCAAAATTCTTTTTTTGTTCTTCAAAGTCACCAAAGCGCCGTGCGAACTCATTGCGCAGTGCGCTCAGTTTATCAGCAAAGTGCGTATTTGGGAACACCGTTGTGCTGACTTGGTTCAACATTACTTGGCAACAGGGAAAGTGGGGCAAGTTGCACTGGTGCATTTGTGTCTCCCATAAAAGCAGCTTCACTTGAAATCACTTTGTGATTGTGCACGGGTAAAAACGTCTGCTGAAGTGTCAGATTCTTCTTTATCTCTTCTGCTTTCTGTATCTTCTGCATTGCATTCAGGTCTTTCAGGTTATCCTGATGTTCTGTCTCATAGTGCCGTCTTAGATGAAATTCTGTAATTACAGCCACATTAGCTCCACAAATGAGACACACTGGTATACCGGCAATGTCAGTAAACATATACTCAGCCTCCCATCGGTTTTTAAAGGCTCTATTTTCAGAATCAACTTTTCTCTTCAGCATTGTGTGGGCTAGCTTCGCAATAACTTGCAGCATCATAAGCTACACTTGATTAACGTGGTATGTGTTCGGCAAGGCAGCTGAAGTGCTGCATTATGGGATCTGTAGTTTATTGTGTTACCAGCGCTTCATATACCCGGGCCATTAATAACAATAATACAGTATATAAAATTATCTCGCGGGCCGGATATAATTACATGCCGGGCCGGATGTGGCCCGCGGCCCTTGAGTTTGACACATATGGACTAAATAGAACTTGAAAAGATATATTTTTTCGAATATGATCGCGCAATTCAGATCGAGTTGACGCGCACTACAGTACATCGAGCCCGCGTGCTATTGTGGTTTTGCCTGCATGCCTCAATAAGTCACCCTCCCCTCGCTCTTACTTTTTTACCGTTCATCTAATGAATACACTGAGTATGGCTTTACCAAAACAATCATGATGGCGAATAAAGTATCCATTATTCGAGTATGTAGATCGGGGTATATATATACACATATATATATACCCGCGTATCGCAGCGGAGAAGTAGTGTGTTAAAGAAGCTATGAAAAAGAAAAGGGAACATTTTAAAAATAACGTAACATGACTGTCAATATACAGTAATTGTTTTGTGAGTGTTACTGAGTGTTGCTGTCATCAAGGATTTGATTATCATTATTTCTTTCAATCAGGTTCGTATTTGTAGGATGTGTTGTGTTCAAGTTACATTCCGTGTTTATCAATCGTTGTAAAGATAACAGGTTTCATTCATTGATTCGTTTCTTACTGCATCAATAAACAGCTCGTCTTCTTCTTTATCTGAGACCTGACACATTGCATGCACGGGTTTTTTTTTTACACTGTCTTCCTTTAGCGGGACATTGACTTTTTCCACCGTGTGCTTTGTTTCCGCAGTAGTTGCACTTATGAATATGCTTGTATGTATCAGACGCTTCATATTTTTTTGCTGCCTTTTCAATTGTGTAATTCAGTTTTTGTTCAGCGCTCTTTGGAACTGTTGCTTTTTGTCTGTGCACTGCGTCAGTTCACGTGAGCCGCTCGGTGTACATGCATCGAAGTTTCCCAGCTGTGCCGGTGCCATGTCGTGCTATGTCCATTGCTGTATTTAATGTTACCGAAATCCTGGCACTTAAAACTTTCTCTCGCAGTTTCGCTGAGTTTGTGCCAAACACCACCCTGACCATCTCATCTTCCTCTGCGTAAGCACAGTCCTTCACCCGTGAATATTTAGCGGCAGTGTTTCTATTGGATTGCCGCTGACGGACGGCCTTATATGGGCAGGCACTAAATTACAAACGCCAGCGGCAGCCTGTCTATGAACTTAATTTAAAGTTTAGGTTTACACCGTGCTTTGTTTCCGTAGTAGCAGCACTCATGAATATGGTTGTATATGTCACTCGCTCGCTTCTTATTGTTTCGCTGCCTTCTCAATTATATAATGCATGTTTTCATCAGCGCTTTTTGGGGCTCTTCCTGGTTTTCTACGTACTGCGTGATTACGTGGGAGGCGTGATGATGTCACACGAAACTCCGCCCCCACGGCTTTCAAGATCATCTCCATTACAGTAAATGGAGAAAAACAGCTTCCATTTATGACCATTACGCATAGAATTTCGAAATGAAACCTGCCCAACTTTTGTAAGGAAGCTGTAAGGAATGAACCTGCCAAATTTCAGCCTTCCACCCACACAGGAAGTTGGAGAATTAGTGATGAGTCAGTCAATGAGTGAGTGAGTGAGTGAGTGAGTGAGTGAGTGAGGGCTTTGCCTTTTATTAGTATAGATAAGATTGAGCAACACATGGCAAGGACAGGAGTTTTATTGCACAGTCAGCTTGGGTTCAGATGATGGAGGTCGTGTTTTACAAAAATGCTGGAATTCTATGAGGAATCAACAAAAGGGTATGATCAAAGTGGAACATATGATATTATTTATGTTGACTTTCAGAAAGCATTTGTTAAGGTGCATCATGTGAGATTGGGCATCAAACCAAAGAGAATGAGAGTTCAGGGTGATATTTGTAGATGGGTGCTAAATTGGCTCAGATGCAGGAAGTAGAGGGTTATGGCATGAGAAACCTCATCAGAATTAGCCGATGTTAAGAGTGGTGTTCCACAGGGGTCAGTGCTAGGACCACTGCTATTTTTAATATATATAAATGATTTGGATAGGAATATAAGTAACAAGCTGGTTAAGCTTGCAGATGATACCAAGATAGGTGCATTGACAGATAATCTGGAATCTGGTGAATCATTACAGAAGGACTTGGACAGCATACAGTTTGGGCAGATTTGTGGCAGATGAAATTTAATGTAAGTAAATGTAAAGCATTACATGTAGAAATTAAAATGTTAGGTTGCAATACACAATGGGAGGTCTGAAAATCAAAAATACACCATAAGAGAAGGATATAGGAGTCATTGTAGACTCTATACTATCAACTTCCCAAAAGTGTTCAGAAGCCATTAAGAATGCTAACAGAATGTTAGGTTATATAGCACGATGTGTGGAGTACAAGTCCAAGGAGGTTATGCTCAACCTTTATAATGCACTGGTGAGGCCTCATCTTGAGTACTGTGTGCAGTTTTGGTCTCCAGGCTACAAAAAGGGCATAGCAGGGCTACAGAAGGTCCAGAGAAGAGCGACTAGGCTGATTCCAGGGCTACAAGGGATGAATTTTGAAAAGGCAACTCCAAATGACTTAAGTTTTTTTGTAAAGTTGAAGACCATGAAATGGTTATTATTTTAATAATAATATTAATAATAATAATAATTTTATATGGAGCCTTTCCCATGTTTAAAGGATGGATTGTGATTGTCATTCGTTGAAGCAGTCAAAGAATGGTCAATAGACAGACAGAGGTCAGATCATGCAATGTGAATCACGAGCCAACCACATTTTCAAAAGGAGGTCTAGAACACTGGCGACAAATTCCTTTCCCTACTTATAGTAATGAAACCACTGCTATAACCTTAGAGAGGCTGATTGCAGGCAAAGTGTGATTAAGGGATTAGAAGATGAAAAACATTAAAGGTAAATTAAAAGTCAGGGACAAGCTTACGGTTGATCATCAAGTATCATGGACAAAGAGGCAAAAAGGAGGTCCTCATACTAACTTGTTTTATTTACCTATCACTGTTTAAGAATGAAGTAGTTTGCATTCTTAGCAATTCCAATACATGACCTCTGTGTGAAATGACCACAAAAGGGCACAGCAGCCATGCAAGGACCATCGCAAAATGCCAGAGACTGTATCATCACCAAATAAAAAGTACTATATAAATGAAATTAATTATTATTATTAGTATTAAAACACAAAATGGGGTTTCCAGAATAATGTTATACTATTTCAAGACTCAAAAACAAAAAGTACACACATAAAATGTTGATCTAGGAGATGAGATCATACATCCAGATTATAGCAGTGTCTCGGAATTTTATATTTTTACTTTTCTTTTAATGGACATCCTATATTACAGCAAGCCTGATCGACACACAGAGAATAGTCAAGTATCTCAGAATCCACCTCAGAGTTCTCCTCAAGTTAAGAGATTGCTGGTTTCAGCTCAGCAGCTGCACTTTTAACTCTGCCTTGCACAGATGAGTAACTACTGTACTGTATATGAATTGCAGTTACGCTGGCCATATCTCATGACAACTTATAGCAACTGGACATGGAAACTCCTACATGATCTCTAAATCATGAGATTATTACAAAATGATACAGTTACTGTTATTCCTCCAAGCATTTGATTTGCTTATTCAAAGTATGTTTTAGCTATTAAAAACAATAACAGCACAATCTGAATTTATTTTGTATTCCTTCTTTCTTGCTAGCAAGTGTTTTATCTGTTGATAAAAGACCTCTTGTTTCCTCCTGCTAAATAAACAGTGAAGTCCGGTTATTCCACACTACCTAACACCACCTGCCAAGTGATTTGTATATAATTATTCTTTGCACCCCTCCAAGGTCATGTTGCTCCCTTTGGTCCTCATCAATAATTAATTCAAAGTCAAGTATTATGAATAACTGACCTACCATTAAGTAAAAAATGCCTCATACTGTTACGTATCCGACGAATTCTGCCAATGTCCTGTAACTCCCCATGGAGCCAGTCATTCCAGACCCGACCTTGCACCTCAAAAAGCTGGTAATTGTATTTTCACATAACTATAGATGCTACTATTTTGATCCACTTAATTGGGATCAAAGCAGCATGGTTTGCATTGCTGCTGTTCAATCCAAGGGTCCCCAGTTTGAAGCCTGGTCCAGGCACTGCTTGTGTGGAATTGGCTTGCTCTTTCTATGCCTTTGTGTTTTTCTGTCTCTCGTATCCTAAAAATGTGGAGGTTTAATTTGTTCTAAATTTTTGTGAAAAAGTGTAGGGATGTACGTGTCCTCCTTAACTCCAAATATAGTTAGTGAGTTAGAAGATTGATAGTAAATGGATGGTTGGACATTTAACAGTGCATCAAACAAATGATAGTACACCACATACGCAAAGCAAATTAAATAGGGGTGTGTGTGTTTGTTTGTTTTCTACCATTTTTTGACATTTAGTAGGAATGTATGTTACTTTTGGGCAGAAACAGCACTGCAGGGATGAATGCTGCTTCACAGCTCTGAACATCTGGATTTATGTTCGGGCACAGTCAGTGAAACTAACACATTCTTATTGAGCTCATGCGGGTTTCTTTGGGTATTCTGGTTTCTTGTCATATCCTGAACATGAGAGCTCGCCTATCAAGGAAACCCCCCTCAGCAACACACACAATGACTACCAGTAAACTGTACATATGATTTAAGAAGCATTTAACCTTCAGAAATTAAAAATAATCATCCAAAGATAAACATTTTTCCAATGTCATTTTTATTTTACCACATGACCCTGGGGCTGTCCTGGGATCATTTTATTGAATATTTAATTTTGTGTAGGTGGTGATAAAAACACACCCAAAACCAGTTTTAAGAAATGAATTATGACATATTAACTAGATATAACTAAGATATGAAAACAATATATTAGTAAGAATATACATTAAAGGTATATAATGGCAAGAAGATACTAATTCATTAATAAAGTGAAAACCAAAATGAGCTTGTTAAAAAGGAACACCCATCAAACTATATTTTTATTCAATAAAGTACATGATAATACAATTCAAAGTAATAAGGTAACGTGAACAGAGTGGACATGAATGTAAATTACTATTAGAGTCAGCAGGCATGGAAACATCAATAAGAACACAAAATAAAGACAAGCATTGGTCAACTGAAAAGAGAAGAGAGGAAAGGTGGGTTTTGAGGTACATTCTGAATGTTAAGAGTCTTACACATATTGCTGGTGGCTGTCAAGAGGGAAAAGGGGAATTCAGAAAAGATCAGTTAATAAAACATGCACGGTTGGTCTTATTATTTAAACATATGTCCTTTTTATACGGTATTATTAAAAGTGGTAAAGTGGTTTATGCTGTTGCCTCAATCTTCCAGGAAACTGGGCTCAGCTTTTTCTGTGGTTGCTACAGTATATTTCATAAGTTTTTCTGCAACTAAATCCTGTTGACACCTTTTGAATAGGTGGCGATGTTAGAAAGTACAGTACAACGTCGATTATCCAAACGTCAATCATCCAAACCTTTAACTATCCAAACTTAAACTTCCACCCCAAAAATTTAGAGTATCTACTTTTGCTATACAGGTTGCTATGCTGTGTCACACACGTTCACATAAGAGGTAACTTCGAGGCTCATCAAGTCGTAATTACACACCGAGCCAGGGGTTGGCACCATCACTTAATGTCTGTTCTCTTCCTCTCTCTGCAGAAAGGGTGATCAATGGACAGAACATCGATGGCATCACTTCTGACTTCCAACCTCTTGAGTCTGCCTCTTCAGCACTGCCACCCTGAAAAACCCGCTACACCACAATCTTGAGATCAGTCAGATTTACGACTCCCATCTGGAAAGACATCCATGCAACATTTTGGTTTTCAAATCTTCAGATATATGGGGAATTACTTTCAAGGGCCCCAGACCTTTATTATTTGTTGTGTTCATTCATTTTGCAGGTGGTCTATTACGTATGCCACTTAATGCATTTGTTTCTAAAAATTTTTCAAAAATGTGTTCTATATAGCTAGTGATGAGCTTCATTTCACAAACAGTTGTACATAGATTTTCTTAAAAATGTGTTTCTTATGCGATTTTGCAATTGTGAAACAACCAACTCATTAAATTGCTCTTGTTGAATATTTTTAAAGTTGTCTGGGGTGAAAAGTAAAGAATATTGCTCCCTAAAGTTTATTCCACAGTATGGCCCTTCAATGCCATCTGATAGTCCAAGGCCCCTTCCACGTGGCTCCACATCCTCTCATCTGCCTCATGCACTGCCGGCCGGCACCTCTCATTTCAAGTCAGATGTAACGCCCTCTGCGCTATGTTTTCCCAAATCTATAAGCTGATCCGAGCTAGAATCCTTCTTTAGGCTTGCAGGCAGTCACTCGCCAAGACAAATGGTTCTTAGCTGAGAAAAAGCACCCAAAAACGCGTACGGATACATACTGTCTTTCTGGGCCCCCTTTCCATGGTCTGCACCAGATTCAATCTCCCAAACCTTTTGCACATGGATACAAAAACTGCAGATGAGATGAAAAATATATATGGTAATGGTTAGAAACTGCAATGGAATGGTGCGAGCAACAGTCTGAATGCATTTCTAAGGAGTGCTACTGTTATTAAAGAGGATGAGAGACCTCGTTGTGAAGAAAAGACCATTTTTATTACATACAATATTTAAAAAAAACAACTTTCCCCAAGATACTCTTATTTATGTGCAATTGCTTGTGTTTGTTTATTTATGTTTATGTAAAAAATAGTCATTTATAATTGAAATAATGTGAAAAATCAGCTCAAAACAGTACACATTGATTCTTGAAAACATGTTGGTTATTATTTACAAGACATTTCCTAAATCAATTATTTTTCATAACTGCATCATTTAACATCCATGATACGTTCTGTGAAATCAGACATTACATAATTTGGACATTTTTTCGAGCACCATATTACATACAGCATTTAGCCAAGGTATATACGAGACTGGAGTGTGCATGTTTTGACTAAATACAGAAAGCTAATACTACAACACTCTGGAGAAACACAATACTTCAGATTGGGTTGTACTTTCTACAAGTTGAAGCATACACTTTTATAAGGAAAACTTTTTATTTGTAAGTAGGGAAAGTTCACATCGAAATAAAAATAGAATCCACAGTACTGGCAGCACAATTTCTTCATAAACAAGAGACTTGAAATACATGTAATGCTTGTGGGAACCAGTTGCATTTGCTATGTCCAGTTACATCCACTATATCCCATTCTGCAATCAGTATTCTGAACTCTTTTTTAACTTTATGGGACAACAGACATACATGCGGTTGGATGTTGCCTGAATATCTGTACTTCATATTTCAGAATAGAGGTAATAACCTTTAAATTAATTAGTACGCCTAATCACACTTTGTTTCACATAAGATGTGTATTCAAATGTATGTTTGATTATCCAAATATTACTATTACAAGTTGCCTGAAGAAAGAATCTAAGCTGCATTGAAAGCTTTCATATTGTAATTTGTTAATTTTGCTTGACTTCTCATTGCATCCATTATTGCTAACACAGTACAACACCCTACTACTACAAACTACCCAGGTTCATCCAGCTTTGGTCCCAATTAGTTTCAAATCTCAGCATTCTATTGTAATACTTTCAGGGACTTGAAGGCATGAAATCACGAAGTACAGCCGAACCACGTGATCCTAAAGATGAAACTGTTTCAGCAGTCTCTGAAACGATATTTTGTTACTAACTAACTGAAACCTAGCGCTAAATTTAGCCTCCATTCATATTATACCAAAGTATATTTGTAGGAAAACAAAATGTTGTGCAATTTATTTGTATGTGTTACTGTTAATGTGTGAAATTAGGCATTGTATAGAATGCCTAGGAAATCTATAGAATGGCAAAAATGGGACATCAATGTATGGAATGATTAAAATTTCAAACATTTCATAGGCATTCTACGCAATGCCAAAAGCGTAAACCGGCAAATCGTTCTGTACTGTATAATGTCTAGGTGTTAAATACAATGCCTAGGGAAAGCATATACAGTAAGTAACACAGACATTTCATGCTTCTTCCTAAAAAGTCACACATTCTATAGAATCAATACCTGCTTTTCACACATTGCTGGTAACATATACAAGCAGTGAAAGTTCTGTCTTTAAATACACCTTTATCTATTCTGTGAAGACCTGAAGGCATAATCTATTTGGAAAGAGACTGCAAAAGAATGGATGCTGTGGAGCTGTCCTTGAACACAAAATAAATGGCAAGGATTCCAAAGTCATAAAAGAGCCCTTAATGTTACGGAAATAAATAGAGGGAGTTGGGAAAAAAAACATGCAATATTGGAAAAATAACAAACCTTGGCAGTCCCACTGGGCTAAGATACACGGCACAAGCTACTTGCTTAGCTTTTTATGGGATGGCTGATCCACAACTCACCCAATATCTATTGTCTGGAATTGCCCTTCCTTTCATCTCTTTTACCTCACACTGATATCTTTAATGTTTCTTCCTGCCACCAGTTGAATCTTTGTGCATCTCTTCTCCCAACTCCAAGGTCACCGGAGCACTTTCTAGAAAGGTATTTTAAGCCCCAGCCAGGGATCACTTCCTAGCAGTAACACTCCCCAAATTACTTCTGGAATCAGAAATGCCTTCCGGAACTACCTGGTGTTGTATTTCAGCCAGGATTCCTCCCCTGCCCGGGGTTCAAATTCATTTTTTATGTCTTTTTCATTCATTTTCAGTTCTTTTATTTGTGTTACCTTTACTTTTGTTAATTATTTTTCCCTAATTATTTGCAATTATATTTCCCTATTTATTCCCTATGCCTGTGTTATGCTCCTTGTGGTTTATTCAAATGCATTTAGGAGTTGGTTAGTGCTTCTTGTTTCTTTCTATGCTTTTGTGATTTATTAGAGTTTTAGACCATTTTGCTGTTTTTCTGACTTCTCTGTTTTAGGACTTGTACTCTTAGATTGTTTCACCTTTTCAGGCAACTCCTTTGGGCTCATGTGCTACATGGACATTTATTTTGTTACAAAGCAATTGTTGTAATAATATACATCTTTTATTTTTAACATTTTTTGTGGACTAGTTGGGGGTGTTTGATGGGATTTCCTCCTCTAGTGACTACTTTTGAAATTTTTCAGGACTTTGTACTTGGAAACTGTTGTGTTCGTAACACCTTTTGTAGGTCTGTCTATAGTTACCAGTCACCTTGTATTTCTTGCCCAATTTTGGTGTCCAAAATCATTTTTTCAAAAGTCCTCATTTGTCTTGTATTTTAAACATTACTCATCTCTCGGTTCATTGGAACAGTATGTAATTGTGGCGCTGTGGAACTTAAATCCTTCAATGCATTTCAGATCAACAATCATATCCATTCTGCTTTGTTCTGAGATGGCCAAGTACTTCATTTGTTGTTATGACTATGCATAAATGTTTATTTAACGAAGAACTTCAGAGAGAATTTAAATTTCTGAAAAAAGATATATTTAGTCCTGTGAAAAACAAACTATAAGCCAAACAAGTGGAGGCAGATATTCTGGAGGATGCAGCGATATTACTCAACACATAAATACACAAAACATAAAGATGCCAAAAAAAGTAAGAGTGCCAAGTAGGCCAGGACCTGCAATTTATGCAAGCATAGGACTGTTTGCCTTATGATTCAGAAGCATAAATAAAATATAATTTGCATGGCTATATAAGACTTTCTAATGCATTTGAAGTGTTGTACGTACAAGCAGTGTCAAAATGCTTGTTATTAACATTTTAATCTAGCCGTATGCCCAAGGCCAGTGCATAAGGCGTTGTTTATAGCAGAGAAGTAATAAAGTGCCCTATTATAAGGTTGGCTTTGAAAGCTGTATTTATCTGGTTTTATTTTTTTTAGAATGGTTATGTTTTTGAGCCAGATAAATATGTATGAGTGTCACTGTTTTACTGTTATTTTCTAGCTACACCAATAGGTTTGTCACTTGCTACATGTGGTGACCTGACAAAAATCTTGTGGTAAAATCAAAATTTTAACAAAAAAAAAATCAAATCACGGATTAAAGTACATTTTCAACTTCATTAAGTCCATCTATGTCCCTAAGATCTTTTGCTGTTACTTGTGGTTTCAAAGGTCCAGCCCTGATTGTGAATAGCGGGAGCTCAAGTGCACAACTTGGCAACATTTATTTTCACCTCTCAATTCATTTTGCTGTGATTCCTTAAGAGAACAATGCTTAGCCAATATACTGTGAGGTAAAAATGTATGGATTTCTATTTTGTGTTATTTTCCAAAGGAATATCAGGTTTTAATGGTCCATTCCAATCATAAGGGTGCTTTTTTCAGGTAGAATGACTAGCGTGACCTCAGAACCCCTGCAGATTTTGTTTTTTTCTCCAGCCCTCTGGAGTTTTTTTTTGTTTTTTCTGTCCTCCCTGGCCATCAGACCTTAGTTTATTTTTTGTTAATTAGTATTGCCTAATTTTATTTTTATATTTTTTTCTTCTTTCTTTCTTCATCTTGTAAAGCACTTTGAGCTACATCATTTGTATGAAAACGTGCTATATAAATAAGTATTGTTTTTTTTACTGCAAATCAAGAAATCATGGTCATCCTACCAGGCTGGCAGTTATTGGGAACTCTGCCAACATTGAGAAAAAAGGCAACTTGAAGAGCATTTGAAAACAGACTACAAAAAAAAGAGAGCAAATAAAAAAAAGAAAAAGATTCAAGAGCTGAAATTTTAGCTATCATTTTCAGAAGGCCCATGATAAGGAGAAAGGCAGTAACCATTGTATCAAGTACGTTCTGGCTAAGCAAGGGAAAGCTTTCAAAGATGGAGTGATGGTGAAGGAAACATTAGTAGAGAAAGTAGCTTCCTTCTTTCACAATGTTGTAAATAAAACCAAAATAAATGCCTCAATTAAAGACATGCCATTATCCCAAGTAAATATAACAAGATAATATAAAGAAATGACTGGGGAATTGAAACAACAACTGGAGGGAGATGTTGAAGCATGCAATTCAAGTCGAGTTGAGTCAACAGATTAGATGGGTGTGACATAGTCAAGTGTTTTAATTAGAATGACATGAGTTGGAAAGAGTGTTTATTAATTATTTTGCACTTGAAACGGCAAACTTGAAGCTTGGATAATCACTAGAGTTTTGCAGAGTTTCTAGGCCATTACTGTTAACATGCTAAAATCCATTACTATTGATACGCCAATAGTATCAATACTATTATATTGATAGTATGTATGTATGTATGTACGTACATACACGAGTGTATGTATGTACACTCTTTGGTACATACATATTACAAGTGTTTTCATTTCATTGTTCCAATAGAATGATTATTTTCTAGACTCTTAATTATCGCTATATTATACACCAAAGCTTTGTGTTTTAAGATTTTAAACATTAAAGAGTTAATGGATGTGGTATGTGGCATTTGAGCAAGAAGCCATTCCACTCACAGTGTGTGTGTTTGCCCTGCAATGGACTGGCACCCTCTCCAGGGTTTGTTCCTGCCTTGCGTCCTACACTAGCTGGGATAGATTTCAGGAGACCCCTCCCACGACCCTGTTCAGGAGTAAGTGGGTTAGAAAATGACTGTTCCATTCACACTTAGAGAAGACTGAAGTTGGGCATGCAGACATGCTGCTACTCACCCACACGCACTGGTTAAGCAGAAGGATGGTTAAAAATGAACGTTTCTCAAGATATTTAAACATGTATAATATTTCCTGCTAGAAGAAGAGCAGTAGCAGTTGGATGTTGTTTTTTTGAATGAACTAATTGCAAATTAGCTGTCACGCACACACGTCAGAGGACACCTCCGCCGGCTCAATTTAGATATGCAATACCCTGCCGAAACAAAAGGGAAGGACTACCGCTAACTTTGTTTTCTTGTTCTTCTTCCCTCACAGCACCAAGAAACCGGCCAATAAGTGAGCCTAGCCCCGCTCCTTCCGGTCTGACTGCCGTAAATCCCCGGACGTCCTAGAAGAAGGCGTATTTTGAGAAGACTACAGCTAACCACAGAACAGAGCACTGTCTTACGCAAATAAAAAAGAATAACCCTTTTTGTTGTTTATGAGAAATCCGATTTGAGGAGTAGCACTAAGCTGCACATTTTCGTTTTATTTTCTCATACTTTTAGTTTCGTCTGGAGACAAATACAAGGGGTAAACCGGTTGACGTCCCAAAAATTATTTATTTTTAACTACCTGACCACACAGCTTAATTTACAGCTGCAAGGAAAAGGCTAAACAAATTAGAAATAACTTACTGTATGTGAAAACATTTACGAGAAAAGAGAAACTTTCTATTCCCAGATCCTCCAGATTCATTTGTCAGCTTAAGACATTGAGGAACATCTGGTAGATGTAGGAGAGGCCAGCAGGGGGCACATAACCCTGTCATCTGTGTGTGAATCCAATGCCCCAGTGTAGTGACAAGGACACTGTGCTGTAAAAATGGTACCATTCTTCATTGTCCATTTTGATGAGTTGCATTCCCCTTTCAGCTGGCTCATTTGCTACTATCACGCATTCCAACAGTTTACCAAAATTTACTGAAGACTGAACAAATTGGATCATCTGTCCACTGTTCTGGTGGTTTCTTAAGAAACGTCTGAGACCTTTCTTTGTCTTTTTATCATAAGAACATCAAAGAAGGTGGTTGTTCTTTCTTTTACCGCATCCTCACATGTGGTTCAGATTCACTCGTCACCTTAAGTCATTAAGGAATATCCGGTAACCGTGGCTGCAGCAGACTTAGATGATCTTTTCCTTTGTTTGCCATCAAAAAGGGCTAAAATAGAAACTCCCACTGACTCCTAGAATGTTCTTTAAACTCCAACTTAAAACCAGAATGTTCTGAAAACTTCCATTTACTACTAGAATGTTCTCTGATTCATTTTTTGTTGCTTACTTATCACTTAGCCAGTTAAGAATAGGTAAGAATACATACATAGTAGCCAGAAGGTGTTGTGGAGGCCAACAGAGGGCACTTAATCTGTGGTGTGTGTGGATCACAATGCAGCAGTGCAGTGACAGGGACACTGTGCTGTGAAAATGGCACCATCTTTCAAATGAGATGTAAAACTGTGATTATTAAGACCCCTGGGCATCCTGTGTAAGGAGTATGGTGTATTCAAAAGTCTAGACTAAATTGCCCACCACAGTCTAGTCATTATAGCCCTCTAATTATACCCTATTTCTAATTGTCTCTCTCTCACAACTTCACCACCTAACAGCTAATGTATGATGAGCGTACTGGTGCAATAACGGCTGCAGTCACTTCATTCAGGTGGATGCTACATGATAACAGTGATTGAAATGGCTCCCCGCTCTCTATGTAAAGCACTCTGAGGGGTGAGAAAAGCACTATATAAATGTAAGGAATTATTATTATTACTAGTAGTAGTAGTAAAAATACAAATAAAATGTTCAGAATGGAATGTTTCGGAATCAGGCTAAAATATCACAGATAAGCAAGCTAAACACTAATGGACAAAAATGAGAAATCATTCTAAATGTCACATCACACAAGTTTTTCAGCTATGTTTATTCATGAACTTCCCTTGCATAATCTTAACAAGGTAGAGTCAGTCAAGGTGTGTTCCTTTGACTGCCAGTCATTTAGTCTCACATACCTAGTGAGTCAGTCAAACCAGTCTGCGTCTAACCCAAACAAATTCAAACAGGTCTGTATTTATCTTAAGTAATCATGGTGGGCTCTGTGTGCATGAAACAATCAACCAATGACCGCCCACCCAAATTACAAGGCATAAAATGCAGCTATGATGAATAAAGAACACAATTGTTTTGGACCATGCAAATAGAGAAGCTCATCGGTCTAATGTCTCCTGTTTTAGGTAACATGACAGACTGCAGCTGAACTCCCCGTACCTGTAAACCCCTCATACAGCACCACCTTTAACAGGAGGCACATCTGAAAGAAGAGTCAGCATGAGACACTTTCAAGTGAAAAAGTGAGCTGGAAAATCATCATATAATTTGACATGCCCTTTGATCTCTAACTGTATCAACTGACATGCGCAAATGTAACAATTTTGTGTTTTATATTGGTACTGGGAGGAAAGCCCCCAGGCACCTTTGGCGCCCAACCCCCAGTTGTGGTCAGTCTGTCGCTCACGTTGTGAAGAGGGAGGCTGAACGCACCTCAAGGAGACATGGTTGCTCCTCCAAAACCCCCTGTTAAACGGTAATCCAATGGGAAATAAATACAGTTTTTTTTTACCTCCTCTTTGCGCGATCAGCTGCTGTGTCGCATGATCTGCATCTCTCGCATCCCTTCGAACATTTAAAAGCAGCTGTCCTACTCTTTGTCTTTTATTTCTGGCCCCTGCCGTGGTTAAATCTCTTGACATAAAGTCTTGTCTCACAGGACGTCAGTTCTTGATATTTTTTAGTTTATAATTTAAAAACGGAATAAGAATCTGAAAATCTAACAACATCACATTAAAGTTCGATAAATTCTGAAAAGAATGATACGAACATATATATGTAGGTTTTAAAATAAGCCTGATGTAAAGCGTGACAAAAAAGTCACATAAAATCGTAGCACAAAATCGTTGCACTTTTAGGGTTAGGATTTTATATATAGAGAGTAGATTTAATCTAGATCACATTGCTGAGATCTGTTTTTACTTTGGCATTCAAGAGTCTTTATCTGTTGATCAGTTTCAAAAAAGCCAAATTAAATCCACTGTCACAATAAAATATGAAATCTTCCAAGAGGTTGAGTACTTTTTGTAGATGCTGTAGTTTTCCTACATTTATAACACAAATAAACATGGAGGACATTGCTTCAAAAGTTTCATCTCTTTGTCATATTGATTCAGCTGCTGCAAAAATAGAAATTATTTTTCTTCATAATTAAAATTAGAGATACCGCAGAGATGAAGACCGAATACTGTGAGCTGTCTCTGAAAGATAAATAACCAAACTTCAGAAAATGTGCTCTCCATTTCTCGCCTCTTTTAGATCACCGCAACATCAGAACAATCTGGACAAGAGCAGGCCATTCTGACCAATAAAGCTCACCAGTCCGATACACTAAATTCTTCTAAAATAATATCAAGTCTAGTTTTGAAATTCCATAAAGTCCTACTGTCCACCACACTACTTGGCAGCTTATTCCATGTGTCTATGGTTCTCTGTCTGAAGTAAAATTTCCACACGTTTATGCGTAATTTATCCTTAACAAGTTTCCAACTGTGTCCCTGTGTCTATGATGAACTCATCTTAAAGTAACAATCTTGCTCCATTGTATTAATTCCCTTCACAATTTTAAACATTTCAGTCTCCTCTTAATAGTCTTTTGCTTAAACTGAAAAGGCTCAGCTCTTTTAATCTTTCCTCATAATTCATCCCCTGTAGTCCTGGAATCAGTCTAGTCACGCTTCTCTGGACCTTTTCTAGCTGTTTTATGGCTGCAATATTGTTGTTTTACATTAACTAAAAAAAAGTAGATCTTCCTTCAAAAAAGGTTGGGTACCCCTTCTGAAAGATGTTATGGAATAAAAAATAACCAACTACATCATTTAGCTAGTTTAAATTAGGGTTTGCTGCTAATTGAAAAATAAAAGCAACATGAGATTTTTTTTTCATGTTGCAGTTGGTTCTTGCTTCAAATGTACTGTATATATTCACGTATAAGTCAGGTCTTGAAACCCGAAAAAGCAATCATAAAATCAGACTGCAACTTATATGCCTTTTTAAAAAAAGTCTTCTTGCTTCCTCCAATCTCGCACCAGTTTCTCAGACACAGTGAATTTTGTTGCAGCAGCGCAGTTACCAATTTCTTTCACTACTTCAACGACTTTTAATTCAAAAGCAGCTTCATATTTTCCTCTGATTAAACACTCCATCGTGGATAAGGGATACTCTTACGATAGAGGTGTATGAGGGTGTGAGGTACAAAAAACACAAAGTGCAAACGTCGCTTCGGAATAGTTTGGGTATTACCATGTTGTCATGTAGGCACAATATATAGAAAAAAAGCAGTGTGCTCCGTGGTTACTCTCTCAGGTGGGTGATAGCATATAATAAACTCTTGGACCAATAGCATGAGTTTTCCGCACCGACATTATAAAATACCGGAAATTATGCAGTAAAATCAAGCCCCGACTTATCCATGCAAGAACTTATCCACAAGTATATACTGTACTTTCATTCTCATAATGAGGTCATGTGGAAAGACAATGTCCCTTTGGGGACTAATGCAGAGTACTAAATGCCAAAAATAAAATAATAATATTGTAGCTGAGTCCAAGGTTACACCTATAACAAATATCGCTGACCTCCCCAAAACACTAATGTCTTTCTCTGACCTTACTTTGAACAGAATGCAGCTGTAAACGCATGTGGTGAGATGAGTTCTGGTTCAGCATCCTCTGAGCCCTATTGTTTATGCAGCCGCCTGCTTTTGGTCTTTTATTGGCACCATTGTCCATGCTGTGCCAGTGAACTTTCTTCTTTTGGAAACCGATACTTCATATCTAAAGTGCAAACAATGAGCAGGTGGAAACTAACCCTTTCATTATTCTTTGTAAGGAAACTTTATATCAAACTTTCTCAATAAAGAATGTTTCGCCCCCTCATATTTATTATATCCTTATATGATAACAATGGTGTTATCAAAGAACAAACACC
Organism: Polypterus bichir lapradei; assembly: GCA_026402145.1. Lineage (NCBI taxonomy): Eukaryota > Metazoa > Chordata > Cladistia > Polypteriformes > Polypteridae > Polypterus > Polypterus bichir. The sequence continues at coordinate 16,408,947 of JANRMT010062842.1, read as the reverse complement.
ACCACCGTAGACAATTTGCTGTAAGTCATTCAGACTTTGAATAAATTGTATTAAATATTAACTGGAATTCCTCTCTGATGCTGATTGAGTTCCAGCAAGTTTTAAAAATTACATGTAAAAAGATGTTCCTGAAAATGTGATTCATTGGTGAAACACTGTTGTATTTTTTTATTTATAGATATCAAATTGGGAAACCCAATGACTAAATGAAACAAATCAATGGTATATTTATTTTGTAATTTTAAAACTCAGGTTTGTAAACTGTGTTTTTCTTGTTACACACAATGTATATGTTACCGGCAATGTATGAAATGCAGGCATTGTATAGAATGCCTAGGCAATATATAGAACGCCTGGCGTTTTTGGGCAAAATATGAAATATCCAAATTATTTTAATATGATATATATTTTCCCTAGGCATTGTATGTAATACCTAGGCATTATATAGAATGACAAATGCTATTTAGGCAAAGTGTTAAAAGAGAGTTATGAAAAGGCTTTTATTGAAAAGACGTACAGTATATGAAAAAGGAAGAAATAAAAAAATATATGCCTAGGTGTCTAGCCATTCTGTGCAATGCCAAAAGACAAACCGGCAAAGTATAAAATACTCCTGCTAATGACGTTTCTAATGTCACGTGACTTTTGATGCTCACCTCAGATGGAGAATTCCTTATTTGAATTTCAGTGCAATTTAAAATGAATTGTTTTCCTTCCTTGTTGCAACAAGTAAGTTCATATTTTATTTTCTCTTGTTTTCCTCAATAAGAAAGTCCTATATTTTGTATTTCTTCCTTTTTCATATACGTCTTTTCAATAAAAGCCTTTTCATAACTCTCTTTTAACACTTTGCCTAAATAGCATTTGTCATTCTATATAATGCCTAGGTATTACATACAATGCCTAGGGAAAGTATATATAATATTAAAATAATTTGGATATTTCATATTTTGCCCAAAAACGCCAGGCGTTCTATATATTGCCTAGGCATTCTATACAATGCCTGCATTTCATACATTGCCGGTAACCCCTTTTGCCTTCAGAACTGCCATAATTCTTCATAGCATAGATTCAACAAGGTGCTGGAAACATTCCTCAGGGATTCTGGTCCATATTGACATGACAGCATCACGCAGTTGCTGCAGATTAGTTGACTGCAAATCCATGATATAAATCTCTTGTCCCACCACATCCCAAAGTCACTCTATTAGATTGAGAGCTGGTGACTGTGGAGGTCATTTGAGTACAATGAACTCATTTCCACATTCAAGAAACCAGTTTGAGATGATTTGAGCTTTGTGACATGGCATATTATCCTGCTAGAAGTAGCCACCAGAAGATTACTATATATGCTCTCATAAAGGGATGGACACAGGCAGCAGCAATACTAGGGCAGGGGCTGCGGCATTTAAACAATGCTCAGTTGGTAGTAAGGGGCCAAAGTGTGCCAAGAAAATATCCCCACACCATTACATCACCACAAATTCTGATCTTAGTATCCAAACATTGCTGCAGAAATTGGGACTCATCAGACCAGGCAATGTTTTTTCCAGTCTTCTGTTCTCCGATTTTGGTGAGCCTGTGCAAATTTTAGCCTCAGTTGCCTGTCAACATCAGCTGACAGGAGTGGCACCCAGTGTGGTCTCCTGTTGCTGTAGCCCATCTGCTTCAAGGTTCGACATGTTGTGCATTCAGGGATGCTCTTCTGCATACCTCCATTGTAACAAGTAGTTATTTGAGTTACTGTTGCCTTTCTATTGGCTGGCCCTTCTCCTTTGACCTCTAGCATCAGCAAGGCATTTTCGCCCAAAGAACTGCTCCTTACTAGATATTTTCCCTTTTTCTGACCATTCTCTGTAAACCCATAGAGATGATTGTGCTTGAAAATTCAAGTAGATCAGCAGATTCTGAAATACTCAGACGAGACCATCTGGCATCAACAACCATGCCATGCTCAAAGTCACTTAAATCATCCTTCTTCCCCATTCTGATGCTCAGTTTGAACTTCAGCAGCCATCTTGACAATGTCTACATGCCGAAATGTGATGAGTTGCTGCCATGTAACTGGCTATTTGTGTGAACAGATGTATCTGATAAACTGCCCCATGAGTGTGTATAGTGAATTATCTTTGATTTGTTGAAATCCACTAGCAGAAGCATTCTAGATGCAGCAGAACATGAGATATCAAATCAAAATGTTTTTTAAAAGCATAATTTTGACAGGCACACCTTCTGCCATTAAAGCTTACCAGTGAAGATTATTTTGTTTTAAACACCGCATGTTGTATCAGCACAACAAAGCAGTTTGCTAAGGGCAGTTGGAATTGCTTGTGTCTTGTGGCTGAAGTGTTCAAGCTCAAAAGCTGTAAAATTAATATAACAGATAATGATCAGACATTCAGATCTTAGTAGTATTTCAGCCATTTGTTAATTAAATTTTTAGAGTTATAATGGTAGTTTTTATTCTTTGTTGAAGATACTCTGTTTTTTTCATCATTTATAAAAGCAACAAAGAATATGTGAAACATACACAAGAAGTACTGTTGCAAATACAGTCATCCCTCAACTATCGCAGGGGTTACGTTCCAGAACCCACCGAGCGAAAGATGAAAATCCGCGAAGTAAAAACCATATGCTTATATGGTTATTTTTATATATTTTAAGCCCTTATAAACTCTCCCACACTCTTATAAACATTTCCTGCACAGTTATACAGCATAAACCCTTTGTATTCTCTTAGGTATTAGGTAAGATTCATTGAAATTATGTATGTAAACACAGTTTATATACAGTAAAACCTATTATAGTCTAGCAAAATACCTGCGCTTCGCAGCGGAGAAGTAGTGTGTTAAAGGAAACGTTTTAAAAAAAAGTAACATGATTGACAATGTAATTGTTTTGTCACTGTTATGAGTGTTGCTGTCATATATATATATATATATATATATATATATATATATATATATATATACAGACACACACACATATAAACATATATATATACATACATATCTATGTACAGTATATACATGTATACATACATATACATACATGTACAGTATACATATATATATATATATATACACATACATCCACATATATATACTGTAAAATAAGAGACAGAATCGTGTTGAGGTTTGGGGTTTTTATGCCCCGTATACTGTAACAAAAATATCAAAAACAGGTCTTCTTGTCAAAACAAACACTTGCATGAACTCAAAAAAGACAAAGATGGTGGATTTGTAGGGACAATACAAAGGGGTGGAAATTAAACATGATGGTAAGCTGGGAAGGAGTAATGGTGGATGGGAGTATGACGTCATCTTTGGGGGACCAGAGGGAAGAAAGGAACCCGGAAGTGGAGACTGTCGTTTACTCTGGGTGGTGTTACAGCAGCGTTACTTCATCTTTTCTGAGGAAAAAAGGAGAGAGAGGTTAGTACGCTGTCTTCGTCCCCTGACGGGTCTCATCGCGCTGCGCATCAGGTCCTTTGACTACTCCCGATGCGCTCGTGCGTGACATGACCCCCCCTCAGCCCAGACCCGTCGGGTCGGGCGGACCGAACCGAGAGGTCGTGGACCCTGGAGAGAGCATCAGCATTGGCCTGCAGGCCACCCAGACGATAAGTGACAGTAAATTTGTAGGGCTGCAAGTCCAAAAACCATCTCGTGACCCGGGGATTCAACTCCCGATGTAGGGCCATCCACTGTAAAGTTGCCAAGGTGAATTCCTGACCCAGGAGATAAAACCGCAGATATGTTACCGCCCACTTAATGGCCAAGGCTTCCCGCTCGACTGCCACATATCTGGTCTGCCCACTCTGCACGTGGCCACTGATTGCGGGTGGCCATCCTCTCAAATATGGCTAAATAAGATTCAATGTCATCCGCTTCGGATAGTGGCAAAATAGGAGGAGGCGGCGGCCGAGCGGGCTCCGGCTTTACCATCTCTGCCGGGGCCAGTCGTCTTCGTGCATCTGTAAGCTCCGCCCTCGTGGTAGCGTGCTCCACCTTTAGTGCTTGTAGTTCGCTGGCCAGTGTGTTCAGGACCGTGTTCAGGTCTTGTCCTTCAGTCATCTTTTTCGGACTGTTTATCCTGCCGACTACGCCACTGTAAAATAAGAGACAGAATCATGTCAAGGTTTGGGGTTTTTATGCCCCGTATACTGTAACAAAAATATCAAAAACAGGTCTTCTTGTCAAAACAAACACTTGCATGAATTCAAAAAAGACAAAGATGGCGGATTTGCAGGTACAACATAAAGATGTGGACCGGAAATTAAACGTGAAGACTGTCGTTTACTCCGGGTGGTGTTACGGCGGCGTCGCTTCATCTTTTCTGAGGAAAAAAGGAGAGAGAGGTTAGTACGCTGTCTTCGTCCCCTGACGGGTCTCATCGCGTTGTGCGTCAGGTCCTTCGACTGCTCCCGATGCGCTCATGCGTGACAATACATATACACATATATATATATATATACTAGCAGAATACCCGCGCTTCGCAGCGGAGAAGTACTTGTAGTGTGTTAAAGAAGGTATGAAAAAGAAAAGGAAAAATTTTAAAAATAACGTAACATGATTGTTAATGTAATTGTTTTGTCATTGATATGAGTGTTGTTCTCATATCTATATATATATCTATACTAATAAAAGGCAAAGCCCTCACTGACTCACTCACTCACTCACTCACTCACTGACTCATCACTAATTCTCCAACTTCCCGTGTGGGTGGAAGGCTGAAATTTGGCAGGTTCATTCCTTACAGCTTCCTTACAAAAGTTGGGCAGGTTTCATTTCGAAATTCTATATGTAATGGTCATAACTGGAAGCTGTTTTTCTCCATTTACTGTAATGGAGATGAGCTTGAACGCCGTGGGGGCGGAGTTTCGTGTGACATCATCACGACTCCCACGTAATCACGCAGTACATAGAAAACCAGGAAGACCTCCAAAAACCGCTGAAGAAAACATGCATTATATAATTGAGAAGGCAGCGAAACAATAAGAAGCGAGCGAGTGACATATACAACCATATTCATGAGTTCTGCTACTTCGGAAACAAAGCACGATGTAAACCTAAACTTTAAATTAAGTTCATAGACAGGCTGCCGCTGGTGTTTGTAATTTAGTGCCTGCCCATATAAGGCCGTCCGTCAACGGCAATCCAATAGCAAACTGCCACTAAATATTCACGGGTGAAGGACTGTGCTTATGCAGAGGAAGATGAGATGGTCAGGGTGGTGTTTGGCACAAACTCAGCGAAACTGCGAGAGAAAGTTTTAAGTACCAGGACTTCGGTAACATTAAATACAGCCGTGGAAATCGCACGAGATGGCACCAGCACAGCTGGGAACCTTCGATGCATGTACACCGAGCGGCTCACGTGAACTGACGCAGTGCACAGACAAAAAGCAACAGTTCCAAAGAGCGCTGAACAAAAACCGAATTACACAATTGAAAAGGCAGCAAAAAAATATGAAGCGTCTATTACATACAAGCATATTCATAAATGCAGCTACTGCGGAAACAAAGCACACGGTGGAAAAAGTCAATGTCCCGCTAAAGGAAGACAGTGTAAAAAAAAAACCCGTGCATGCAGTGTGTCAGGTCTCAGATAAAGAAGAAGACGAGCTGTTTATTGATGCAGTAAGAAACGAATCGATGAATGAAACCTGTCATCTTTACAACGATTGACAAACACGGAATGTAACTTGAACACAACACATCCTACAAATACGAACCTGATTGAAAGAAATAATGATAATCAAATCCTTGATGACAGCAACACTCAGTAACACTCACAAAACAAATACTGTATATTGACAGTCATGTTACGTTATTTTTAAAATGTTCCCTTTTCTTTTTCATAGCTTTTTTAACATACTACTTCTCCGCTGCAATACGCGGGTATATATATATGTATATATATACCCCGATCTACATACTCGAATAATGGATACTTTATTCGCCATCAATGATTGTTTTGGTAAAGCCATACTCAGTGTATTCATTAGATGAACGGTAAAAAAGTAAGAGCGAGGGGAGGATGACTTATTGAGGCACGCAGGCAAAACCACAATAGCACGCGGGCTCGATGTACTGTAGTGCGCGTCAACTCGATCTGAACTGCGCGATCACATTTGAAAAAATATATCTTTTCAAGTTCTATTTAGTCCATATGTGTCAAACTCAAGGGCCGCGGGCCACATCCGGCCCGGCGTGTAATTGTTTACTGACATTGCCGGTATACCCGTGTGTCTCATTTGTGGAGCTAATGTGGCTGTAATTACAGAATTTAATCTAAGACGGCACTATGAGACAAAACATCAGGATAACCTGAAAGACCTGAATGCAATGCAGAAGATACAGAAAGCAGAAGAATTAAATAAAAATCTGACACTTCAGCGGACGTTTTTACCCGTGCACAATCACAAAGTGATTTCAAGTGAAGCTGCTTTTATGGGAGACACAAATGCACCAGTGCAACTTGCCCCACTTTCCCTATTGCCAAGTAATGTTGAACCAAGTCGTCACTACGGTGTTCCCAAATACGCACTTTGCTGATAAACTGAGCGCACGGCGCTTTAGTGACTTTGAAGAACAAAAAAAGTCCGTCTACATGCGGCTCGAACCTTGTGCATGTTTGGTAGCACATATCTGTGTGAGAAGCTCTTCTCAGTGATAAAGACTAACAAAACAGCACACAGGAGTCGCCTCACTAATGAGCACCTGCAGTCCATCCTGAGAATCTCCACAACACAGAACCTC
>JANRMT010062842.1:16358515-16387184 GCA_026402145.1 Polypterus bichir lapradei | reverse complement strand
GTACACTTTAAAGCGACAACCGAACAATTCAGCGGTAGCCATCAACTCACATACAGAACCATAGGTGAAGGGCTTAAGCATTTCACTCTTATAGTGCTCCTGTGTAGTATAATTATCTCCTGTACCGTCATCAGTCCACACCTTGAACCTGTCCCAGTCATTCAATACATAAGACACAATGTTCCTCCGGATATCAAGAGTGAGCCTGATATGGCCGTGCAATATGTAACAAAGAGAATGGAAAAGGTAGGTGCCATCTCCAGGCATGGAAACCACTCAGTAAGTGACAGTTCTTTGATCGATAGTGATCACCTCGATAGACATGGTAATGGGGGTTGGAATGATAAAGGAAATGGGTACCTGAGCAATGTAAAGTAAGTCTAAAATACCTATACAATAACTATAATTGTAATAAACAAACAATAAAACAGCGGAGAAGCCGTGGATTAAACAAAAAGGCTGTAGTTATCAGTAGGGAGACGTGAATCCCGTGGCGAAGCAAGGAAGGGAATGTAGAGACCAGAGCGACGGACGGTCTTATATTGGCAGGCAGCCAACAACATGGGAGGCGTTGGGATGGGGGACCCAACGCCACCTCACACAGTGACCGAGCTGCAGGCTATGGACGTATATATGTACGTAAGTAGGATTCAGTTAGCGTTGGGAACCCATGTACCAAATTTCTTGAAGATGGGCCCATAAGTAACAAAGACTGTTGAAAAGTTCAATATAGTGGCTGACAGTGGCATCATACCACCGAAACAAGTACGTACATTGGTTTCGATTAGTGCAGGGAAGCCGCCTATAAAATTTCGAGAAGATCGGGCCATAAATAAGAAAGTTCAACATGGCGGACATTGTTGACCATTATGACCATTACGCGTAGAATTTCGAAATGAAACCTGCTTAACTTTTGTAAGTAAGCTGTAAGGAATGAGCCTGCCAAATTTCAGCCTTCTACCTACACGGGAAGTTGGAGAATTAGTGATGTTGGAAAGTTCAATATGGCGGCTGACAGTGGCGTCATACCACCGAAATAAGTATGTACATTGGTTTCGGTTAGCGCAGGGAAGCCGCCTACCAAATTTCGTGAAGATGGGGCCATGAATAAGAAAGTTCAATATGGCGGACGTCATTGACCGTTATGACCATTACGCGTAGAATTTTGAAATGAAACCTGCTCAACTTTTGTAAGGAAGCTGTAAGGAATAAGCCTGCCAAATTTCAGCCTTCTACCTACACGGGAAGTTGGAGAATTAGTGATGAGTCAGTCAGTCAGTGAGTGAGTGAGTCAGTGAGGGCTTTGCCTTTTATTAGTATAGATGTAAAGATAATAGGTTTCATTCATCAAAGTGTTCACTACCCAAATCAGTACTCGTGAATCTAAGATGTTTAACAGGCATTCCCGGTATTAAGTTGTGGATTTGCCTGCGAATATTTAGCGGTAGCGTGTCTATGAACTTAATTTAACCTTTCCCAGCCGCTTGGAGTACATGCATCGAAGCTTCTCAGCTGTGCTTGTGCTATCTCGTGTGATCTCGCGATATCCACGGCTTTACTTAATGTTAGCTCAGACCTGGCATACCAGCAATTTAAACTCAGTTACAGCAATTTTAACTCTGTTACAAAGTGATCAAAAGTCTTGTTTAAACCCTGCGTCTTCTCATTAAACTTGTATCTCGCAAATATCGTATTCGTCGTGGGCATGACAAACGCCAGCGGCAGCCTGTCTATAAACTTAATTTAAACTTACGGTTTACACCGTGCTTTGTTTCCACAGTAGCTACACTTATGAATATGCTTGTATGCATCACTCGCTTCATATTCTTTTGCTGTCTTCTCAATTGTGTAATGCATTTTTTGTTCAGCGCTGTTTGGAGCTGTTGCTTTTTGTCTGCGTACTGCGTTCACAGTCAGTTCACATGAGTCGCTCGGCGGCAGAGTGTTTCTATTGGATTGCCGCTGACGGACGGCCTTATATGGGCAGGCACTCAATTACGTGGGAGGTGTGACGATGAGGGACGCAACTCCGCCTCACACGGCGACCGAGCTGCAGGCTATGGCCAGTATATATGTACATAAGTAAGTTCCAGTTATGACTGTTACGCGTAGAATTTCAAAATGAAACCTGCCTAACTTTTGTAAGTAAGCTGTAAGGAATGAGCCTGCCAAATTTCAGCCTTCTACCTACACTGGAATTTGGAGAATTAGTGATGAGTTAGTGAGTGAGTCAGTCAGTCAGTCAGTGAGGGTTTTGCCTTTTATTAGTATAGATATCGAGCGTCTTCGATATCACATATGTTACATGTTATGTTACAGCCGTTATGATAGACAGGCCACCGGCAATAAATACATACAATGCAAGAAAATGCACAGAAGTTAACTCTTTACACAGCGAAATACGTTGATACTTAATGAGTGAGACGAGACTTCCTGGTTAACGCAGCGGAATCAAATTCAGCGCTTCGTCACTGAGCCAATCAGCACACAGGAACTTAACTGCGTGCTCTGATTGGGTAGCTTCTCAGCCATCCGCCAATTGCATCCCTTGTTTGAAATCAACTGGGCAACCCAACTGAGGAAGCATGTACCAGAAGTAAAAAGACCCATTATCCAAGTGAAAAATCTGTGTTATATATTTAGACTAGCAAAATACCCGCGCTTCGCAGCGGAGAAGTAGTGTGTTAAAGAATTAATAAAAAAGAAAAGGAAACATTTTAAAAATAACATAACCTGATTGTCAATGTAATTGTTTTGTCACTGTTATGAGTGTTGCTGTCATCAAGGATTTGATTATCATTACTTCTTTCAATCAGGTTCGTATTTGGAGGACGTGTTGTGTTAAAGTTACATTCCGTGTTTGTCAACCGTTGTAAAGATAACAGGTTTCATTCATCGAAGTGTTCACTACGCAATAAGATTGTTAAGCCTTATGATAATGTTCCCGCACGGAGGATTTAGAGAGACGCACTGGGAGAAGTATAATCTGAACCTCTGTACAGTTTCATTTATTTTCGGGTTGTAATGTTCATCAAATTTACGTATCATCTGGTCCAGTGGCAGACCGTGCATTTCACACCTAGGCCTTCAGTAGTGCTCCGTCTGAATTAACCCGCCCCTCAAAAACTAATTTATGGTTATAAAAACCATCTTAATATGCAGAAATACAATATAAAGAGCCGCTGCATCGCAGATAGATAACTCCTGTAGCCAAAATAAATGCCTTTATTGAATAGACAAACCAGGGGTGAACAAGTTCCTTTCTACTGCAGGTACAGCCACGACACACATAAAAAAACATCAATAATAACTCATAAACTTGCAATATTATTTAGGAAAATCGCATCATTTTACTCACCAAAAATTCGGATTATTTGTAAACAAAATCCATCCTCCTCTCTTTCCTCAAAAACAGTTCAATTACTCTGTCGTACAGATTATCCGTGCACTTCAGTTCCATCAAAAAGTCCCTTTCTATCGCCATCGAAGCTAATGCTGAAAGTCGAACCTGCCCTGTCGTATTTCTGGCATAAGTTTTAATTCGCTTTAGGGCTGAAAATGTCTGCTCGACAGAAGCAGTGTACACGGGAATGGTCACTGCCAAATATACCAATGTGAACAGCTGCCCCATGCTCTTCTGATGAAGGAAGTCATGGAGATCAGTGGGAGATTTTCCTGCAAAATCATCCATGGCATACATTACAGTCAGTTCTGTTTTTAGCCGAGACAGATCAAAAACTGCTGTGTGGCTCTTGTGTTAAACTGCAGAAGGCTGCATGCAGGAAATTTTTCTTGTATTCCCGAAACTTCTGGGGGTCGAGGAGCATGACAAACATCAGGTTTTCGTGGTCTTGAAATCTGTTCTGTGTCTGGCAAATAATATTATCCAGAATCCTGCCATGGAGTTGGCTGTAGTGCGCATGAGGATCTTGCGCTCAGAGTGCCTGCGGTGCATTCAGTGGCCTCGTAGAGTTCCTCATATCGGCTTCTATCCAATCAATGGGTCTGAATACTGTGACATTGCCGTACGCCTGCTAGAGGGCCCTACTGACACCATCTCAAAATCTGATTGATTGAAGCAACAGTTTAATTGACATTTATTCTGTGTTAGAGGGCCTGCAGAACAGACTGTGAAGGCCTCTCTGCCTGACAACAAATGATGGCTGAAATGTGATTGGTTAAATGCTTTAATACGAAAATACATGTCTGGAAGCAGCACAACCATCTGATTAAACTTGTATCTCGCGAATATCTTGTGCGATCTTGTGATGTCCACGGCTTTATTTAATTTTAGCTCAGACCTGGCACTTAAAAGTTTCTCTCGCACTTTAGCTGAGAGAGGGTTTCCGCAGTAGCTGCACTTATGAATATGCTAAGCATAGTCCTTCACCCTCGAATATTGACCTTATATGGGCAGACACTCAATTACGTGGGAGGCGTGATGATGCGAGGTGTAACTCCGCCTCACACGGTGACCGAGCTGCAGGTTATGGCCGTATACAGTATATGGATGAAATTAGGTTCCAGTTATGACCGTTACGCGTAGAATTTTGAAATGAAACCTGCCCAACTTTTGTAAGTAAGCTGTAAGGAATGAGCCTGCCAAATTTCAGCCTTCCACCTACACGGGAATTTGGAGAATTAGTGATGAGTCAGTCAGTCAGTCAGTCAGTGAGTGAGTGAGTCAGTGAGGGCTTTGCCTTTTATTAGTATAGATAGCAAAATACCTGCGCTTCGCAGCAGCGAAGTACTGCCTTAAAATTTTTATTAAGAAGAAAAGTAAACCTTTTAAAACTGAGGGAAAATATACCAATAATTATTTGTTAAGGATCTCTTTGTATACCACGTTGTCAGTTCGGCCCTCCGGTTGTAATATGACCAAGCTGTGCGCTGAGCTTACTCTTGAGCATGCAACGTACAGTTGGCCATGTGAAAAGCAATCTTGCCTCAAATCTCACAGCTTGGATTGCTGCTGTCATAATCGGTTTGAGTTTCATGGTTTGTTTCAATTACGACAGTATTTGCAGGACTTGTTGTGTTGAAGTGACATTCGGCATCTGTCAAGCGTAGTAAGCATACAAACGGTTTCATCGATAACTTCACATACAGCTTTTGAGAGTTTAAACATTCATAAACATCAAAGTGTCCACTACTGAAATCGTCACCTGTGAATCTAAGATGTTTAAGAGGCATTGGCAGTTGTCCAAAGGTGTAAAATATTTGACTATTTCGGTACACTTGAAAGCGACAACTGAACAATTCAGCGGCAGCCATCAACTCACATGCAGAACCATAGGTGAAGGGCTTAAGCATTTCACTCTTCTAGTGCTCCTGTGTAGTATAATTATCTCCTGTACCGTCATCAGTCCACACCTTGATCCTGTCCCAGTCATTCAATACATAAGACACAATGTTCCTCCGGATATCAAGAGTGAGCCTGATATGGCCGTGCAATATGTAACACAGAGAATGGAAAAGGCAGACGCTATCTCCAGGCATGAAAACCACTCGGTAAGTGACAGTTCTTTGATCAATGGTGATCACCTTGATAGACATGTTAATGGGGGTACGGTTGGAACGATAAAGGAAATGGGTACCTGAACAATGGAAAGTAAGTCTAAAATACCTACACAATAACTATAATCGTAATAAACAAACAATAAAACAGCAGCGAAGCCGTGTATTAAATAAAAAGGCTGCAGTTACCAGCAGGGAGACGTGAATCCTGTGGCGAAGCAAGGAAGGGAATGAAGAGACCGGAGAGACGGATGGCCTTATATAGGCAGGCAGCCAACAACGTGGGAGGCGTTGGGATGGGAGACCCAACGCCACCTCACACGGTGACCGAGCTGCAGTCTATGGACGTATATATGTACGTAAGTAAGATTCAGTTAGCGTTGGGAACCCGCGTACCAAATTTCTTGAAGATGGGCCCATAAGTAACAAAGACTGTTGGAAAGTTCAATATGATGGCCGACAGTGGTGTCATACCACCGAAATAAGTACGTACATCAGTTTCGGTTAGCGCAAGGAAGCCGCCTACCAAATTTCGTGAAGATGGGGCCAAAAATAAGAAAGTTCAACATGGCGAACGTTGTCGACCGTTATGACCGTTACACATAGATTTCGAAGTGAAACCTGCTTAACTTTTGTAAGTAAGCTGTAAGGAATGAGCCTGCCAAATTTCAGCCTTCTGCCTACACGGGAAGCTGGAGAATTAGTGATGTTGGAAAGTTCAATATGGCGGCCGACAGTGACGTCATACCACCGAAATAAGTACGTACATCGGTTTCGGTTAGTGCAGGGAAGCTGCCTACCAAATTTCATGAAGATGGGGTCAGCCTTCTACCTACATGGGAAGTTGGAGAATTCAACATGGCGGACGTTGTCGACCGTTATGACCGTTACATGTAGAATTTCGAAATGAAACCTGCCCAACTTTTGTGAAGAAGCTGTAAGGAATGAGCCTGCCAAATTTCAGCCTTCTACCTACACGGGAAGTTGGAGAATTAGTGATGAGTGAGTGAGTGAGTGAGTGAGTCAGTCAGTCAGTCAGTCAGTGAGGGCTTTGCCTTTTATTAGTATAGATATGCTTACATATAAAATCTGCGATAGAGTGAAGCCGCGAAAGTCGAAGTGCAATATAGCGAGGGATTACTGTAGAAATGTATTTCCTTAACATACAAAGTGCACAAAAGGTTTAGTATGAATACTAGTGAATTCAAAGAAATATTAGATTGACTTCCCCTTCTAAATATCTACAGATCCTCATTAGACGTTGTCACACACGTACGAGTAGGAGGAAGCTGTATGGACCAAGTGAGATGGACCAAACATGGGAAAACCTGTCTGATTCATTCCTGAAAATGTCACTTCCTATTGTGGTGCCTAGAAGCACATCCCTTCTGGTTCCTTACATTACTTCCAGTCTTGGCATTTAAAGCTGCTATCTTAACAACAGTAGATCAGTTCTTGTTTGAACTCCATCAAAGACACATCTGTGTTACTTCTCAAAACCCATTGCAGCCAGGGATATAATACAGGTGACTGCCAGAAACCTTTCTAAGTGTGTCGAGTCTGATCATTTCACAACGTACAAACATATACATAGTCTTGATGAGAAAATGGCATTTAGCCTAACTTTGCTTGTGACTTTCTATTCATGTAATTTTTCCAGAGTTACTGATTTGAGATTTTAAAGTTTACACAGAACAAAACATGCTACCTTGCTCTTTTTATTGTCAGACTGTGACAGTGCAGGTTGGCTGCAACCACCATACCCCACTTGCTCTGCCAATAGTCATGACAGGGATGAGCAGAGTAATGAGGACACACAACAGGCAAAGGGCAGGTGCAAAATGCTCAAATTCTTTTGTTTTCAACAAAGTACAAATTGTGGAGTGATCTTCCTTAAATAAATAATCCAATATAAAAACAGTGAGTGTGGCGGAGGTTAAAAAGTCTAATCAATAATCAATCGATATTTCATACTAAAAACGAGGTTAAAAATCCAAGGTAGAATTCATCCGTTAAAATATCCACAAGTCTTGGTGCTTCCCCTTAAAATTGACTTCTCCTTGGCTTTACCTTCATGGCCTCCTAAGCATGAGAAGGCGTCCACCGACAGGTGAGGTCAAATTTTTAAAACACAGTTTAGGTTCGCATCACCAGTCTTTTGGTATTTGTAGGGTGCTGCACCAAGACCCTGCTCCTTTCGCCTGCCACCATTCCTTGGCCCCAGACAGGAATTCACTTGGAGTTGGTCACTCCAACTCTTAGATCACTCAGCAGGAGTGATTTGAACCCTCTGGCACTGGCCCTGCACTTTTCCGGGTCCATCTTCATGACCAACTGCAATCATTCCATAACACGGCACTGGCTTTCCCCAGTTCTGTTGTCTCTTTTATTCTCACAGTCTCTCTGTAACCTCCATCTTCTTCCTCAATATTTTTCTTCTTGTTTTCTCTTCCCCTTCTGTTCTGCTCAGGCTTCTTTTTATTGTACAATTGGGTGCCAGTGCCACAACCACAGACTCCCAGAGTCAGGTCAGGTGAGGCTGGGGAGCATGCACTGGTACAGCACGTTGCTGCACCCACCACATGATGAAACAGCTCGGGATCCTGTTTGGCAACCCCCCAGGCAAACACGCCATCCAGTCCCACCCTCCAGAAATGACCCTCTATCTGCCGCAGCCAGGTGTTACATGGGCATCCCCTTGGCATGTTCCAGCCACTCAGGTCCCCAACAATGAGGATCCTGCAAGCCAGATCACCCTCGGGGAATCACGCCACATGGGCATAGTAACGTAACCAATGCTCCCTCATAAAGCAGGTAATGTGCCTCATTTGGGACTCCATGAACAACCGCTCATTCAACTCAAAGTCAAACCAGCGGTACCCAAGGATTCTCCGAAGAGACAATACCAAAGTAGTCCAATCTTTGTCTGTGGTCACTGGATAGCGTCCATGTCTTGCAAACATTAGGCAAGAGAGGAAGCAGCAAGACTGTAAAGACTTGGACCTTCAGCCTTTTGTATAGATATCGGAAGCACCACACACCCCTTTCCAGCAACCTAATGACCCCCCATGCTCTTCCAATCCATCTATTAATTGAATTCATTGAGTCACCAGAGACATGAATGTCACTGCCAAGGTAAGTAAACTTCTCAACAAGGTCAACACTCTCTCTGCAGAGAGACACACTGCTGATGGCTGTGCCCAAGAGGTCAATAAAGGCCTGGATCTTGGTTTTTATCCAGGACACTCGCACAATATACATATTCTCACACAATCAAGTAATTGATATTGGCAATTAAATAGTGCTTAAACCTAAATATACATGAACTTATATGTTTTTTTCATTTTAAATCATTAATTGCACTACAATGTTTTACTGTTAAAATATACATTTCCTATATTTATACAGGTGTGTTTTTTTTATTCAGTGTATCAACAAGACATTCATAATTCTTGAGGTGTAACACACAGCAACAAATAATAAATGCAGTACAAATATTTTAAAAAGCCTGTTGTTTACTAAGCAGCAATTTCAAGTTCATCCTTATCTTTTTTTTTTCCAATTGAAAATGTAAGCTGCTGCATTTTAAACAAGCTTTCTGTACAAACTCAAGCGGTATCTATTGCAATTTAAAGGACAAAATAAAAGTCAGAATTTCTTAAAGTAGCTGTTCTTGCCATTTGTCTCATTGCACAGGATGACTTTTCTGATTACCTGTTTTTCAGTTTAATAACCCACTTTCTTTAACGTAAAGGCTAATATACCAGTCGCCTCTCATTCACTAATATAACACACATCCACCCACTGCTCTTTGTTTACACTGCAGGAAGTTTGCTGCAAAAAAAAATATACACACTAGCTCAACTAAAATAATACTTTGTGTAAAGCTTAGAAAAGCAGGGACTGAAAATATCAGTTTTATGAACTGCTTTTTTACTGATCAAATCTTTTTTTAGTGAAAATCGACCGATTTCGATTGGCAGCCAATCGATTGGAGCATCCCTAGGCATTCGAGCTCTGGAGGTAAATTGGCACACTGTCTAAGGCTTGGAGAGAACATGGCAGAGTAGATTATTGAAATGGTAGACTGAGACTATCTACTCCATGCTCTCCTGAAACATCTGGCCATGCCAGTGAAGCAACATTCCATGGACAACATGCAATGGCTCATTGAAACAATAAAGCATTATCGAACCACCTTCTAATTAGGGAAATGCAGCAAAACACTGCACCAAAGTAGGCCTGAGAGTCCCAGGAACCTGATACAGGATCTGAGAAGTCAGACCTGCCACCAGACTTTTTTTTTCTATTCTTCCACATAACACACGTATGCGGTTACTTGAGCGTTACATTGCCATCACTTGTTCTAATGTAAAAGTGACCGCTGGCTTTAATCTCCAAAGGAGAACCATACCCTGGCTTGTTTTATTTTTTATAAAATAGAGCTTAAATATATGAATGTGACACCATGGGGCCTGTGGGGGTCTTAATCTGGTCTTGCTCCAACTCATTTCTCAATTGCGTAGATAATATAGAAGAGCTGACACATGTTATTTAGTACTGTATGCGCCCAGCTTTTCCTAATAACCAAATAATCCATCAGTCACCAAAGCATATAAAATACCTTGTCAGCGTCGGAACAATATTCGAAAAGAATGTCTCGTCACAGCACAAATTTCACAGTTAAGAACCAGCTCTATATAATGCATATTATGAGAGATCTCATATCATATCTGGAGTACACCTGCAAAGATACTTCCATGACACTCTGAATGAATATAGCATTAGAAGAAACTGGCAGTACCTTTCAATGCAATTTTTCCTACAATTTCTTAATTATGGGAACTGACTCTTTTTACCGAAAATTGGTGGTTAAATGCAAAGACATGCAGGTTAGATGCATTGGTGATTCTAAATTGTCACTAGTGTGTGCTTGGTATGTGTGTGTGTCTGCGCGCCCTGTGGTTGGCTGGCGCCCTGCCCGGGGTTTGTTTCCTGTCTTGCGCCCTGTGTTGGCTGGGATTGGCTCCAACAGACCCCCGTGACCCTGTAGTTAGGATATAGCGGGTTGGATAATAGATGGATGGATGTATATTGATCCAAAAGTTTCTATTTCTTATATTAAATATAAATATTTCCATCCATAACTTGTTTTTTCTCTGTGGCATTGAGTTAAATATCATATTAAACAAATATAAATATTCAGTTATATCCATAAGTATTTGGACAGTGATACAATTGTCATAATTTTGGCTCTATATGTCACCACGATGGATTTGAAATGAAAAAATAATTACATGATTGAAGTGTAGGCTTCCTGCATTAATTCAAAGGGTTTAACAGATATATAGTATGCACCATTTAGGAATAACAGACATTTTTATACATGGTTTCCTCCATTTTCATGGGCTCAAAAGTATTTGGACAATTAACTAATAAACAGTTCTATAGCCAAGTGGGAGCTGGTCCTTCATTATTTCATTAACTATTAAGCTGGTAGAAGGCCTGGAGTTGATTCTAAGTGTGGAATTAGCATTTGGAAGCTGTCACTGTGAACTCTCAATATGAGGTCCAAAGAGCTGTCTACACAACTAAACACAGGCCACCATTAGGCAGAGATAGCACAAACACTAGGAGTGTTCAAATCAACCATCTGGTACATTCTTAAAGAGAAGGAACACGCTGGTGAGTTCAGCAACACAAGAAGGTCTGGACAACCATAGGGAGAGAATTGTTCTGGAGGATCTCACAATCCTGTCCTTGGTGAAGTATAACCTCTTTCAAGACATTTAGCCAAACCAAGAACACTCTCTGGGAAGTCTACAATCAAGAGAAGATGTCATGAAAGTAAACACAGAGGGTTTACCACACGGTGCAACCACTCAAGCACAGGAAGGACAGATTACACTTTGCTAGAAAATATTTTTGGAAGAGTTTTCTTTGGATAAATGAAATTAAAATCAATGTGTACCAGAATGATGGACAGAGAAGAGTATGGAGAAGCGATGGAACGCTCATGATCTATAGCACACCACATCACGTGTGAAACATGGTGGAGGCAGAGTAAGAGCATGGGCATGTCTGACTGCCAATGGAAATGGGTCACTTGTGTTTACTGATACGACTGTAGACAAAAGTTGCAGGATGATTTCTGAAATGTAAAGGGCTGTATTGTCTGCTCAGATTCAGAGAAATGCTGTAAAAGTGATAGGACGACACTTCACAGTACAGATGGAAAACAAGCCAAAACATACTGTGACAGCAAACCAAGTGTTTTTTTAGGCAAAGAAAAGAATATTCTTCAATGACCAAGTCAATCAGCTGACTTCAACCGAAATGGACATGCATTTCACTTTCTGAAGACAAAACTGAAGGCACAAAGTCCAACAAACAAACAAGACCTGAAGACAGCTGCAGTAAAGGCCTGGCAAAGCATCACTAGAGTGGAAACCCAGCACTTGCAGATGGCCATGGGCTCCAGACTTTACACAGCCAAGTGTTGAAAATGATCATTATACTGTATTATGATTACGTTTATTTGTCGAAATACTTCTGAGCCCCTGAAAATGTCTGTCTTTTCTAAATGGCTTATACAATGTTTCTGTTAAATGCCTTAAAATATAACATTAAGTCTACACTTCAATCACATCTTGATTGCTTCATTTCAAATTCATTGTGGTGGCACACAGAGACAAAATAATGAAAATTGTATCACTGTCCAAATACAGTACTTATGGACCTAACTGTAAAATATAGTTTTCGTATTTTTGAATGGTATATTTGTGTCTTTTATGTCCATAACAGTCTGTCTGAAACATGCACAATTCACTATGCAACATTACCCACAATACTAAACCTGCCCAATAGGTGGTCTAAGTCAGTACCCAACTTTGTTCCTCCTCTCTAACTCCAAGAATCACACTGCAACATCACTTAGTCTTAGTCTTGGTCCACTGCTACTCCGCTGTTCTGGAGCACAGTGCAATGGTGCCAACCCCCAAAGTTAGTCTTCTTAGCGTAAATACGTACTGAGACTGGACGAGCAGGGGATCACCCCTAGCTGATAGCACACTGCAAGTGACAAAGTGACTCCAGCGACATGGTGATGGATTACTTAGAATCTCTTGCAGATGCAGACCGCAGAATGCTTTTGTATACCATTAATGAAAACACAGTAATGGTCACTGGTTTTTAACTTTTAGGCAAAAATTATTTATATATTCAGAATTTAAATATATACAAAACATAGTTGCTTCCCCCATTACCCAAGTGTTATAAGTGCAGATCCCATACATGATTTTTTTAATACCTTCTTTTTTTGTGTATGGTGTTCATTATGGGGGCCTTGATCACATGGTAAGATGGGTACGGTCACCTGATGTAATAATTATAAACTCTGACATGGAAGTGCAGTAAAGTCTGTTTCTCTTCGGGTCTTTTAAATAAGGCCAGGCACTCTCTTTTGACTCAGTTTTTGCTGCCTTTTAACTATTTTCTTTGTGCCTTGTTAACTTTTCTTTTCTTTTTTTTGCATATCTTAGCATATTTCATTCTTTTGTTTGCTTCACGTTTAGTACTGTGGTGTTTGTATCAACTAGGGAGTACGTCAATGTCCATTCTAACTGCTTGCACTGAGGGAGTGGAGCAAGCCTTCCAAGTACAACTTAGGATTTCTTTTTTATGTCTCCATTTTGCCACTGCATCCTTTGATGACTCAATGTAATGATTTTTGGTAAATTGTTAGTTTTTGTATGAGCTCCTCATGACATTTTTATGATTCTTTGTAAAAGTCACTCATATTTATAAATTCCCCAACTCTGGTGGATTTTAATTTCAGACGATAGCACATCAGCACTGTTCCACAGAGGCAAGCAAAATCTGACCATCAAGGTTAGAAACACACTTCAGTAAATATAGTAACACATTGAATGATGGTAACATGCAGGCCACACTCAGTTTATGAATTTTGGCAGTAGAGCAAGGCCTTATCCTCCAAAACTAACAATAATACCCAGCTACAGTACTTAAAAGTACAACTGAGGATTTATTAGGAATTTTTGTGCTCAGAATGTACCTCAATAAAAAGAATTCAAATAAACTGAAGTGTACTTCTGATTCTGAGGAGGCATTTCAGAGACTTGGGTGGCAACTTTCATCTGCATCTGTTATTAGCAAAAGCTAATCCCTGATTTGGGGCAGTATGGTGGCTCAGTAGTTACTGCCATTGCTTCACTGATCCAGTTTTTGTGAATAGTTATTGTCCTTGTGGAGCTTCTATGGTCTATCCGTGTCTGCATGGGTTTTCTTCAAATACATACATGTAACCATGTAACTGTAATTCTAAATTGGCCCTATGTGAGTGTGGGTGGATTGAGCATCACTGGGCCTCACGATAAACTGGCATCCTGTTGAGGACTGGTCCTAACTTTGCTCCCAGTGTTGTCAGAATATGGTGTCACTCTGCATGACCATCAATTACATATACATTAAGTAGGTTTGAGAGTGTTATGATCCCTCATTTCTCTTCAAAGCAGACATGAGAGCTGGGAGCAGTCTTGCTACAAGTATATCCAGACACATAGAAACATCATCCCTGTGTTTAGAATAAATAATAGAAGAAAATGAGAAAAAAAAACAAAAGAATAGGCTGCATCATCAATGAAAAACATTTATCCATCTTTTAAAAAGGAAACAACAGTGTGAGCAGGGATGAAAACAAAGGCTAAGGCTTACCAGTTAGCCTGTATTGCCATTAGTTAAATCGACAGGCTTCTGCCTCTTAAACCTGAGATCTCTGACAACTACAGCTTTGTGTTAGAACATGAAAAATCCAACAAAGCAAGGAAAAGCTGGATTTCTGTGTCATTAAAGAAAATGGAACAACACCGCCATGTTTCTGATTTTCTTTTTGTTATTATTTCAGATCACCATTTTAAAGAGCTGTTTCAACATTAGCCGTAATTTGAGTTACCTCACACTCAGCCAACAAGCAGCTTTAAGTCTCTATACTATATGGCTGCAGAGACTGACGCACATTGCCTAAAACAATGCAATGTAACAAAAAAATGAAGATAGCCTGTATTACATTTTGGCTGTAATTTTAAAAATTGAGAAAGAAAAGAGTGCTTAGTTTATTTCCATGTTTTTTATTGACCATCTGCTCCTTCCCACAGCACTCAACTGACATTCTATGCTACAAAACACACTATTAGGTCTGCTCCTGCACATCATCATCCACCTGCTTTTTTAAATTATTTGTATTAAATAGTTATAAAAAAAGAATAGATGCATTATTGCAATTAAAATGTTTGAGTGGTCACTTAGGTTGAATTTTCATCTGCTTGTTTTATGCAACTGTGCAGAAGCCATAGGCACTTCACACTTATAGGTGTGAACAAAAAAGCACAAATATAAACAAAAATAATTGAAAAGATTTTAAAAAAGCATGAATGGTACAAATACTAAATATATATCCATATATATGTATAATATATATACTGCTCAAAAAAATTAAAGGAACACTTTTTAATCAGAGTATAGCATCAAGTCAATCAAACTTCTGGGCTATTGATCTGGTCAGTTAAGTAGCAGAGGGGGTTGTTAATCAGTTTCAGCTGCTTTGGTGTTAATGAAATTAACAACAGGTGCACTAGAGGGGCAACATTGAGAAGACCCCCAAAACAGGAATGGTTTAACAGGTGACCACTGACATTTTTCCCTCCTCATCTTTTCTGACTGTTTTTTCACTAGTTTTGCATTTGGCTATGGTCAGTGTCACTACTGGTAGCATGAGGTGATACCAGGTCCCTACAGAGGTTGCACAGGTAGTCCAACTTCTCCAGGATGGCACATCAATACGTGCCATTGCCAGAAGGTTTACTGTGTCTCCCAGCACAGTCTCAAGGGTATGGAGGAGATTCTAGGAGACGGGCAGTTATTCTAGGAGAGCTGGACAGGGCCATAAAAAAGTCCTTAACCCATCAGCAGGACCGGTATCTGCTCCTTTGGGCAAGGAGGAACAGGATGAGCACTGCCAGAGCCCTACAAAATGACCTCCAGCAGGCCACTGGTATGAATGTCTCTGACCAAACAATCAGAAACAGACTTCATGAGGGTGGCCTGAGCGCCCAATGTCCTCTAGTGGGCCCTGTGCTTACTGCCCGGCACCGTGGAGCTTGATTGGCATTTGCCATAGAATACCAGAATTTTCAGGTCCACAACTGGCACCCTGTGTGAGTTTTGTATGTTATGGTTACTTTATGTTTTATTGTTAATTTTCATGTATTTTCCATTATGTACTGTCTCTAAATGTTCTGATGTTCGGAGTGCTTTGTGGGTGGAGCCAGAGGAGGCAGGGCCACCCTCATATCCCTGCTACTGGATCCTCCTTCTCACTATATTGTGCTAAGAACTGGAGAGATCCAGTAGCAGATTATATTGTTGTATTTAGAGTATTGTAAATATTGGTTTTCTTGTGAATTTACTTTTTTTTCTGACTTTCATCTCTTGTTCTTGGATTTTGGTTTCAGAGTGTGTTTTTTTTTGGGACTTGTTCATTTTGGGCAGCTCCTTTACGCTCTTTTGAGTATTTTGCGGTGTTTTTCTGTTTTGTTAATTCAATTCCATTTTATAAAGATTCTTTGTTTGCCCTTTGTTTATCATCATCCTCCTGCATGTGGGACTTTTAGCCTTATTTTACCAGCTCTCCTTGCTACAGATCTGCTAGGCCGAAGCCAGCAGTTAGCAGTGAGGAGCAGCTAGATGTGGGGTGAGTCTTCTTGAGCATGCTGATGAAGTTCCTGGCCTACCTAAAACTTCAATTACAGTGGTGTGAAAAACTATTTGCCCCCTTCCTGATTTCTTATTCTTTTGCATGTTTGTCACACAAAATGTTTCTGATCATCAAACCATTAGTCAAATATAACACAAGTAAACACAAAATTTTTAAATGATGGTTTTTATTATTTAGGGAGAAAAAAAAATCCAAACCTACATGGCCCTGTGTGAAAAAGTAATTGCCCCCTGAACCTAATAACTGGTTGGGCCACCCTTAGCAGCAATAACTGCAATCAAGCGTTTGCGATAACTTGCAATGAGTCTTTTACAGCACTCTGGAGGAATTTTGGCCCACTCATCTTTGCAGAATTGTTGTAATTCAGCTTTATTTGAGGGTTTTCTAGCATGAACCGCCTTTTTAAGGTCATGCCATAGCATCTCAATTGGATTCAGGTCAGGACTTTGACTAGGCCACTCCAAAGTCTTTATTTTGTTTTTCTTCAGCCATTCAGAGGTGGATTTGCTGGTGTGTTTTGGGTCATTGTCCTGTTGCAGCATCCAAGATCGCTTCAGCTTGAGTTGACGAACAGATGGCCGGACATTCTCCTTCAGGATTTTTTGGTAGACAGTAGAATTCATGGTTCCATCTATCACAGCAAGCCTTCCAGGCCCTGAAGCAGCAAAACAACCCCAGACCATCACACTACCACCACCATATTTTACTGTTGGTATGATGTTCTTTTTCTGAAATGCTGTGTTCCTTTTACGCCAGATGTAACGGGACATTTGCCTTCCAAAAAGTTCAACTTTTGTCTCATCAGTCCACAAGGTATTTTCCCAAAAGTCTTGGCAATCATTGAGATGTTTCTTAGCAAAACTGAGACGAGCCCTAATGTTCTTTTTGCCTAACAGTGGTTTGCGTCTTGGAAATCTGCCATGCAGGCCGTTTTTGCCCAGTCTCTTTCTTATGGTGGAGTCGTGAACACTGACCTTAATTGAGGCAAGTGAGGCCTGCAGTTCTTTAGACGTTGTCCTGGGGTCTTTTGTGACCTCTCGGATGAGTCGTGTCTGTGCTCTTGGGGTAAATTTGGTCGGCCGGCCACTCCTGGGAAGGTTCACCACTGTTCCATGTTTTTGCCATTTGTGGATAATGGCTCTCACTGTGGTTCGCTGGAGTCCCAAAGCTTTAGAAATGGCTTTATAACCTTTACCAGACTGATAGATCTCAATTACTTCTGTTCTCATTTGTTCCTGAATTTCTTTGGATCTTGGCATGATGTCTAGCTTTTGAGGTGCTTTTGGTCTACTTCTCTGTGTCAGGCAGCTCCTATTTAAGTGATTTCTTGATTGAAACAGGTGTGGCAGTAATCAGGCCTGGGGGTGGCTACGGAAATTGAACTCAGGTGTGATACACCACAGTTAGGTGATTTTTTAACAAGGGGGCAAATACTTTTTCACACAGGGCCATGTAGGTTTGGATTTTTTTTCTCCCTAAATAATAAAAACCATCATTTAAAAACTGCATTTTGTGTTTACTTGTGTTATATTTGACTAATGGTTACATGTGTTTGATGATCAGAAACATTTTGTGTGACAAACATACAAAAGAATAAGAAATCAGGAAGGGGGCAAATAGTTTTTCACACCTGTATGAACTGTATATTCATTTTCCATCATATTTGTAATTAAGTATTATCTCCTTAATTACTCTGATGTTCAGTGTGCTTTGTAGGTGGAGACCCAGGAGGCAGGACCACCCTGCCATCACTGCTAAGGGATACTCTCTGTCACACTATAAAGGAGTTAGAACAGGAGATAGCCAGCTGTATTTGGAGTGAGTCTCCTTGGGTAGGCTAGTGAGATACCTCTTCTTTGGAGGCCTTTTCACCATGTTTGTGATTCCTATTGACAAGTGTGTGCACTTTCCAGGCAACATTGATGATCTCAAGATTTTCTGTGTTTTCAAATTCTGAAGTTAAATGTATGTTCACTTAATTAAAGACACTAATTATTCCATCCACACCCCCACGTTTCTTGGCTTTCAATAAAAAGGTAATGAGGAGGTGAAGGCTTTCTTGGAAACATTTGGGCTAAGGATGTAACAGGCCCTGGATGGCACAACACTCCATCACAGGGCACATTTGTGGGCATATCCACACTTCCTGTGGTGCCAGATTAGAAAAGGCAGTCAACCTAACCTGTACATCTTATTTACAGAGACAGTAACATACTGTATTATATGAGACAAGTATTATTTTAAAATGTTCCATATGTAATTAGACTGTCATACAAAGATAGAAGTGGGTTGTAATCCAAGAAGTAAATAGTACTGTAACAGTATCATTCTTTTTGTAAATGTTTTGGGTGTAACATAATTGGTGACTATGTGACAGTGTCATTCTCTTTGGGTTTTACGGGATCCAGCACATAATGCAGACAGCAACTAGGCCATGCATCGAAACTAAATCTGGGCCACTTTAGCAATTAGTATATTGTTAGTGTGCCCTTTCACCTTGTACCACTTTCCCTTTCAACTACTTTGCATATTAATTCTCTGACTTCTAAAACTGAAATAATTCCATTGTTCTTCTGTATTGTTCTCATGGTGGTGGCCACATTTTGCAAGTGACATTTTCTTTTGGATTATTTTTTTATCTATTCTGGGATTTTGTGCAATGAAGTTAATTTTAATTTCAGTTTTGTTTTCTTATGATTAAAATTTTATATTTCTCCAGAATATCTTTATGCTTTGTATGGGTGCCACACTGTCGAGGATTTGTTCCTGCCATGTGCCTTATGCTAGCTGGGATAGGCTCCAGTTTCCCACCTGTATTATTATTAGAATTAATTAATTCATTCATTCATTCATTCATTCATTCATTAATTAATTAATTGAGCCAACCCAAAGCTACGATGACATGATGACATAGCATGCTTTCCTATTATTTACAATTTTGTTACTTATTTGTTTTAGTTTGATTCAATTTTACAATTAAAATAATAAACAGTAAGAAAAACAAGCTTAAACAGCCCAGAAATGAATCTCACAGATTATAAGATGTCAAAAATCCTGATTCATTACATACAGTTTCTTATCTGGCACCTTTCACAGTTTATAAAGAAATGAGGCTCACAGACCAAAGCGATGTATTAAACAGTCATCACCTCCGACTACAACGTGAAGCTGTATAAACTGCTTGTTATTTAATCAAAAAATGTTTCAAGTGTCTTGGCTCCTTCACTGAGAATTTGGATTAGTCATTCAACTTGGGTTTCCATTAAAAAAAGTGAAAAACCTTATAGGCAACAAAAATGAAAATTTAGAAATGTATGAGCATCGATAGAAATGGATAATGGAAAAAGACAGGCACAAAAAAAGTCTGTGCATGCTCTTTAATTTGCAAACGGATGAATGAATTTTACTGTGACTTTACATATGACTTTAAAGCACATGCTATATCAAAGCTCGTCTCGCTTCACCCAGTCCACTATTTTAATACAAAACATGAGGAAGTGGCAACATTCGAAAAATGATATGGGTGAGTAATAACAAGTTTGTGTTAGAAGTATTTGTGTGCTTTGTGCACGGCTTATTGAAAGCAATTATCTTGTTAGATCCTTGGCCAAGGAAATCAGTTGGGGATTTGTAGTTCATCAGTGCAATCACTGAAAAGAAAGGCTTTCTGAGCAAGTTTGCCATTATGTTAGAAGTGTTGCCTGATTGATGTTGACATGCAAAATTATAAAAGGCGAGCTGTGTTTACATACTTATTTATGAAATAGTACACAGCTCTGAGAGCTGAAAAGATTATCCAGAAGAATAATGTTTCAGTGACTTTTTTTCTAAATTTTGACAACAGTAAAGTATAAATGTTGGAATGGTGCCCGAATAACATGTGTTCTATTTATATAAATATTATCTCTCTCTCTATATATATATACACAAGTACAGGACAGGTACAGTATATTCAAGCCTTTACATTTTATTTTTATACAATATCGAAACAGAGGGGTTTACATTTGCTTATTTATACAAGGCGACTTGTAATATTTATGATGCACTTGGTTACACTTCTTTTGGTTTTACCAATTGGAGCACAGGCAGGTCAGGTGACTTGCTCATGGTCACACAGTGGTGTCAGTAGTGGGATTTGAAGCCACAACCTCAGGGTTTGAGGTCCAAGGCCTTAACTATTACACCACACTGCCTTGCCTTCAATTTGGATTTTTAACATTGATCAGGATCTCTGCAATGTGGTCTAAATTAAGGACAAAAATGAAACACAAAATAATGAATTGATTGCTTAATATGAGACAGTTAAAGCATCACTGGGGCCACTTATTGGTTTTAGAAGTTATAAAATTAGCTCAGTGGAGATCACCTGTCTGTAGTAATTGGGTTTCAATTGATTGTCACAGATTGTCACAACTTGATTGTGGTAAGTTAGTATCATGGCCTAACCTACATGGTAAAGACAAAAGAACACTCCAAGTAACGCTTCGTAAAGGTGACTGAAAAGCACAAGTCAGCCGTTGAAAACAAAAATAATATCCAACTCACTGAATGTCTCTTGGAGTTCAGTCAAATCACTCATTAAGAAATGGAAAGAGCAGGACACAGCTGTCAGGCCATCCACAGAAAGTGAGTGATTGTGCAAGAAGGTGAGGGAGGCCATCAAGGGACCTGTGATATCTCTGAAGAAGTTACAAGCTTCATTGGATGAGATTTGGAGAGACAGTGCAGACAAGAACTGTTACCCGGGTGCTTTACCAGCCTCAGCTTTATGGGAGGGTAGCAAAGAGATAGCCACTGTTATAAAAACCACACTGTTATAAAAACCACATGACATCTTGGTGGAAGGCACATTGGAGACTGAACTCATCTTTAAAAAGTGTCTGTGGTCTGATGAGACCGAAATTGACCTTTTTGACCATCAGGCTAAAAATCATGTTTGAACTGCATATAATTAAAACACACCATCTCTACTATGAAACATGGTGGCAGAAGCCTCATACTGTGAGGATGCTCCTCTGCAGCAGGCGCTGGAAGGCTTGTGAGTGGAGAGAGTAATACAAATGCAGCAAAATACAAAAAAAACTTAAACATTCTACAAGAATACTGCACCTTGGGAGGCAATTTGTATGGGTTTATCATTATTTTGGTATCGGACCAAAAGGCCATCCACAAAAACTTAGTGATCACACAATTAGACTTGTGAGGGAGGCCACTAAGAGACCTAAGATGGCTGTGAAGGAGTTACAAGCTACAGTGGATACGATTAGTGAGACTAAGACTGGGCCTTACTGGCTCTCCCTTCTGGTTTGCCCTTCGGAAAAAGTTCTCATTTAAGATTTTTAACCCTTAAGCTTGGACTTGAAAGAACAGATATCCCTGTCTTATAAAAGGTTACAACACTTTGCAATATTAAGGTCATTATTGTAAGCAAAAGAAGTGCTTCTTCTGTAGCACTAATATTTTTTGTGTTTGACTGGGAAATGAAGGTGTCAAAAGGTGCAAAATATAGAATAGTCCATAGCAAGATCAAGATCAAAACCAGGAAGTTATGGAACATATTTGTCAAAGCTAAATATGCAATTCAAAAACTAGTAATCACAACCAAAGAATTTAAGTTTTTATACAAAAACATGGATGCTGTTTAAAAAAGTACTCAGAATTACACATTTTTGTTTATGTCTTTGGCTGATGCCTTTATCCAAAAATAATAATAATACATTTTATTTATATAGATCCTTCCCCATGCTCAAGGCACCTTACAGAGTTTAAGAAAGAACTGCAGGGTATACAGTATATGGCATTGTCATAAACCAAATAAATAAATAAAGAAGAGTAAAATAGTAAATTCAGAGAAAAAAGCCTAACAGACAACATAATTGATGGTCTAGCACACACATACAGGTTACATGAGCATCTTGACAGAAAGGTAAACTGAGAGAAGGGTATTAAAGTCAAATAGAGCTAAAGGCCTTCCTGAACAGATGAGTTTTGAGTTGTTTTTTTAAAAGAATTCATGGAGTCAGCTGATCTAATTAATTTCAGTAGGTCATTCCAGAGTCTGGGCGATATACAGCTGAAGGCCCTGTCACCCATGGAGTGTAGATTAGTGTGGGGCACAACAAGATTGCCAGAATCAGAGGACCTTAGTGGGTGGACAGGCACATAGTGATGGAGAAGGTCACTGATGTAGTTTGGCACGAGGTTATTTAAGGCTTTGTAGGTTATTAGTAGGATTTTATATTCGATTCTGTAAGACACAGGGAGCCAGTGAAGACGGAGCAGGATGGGTGTGATGTGCTCGCCGCTGCTGGTTCGAGTAAGGACTCTTGCAGCTGAGTTTTGAATAAGCTGGAGCTGTGATATAAGATTAGAAGGGGCACCTGCCAGTAGGGAATTACAATAATCGATGCAGGATGTGATAAAAGCATGGACAAGTTTCTCAGCATTAGAAAAGGAGAGGAAGGAGCGAACACAGGATATGTTACGGAGGTGAAAGTAAGAAAGTTTCTTAATGTAAATTTATGTGGGTGGAATAAGAAAGGGAGGAATCAAAAATGACACCAAGATTCTTTGCAGTAGAGGCAGGTCTGATGAGATCACCCCCAAGATGGACTGGGAAGGAGCTCATGTTATTAAGTTGCACTTTAGTCCCAGTTTGCAGTTTTGTTGCAATTTAATTTTAAAGAGTTCTGCTCCATCCAGGTATTACTTTTACTGAGGCAAGTTGTGATCTGAGAAAGCTCTAATGAAGTTCCACTTTTAACATTGAAGTAGAGTTGAGTATCATCTGCATAAAGATGATAACCCAGTCCAAAGCTACAAATAATATGGCCCAGGGGAAGCATATAGATACAGAAGAGAAGAGGGCCAAAGACAAAGCCCTGAGGAACTCCTTGTGTGACTGACGCTGAACTGGATTTGCTGTTGCCAAGACTAACAAACTCTTGTCTATCAGTCAGATAGGACTTGAACTACTGGAGGGCAGTGCCAGAGATACCCAGCATGTTCTCCATTCTGGACAGTAGAATGTCATGTCTGACAGTGTCAAATGCTGCACTGAGGTCTAACAAAATTAATATGCTGGTTTGTCCAGAGTCTGCTGCCATAAGCAAATCATTGGTTACCCATAGCAGAGCAGTTTCACAGCTGTGCTGCGCCCTGAAACCAGACTGAAAGGGTTCCATCAAATTATTAGAAGTTAAGTAGTTGGTCAGTTGGGAAGCTACAACACGCTCAAGAACTTTTGACAGAAAAGGTAAGTGGGAAATAGGCTGAAAGTTGTTAAGACTGTCAGCATCAAGACCAGACTTTTTTAACACTGGGGTTACAGAAGCGATTTTAAAAGTGAGCGGCACAGAGCCAGTGTCAAGGGATAAGTTTGTTATTGTTGTAACAGTCGGGATTATGGCATGAAGGCAGGATTTAAGTAATGTGCTGGGGATGGGGTCTAGTACACAAGTAGTCAGCCTCATCTTAGAAAGCAGGTTATTAACAAACGCAGATGTGACTGGTGAGAACTTAGAGAGGGAAAGATATAAACAGATGGTGTATTTATGTTAGTTGAATTATTTAGATCTTTAATTTTGTTACGGAAAAAGTGGAGGAATTTCTCACAGACTTCAATAGAAGAGCTAGTAGGGCCAGATGCGGGTTTGAGTAGTTTATTAACTACAGAAAACAAAACCCTTGGGTTATCGTGGCCACTTTCTATTATTCTGCCATAGTGGGTGTTCTTGGCAGCATTTAGTGCTTCTCTGTAAGCTCTTTGGTGGTCAGAGAAAACCTGGATGTGCATGGTGAGGCCAGACTTACATGACATTCTCTCAAGGTGTCGGCCAGCTGCTTTCATAGATCGCAATTTTGAGTTATACCAAGGAACTGAACGCTTAAAGGGAACCTCCTTATGTTTTAAAGGAGCTGTTTTATCTAAGGGGCTGCATGGTGGCGCTGCTGCCTCGCAGTTAGGAGACCCGGGTTCGCTTCCCGGGTCCTCCCTGCGTGGAGTTTGCATGTTCTCCCCATGTCTGTGTGGGTTTCCTCCGGGCGCTCCGGTTTCCTCCCACAGTCCAAAGACATGCAGGTTAGGTGGATTGGCGATTCTAAATTGGCCCTAGTGTGTGCTTGGTGTGTTTGTGTGTGTCCTGCGGTGGGTTGGCACCCTGCCCGGGATTGGATTCCTGCCTTGTGCCCTGTGTTGGCTGGGATTGGCTCCAGCAGACCCCCGTGACCCTATGTTTGGATTCAGCGGATTGGAAAATGGATGGATGGATGTTTTATCTAATGCTAAATGAAGGGCTGAGTTATAGTGGTTAACAAGACTATCTAGTGTTGATGGAATAGGTGAAGGCAGTAAAAGATCAGAAATGGGTCCAGAAAGGATAGAGGGACAGATATTGTTAAGGTTTCTGTAATAAATTTGTTGTTTACATGTAAGAGGAGGGAAAGGCAGTGAGACAGTGAGAAATACTGCTTTATGGTCAGAGAGTCTCAAATCAGTGCTGTAAATGTTGGCAACAGGTAGTCCAGATGTACAGATCAGATCCAATATATGACCACCAGAGTGGGTAGGAGAATCAACATGTTGTGTCAAGTCAAAACAGTCCAGTAAGGATAGGAATTCATTTCTCAGTTTAGATGTGGGGATGTCAATATGGATGTTGAATGACTCTCTGGGAAAAGGAACTTAAGTGGGTAAATAGTTCAGTCAGATCAGATAAGAAGGATGCATTGTATTTTGGAGGACGATATAGAACAATGAGTGAGACAGGACCTGGTTCTGTTATTAGTTTAAGAGCCAGACACTCGAAAGACAATGGACAGTCAATTGGGATTCTTTTGATGTGTAAATCCACTCTGACAATTACTGCAAGTCCACCGCCTTGTCTTGAGCTGCAAGGCTCTGTGAGGCTCTTTTAGGATGTTAAAGTCAGACCATTTGTTCTGGACAAACTGTTTAATATGGAGGAGTTTGTCACGAGAGTATTTTAGCATGATACTGAGCAATACTTATCTGATAGCAGTGGAGAAACAGCACAGCAAAGCGGAGCCGGTGAGATGGGCGGGTGCGGTGGCGCAGATGGGCGATGATAGCAAAGCAGCAGAAAGCATAGCAGGAGGAGGTAGCAGGATATGGAGGTTCCAACATACAGCCACAAGTAAGGAACGCTGGGTATTATAGGCGTGATCACCCCAGAGCCACAAGCCAGGTGGGTGTGAATATCAGATCAGTTATAAGTCATAGAGCACAGTAAAATGAATCAGGAGCAGACCAGCATAGCAAATATAATCAAGGAGGCAGATCATCCCAGGCTCCTAGATTGCTGGGTACACTGAAATGTTCGTAGGTCTCGTCCCGTGATCCACAGATTCAGTTGTTCCCAGTCAAAGTAAAGTCCATAAAATCTGTAAATCCATACAATTCGAGTCAGCTGCATCCACGAACTATACGTTCAATAAAGAAAATAAAACAAGTGTAACAAAGTGTAGGATTAAGGTGAATTTTGCAAAAAGTGTTGTTAACAGAGTGGAGCGGTAACAGCATGCGTGCGCCAGCGTCCCCTCCCTGTTGTTGTTTTAGGCATCCAAGGCAACTTCCAATATTTGGAATATAATTGATTACATTTCTTTTGTTTTTTCCAATCGGAGCACAGCAGGTGAAGTGTCATTGCAAGGTTTGCACATACAACCTCAACGTTTTAAGTTCAAACTCTTAACTAGCACACCACAATGCCAGTAATTATGATGTCAGATGCAGCGCCACTGTCAGTCACTTGCCTGAAAATGACTGTTGCTAATAACAAAGAGCTCATGGAAAGAAAGTGAGTCCAAAATGGTGCTTGATCAAATCTCCAACAAGACAGTAAAAATCACAACAACATGAGCAACATGTTCAAAACCTGAAAATAATGTGCTCAGAATATTCCTTAAGGAATAAAAACAAGAATTAGAACAATATGACAGCAAACATGTTGCAAAACGTTTCACGTGGCGATACAATGATGTTACTCTCAAGACATTTAGAATAAAATAACAATTAATAAAACTGATAACAATTATTCCTCGGAAAACAAAGATTTGTGACAATAACTTTACTTTTTAAATTCTTTTGTGACCCTGCAGCCAAATTTTGTACTGAATTTTGGGTGACTTTGAAAGTTGAAAATAAGACACTAAAATGGTCCACTTACTTGATACAAATACATTAACTAATTTACGATATCCTGCACTAAAAAGAAAATGTCTACATTCTGAGACATTAGGAATCTGAAAAAAAAATAAATTAATGGGAGTAATCAAAAATTACAATTATATTCCACACATACAGTATCTAGCCAAAATAATGTTTGAGGCTCATTGGCATCCTGTCATTTGCACTTGTTCATGGTTAAGTCTCCCTGAAGTAGTTGATAGATAATTAACATGAGATACAAATTACCTAAAAGCAGTGTTACATAGTAATGATGTAGACTTCTAGAAATCTTTCATTTGTGTGCTGCTGGTGCCAGCATTTGATCATCTGTGCAGTCATTCCAAGTACACCTCGCTGCAGGCTGCAGAACAGGACAAGTCTGGACATTGGTGATGCACATCAGAGCCGCCCCTTCCTATACACAGATCACATACTGTACGTGGGGCCCATGATGTGGAAGGGCCTGTTGGGGATCACAGACCTAACAATCCAGGAGCTCTGCTGAACAGCCAATTGGATTGCACATTTTGTTGCTTGGTTTACTTGACTTGAGTCAGATAACACCTCCTACAACCCTAATCTTAACCACAGTGTAACTGGAGGTATCACGTAACATCGCTGAGGTATAATGCAAAGCGACAACCTCCTCAACGGCTCTAGAGATCCACAGCTTGACTCTATTGGGGTTTTTACGGTTTCATAAATTGTCAGATTAACATCATTGACAGTCATCTGTTGTGATAATTTTCCATAAACAAGCATAGAAATGGCTTCAAGTTAACACCACTCAGGATCACAGAAAAAAATGCAAAAAATAAGAGAATGAAGAAGTAGCTCACGCTGCTCTAGTTGCCGGTGCGTTTTAGAAATCGAAATTTGCCAAACTTTCTGTAAGCTAGCTAATGTTACATCAATTGCCACTGCACTAAAGCTAGTGATTTACGGGAGTAACAATATAATTATACATAATAGTTTTGAAATTGAGAGT
Source organism: Polypterus bichir lapradei (assembly GCA_026402145.1). NCBI lineage: Eukaryota > Metazoa > Chordata > Cladistia > Polypteriformes > Polypteridae > Polypterus > Polypterus bichir. The sequence goes on along the minus strand of JANRMT010062842.1, from coordinate 16,359,698 downwards.
TTACCAGATATCTGATGTCATAGTACCTAGATAACAAAGAGCTGAAGCTTATTTATTACTGCCATGTAGACCTCAGGACTTCTACACGTTGTAAAAGGCTGTGAATGTTAGTCAACATATAAAGGGTGTGTTGTTGTATTGAGGACAGGCACAGGTAGGCTCTCTTACTTACTAGTCAGCTATTGGCTGAATTATGGAAAAGCAGCAGACAAGCAACTTTGTCATTAAAAGATCAATCAATCGGCTGTTGGTTAATTTTATTGGCAGCTAACATTATTGATTTAGTTAATGCCTTATTGCCCTCTGCTGTCATTGGAAGCACAAAACTTTAGATAAAGTTAGATGTTTAGATAAATTCATAAGTGTCAGTAATGCATTCACATGTTCATCTTTGACCCTGAATTCTTTTACTACATCTAGTAAGTTTATTAAGCACATTCAGTAGTAGTAGAGGTAGTTTTTATTGTACTATTATTATTAGTTGTTGTTGCATTTTAAATTATTATCTTTTATTTTATCTTTATTATTATTATTATTAGTATTATTATTATTATTAATATTAGTAATGGTAGTCAAGTCAAGTCAAGTCAAGTTGGGGAGCATGCACTGGTACAGTGCGTTGCCACACCCACCACACAACATAACAACTCGGGATCCCAGTTAGCAACCCCCCCAGGCAGACACGCGGTCCAGTCCCACCCTCCAGAAATGACCCTCTATCTGCCACAGCCAGATGTTATGTCGGCGACCCCTTGGCCTGGTCCAGCCACTCGGGTCCCCAACAATGAGGATCTTACGAGTTGGATCACCCTCGGGGAAACATGCCACATGGCCGAATTGCTGTAACTGACACTCCTTCACAATGCAGGTAATGTGCCTTATTCAGGACTCCATGAGCAACCACTCATTTGACACAAAGTCAAACCAACAGTACCCAAGGATTTTCCAGAGGTCACTGGATAGCATCCATGTCTTGCAACCATAGAGCAAGACAGGAAGCACCAGGACACAAAAGACTTGGACCTTCGTCCTTTTGCATAGAGATCGGGAGCGGTAATGGTAGTAGTATTATTAAAATGTTTTTTCTTGTTGTACCACATGTCACAAATGATACTGTTACCCTGAACCATTATTATTATTATTATTATTATTATTATTATTATTATTATTATTATTATTATTA
>JANRMT010062842.1:16313455-16358505 GCA_026402145.1 Polypterus bichir lapradei | reverse complement strand
TATTATTATTATTATTATTATTATTATTATTATTATTATTATTATTAATTAGGCTTTCATTTATAAATTAATCAAACCAGTTGATATACATCCATCCATCCATTTTCCAACCCACTGAATCCGAACACAGGGTCACGGGGGACTGCTGGAGCCAATCCCAGCCAAAACAGGAACCAGTCGCAGGCAGGGTGCCAACCCAACGCAGGACACACACAAACACACCCACACACCAAGCAGACACCAGGGCCAATTTACAATCGCTAGTCCACCTAACCTGCATGTCTTTGGACTGTGGGAGGAAACTGGAGTACCCGGAGGAAACCCATGAAGACACGGGGAGAACATACAAACTCCACGCAGGGAGAACCCGGGAAGCAAACCTGGGTCTCCTAACTGCGAGGCAGCAGCGCCACCACTGCGCCACCATGCCGCCCATCAGTTGATATACAGTATCATTGTTATTAAATACCACTAAAATCCAGATCAGTTTGCCCTGCAGATTGCAGCAGCCCTCCAGGCTACCAGTTTTTCAAAATTTCACCTCATCACGACATACATAAGGTCATCCATGGCACAACAAAGTATAAGCAGCTTGGCTATCATCAGCATGAACTCAGATCTTGCACACAAGCTATTGTGTGATGACCTAATAAATGACCTTGCCTTCAGAAAATGTAGACGTGTAGTGTTGTGATATGCAACATAATGCCTGAAGGAACCCCTAGACATTCACTATCAAGTTTTGATTATTTAAAAAAGTATTTGTATTTGACATTAAAAGTTATAGTTAAGTTTGTAGTGGGTGCTTCTTTTTATTTATTTATACGAGTATATTTGTGGTTCAAATTAAAGCTGTTAGAAGAAATACTAATGTGTTGGATCTGGAGGATCTGGGGGAATCCTCAAAATGACTCAGCAACGGCTCTTTTTCCTGAGGATGTTGAAGAGACTTGGGGTGGGAGACAAAATATTAGTGAACTACTACCGCTGCACTATTAAAAGTATCCTGACTGGATGCATCATGGTGTGTTAGGATCGCAAGCATATCCCAAGGAGAGTCCATACAGCTTCTAAAATCATTGGGGCTGACCTTCCAATGTCGGAATGCAGTGCCGATGAGAGTTCTGGTGAGGGAAACTGCAAGGCAGCTGTGCAGGAAGGAAGTGCACGTCTCTGCACAAATCTTCCAAGCCTGGATGGAAAGAGACATCCCAGTGTGAGGTACTGAGCTGTGAGGGAGTACATTAAAGTACTGAAGCCGTTTCAGTGTAAATTAAAGAGCCTGGTAGGAAAAAAAATTAGCTGACTTGCCAGAAAGTAATGAAACTTGGAATGTCCGTGGCTGTGAAAGTACGTGCAAGCATGGGTCGTAGATTTGAAGGCTTCCTTCTTTGTTATAGCATGTAGTGCAACCTACGTGATGACACACTAGGAAATTGGATGGGACTGAGAGAGTCATCCATTTGGAAGGGATACTGAGCATACAGTAAAATGTAAAGATGAACATCAGGGATTGTCTTTATTGTTAGTACGGAGTCCGTCTTAGTGGAGGGTAGGCTGCCTGAACAAGGATAGGAGGGGTGAACGTTACTCTTAAACTATTCCCCAGAGCATTGATAAGTGGGGACAATGTGGTGAGCCAGGACATTAAGTTTAATTGGAGTTATTTTTCTTTTTGGATGGAGTCCTTCATTCCCTTGGGAAATAGGAGAAGGGAAACGGACTGTGATTAATGTTTTGTGTTTTTTATTTAGAACGTTCTTGGTTCTCTTTGCTGCGGTGGGCTGGCACCCTGCCCGGGGTTTGTTTCCTGCCTTGCACCCTATGTTGGCTGGGATTGACTCCAGCAGAGCCCCGTGACCCTGTAGTTAGGATATAGCGGGTTGGATAATGGATGGATGGATGGTTCTCTTTGTGGAGCCTAAGTTAAGGAAAAAGGGATTAGGATCATTTTATTTTTGCCTGTTTCAAATTTTTATTCACATATTTGAAGTATGATTTTTGATGGACTTGCTTGTGTGATTTTTTCCCTTTCTTCAACTTTTTAATATTGTGATATTAATTGATAACACTGGCTTTTACTAAAGAATTGTTTATTTTTACTGCACCTTGTCTGTGTCTCTTTCTCACTCACCTGGGCTTATCCTTGGTATGACTACTAGATGGCCCTTGGTAAGATCACTGTGAGGTACGAGGTGGGTACAGTACATCACACTATGCTTAAAACAGCTAATTAAGCCAGTGCTCAAAAATAAGAATTATGGTAATTAATAATGTATTAGCATTTAAAAATTCAACCATTTTTTATGCAAAAGTAAGTACAAAATTGTGGCATACAATACATTGTATGAGTGTTAGAGTTTATCCTTTTGCGTATTCAACAGTTTTATTATGTAACTATATATATTTCATAAAACATGAAATATGAACACATGAATTGGCTTGTTGGTTTCAGCTATGCATTAATAAAAATCTCTTTAGACAGGAGGAAAGTCAGACAGGATCATTAGCAACTGAAGTAACTGTTTCATTATTTTTCACTCAGTTATATCTAAGTGAAAGTGAAATGCAGAAAACCCCATGAGAGTGAAATGTGTACGTTTAAAAATGCAGAAACTCAAGCTGTGGTTAGAAACTGAGGCTGAAAGCAATAGTCTATTAATTTAAGGATTTAGGAAATGCTATGAAAATAAAAGCTAAAAAGTACCTTAATCTTTAGGGAAATGCACAAAGGTCTGAAAAATCACTTACTTCTAAATTCTAAATCTTTCCAAATAATGACAAGATTAATTATAATATCATGCACAAATAGTGATAATACGTTTTGAAGGCAAACATTTCACCTAAAACCTGTTAAGATCTTTAAAAGAAAAACTGTCATCTGTAGATAAATAGATTGGAAAATAATCCAGACAACAATTAGTAAATTTAAAAACAGAAAGATCATATTCTAAATATATACTGTATGTATGAGGGGTGATCAAAAGGTCTTGATACTTACTATACTTATAAAGAAAACACATTTCAAACTAAACAGGTTTATTTTTCAAAAGAATCCCCATAAACACCAATAGGTTTCTTTCAAGGTCCACAATGCCTTTGTATCCCACTCAGACTCAGGCTTGCTTGTACAGCCCCTTTTCTGTAGTTGTTTTGACGCCGGTATCATTGCCACAGCATATCCCATGGAGGTGGCCCTTCAGACAGAACCGGTGGGAGTCACATGGGGCCATGTCTGGTGAATAGGGTGGATCTGGCAACTCACTGAATCCACAATTCCACAGAGCAGCCCTTGCAGCCTGGGCAGTGTGAGCAGAAGCATTGTCATGAAGCAGAAGTGGAACGGTCAGCGGTGTTCCTTGATGCTTTTCCTTCACTGACTACCAAAAAAAAAAATCAATGTAAAATGGAACTGTTACATGGGCCTTTCAACATGTAAGCAATGATCATAATAAATAAAAGGTAAAGTACCACTTCTGGTTACCAGAATTAGCCCAAAAGTTGATAGAAATCTACATTTTGTACCTAACACTTGTATACAAAATTTGGTTGAAGTAAGTGAAAGCATACTCGAGTTATCATGTTTACATACACACACACACACACAGACATAATTCTAAAAATGGTATTTTCGGAATAAGGGGGCCCTAAAACAACAAGATTCATCAAAATCTCGAAATGGAATTTATGGAGGATTCCAATACTTTCCCTATATTTCTTATACAATGTAGAGAAAAGCCAAGCAAAATGACACCTTACAAAGATTAAGATTAAAGATTAAAAGCTTGCATATTGTAATCTTTTTAGTTAGCCAATAAAAGTTGTCATTTTGCTTGGCTTTTCTCTACATTCATAATGGTTAACACGGTACAACACCCTACTACTACTTTCTTATACAAGAAAGTCAGGGAGGTCTAAAACGCGGAGATTCATGAAAATCTCGACATCGAATCTTTGAATGATTACAATACTTTCCCTATACTTTGTATTTGAGAAAGTAAAAATGGTGCACATGTTGTCAATGGCACTGAACTATATCTGGAATTGCTTTGGCTTTGGTGAATCGCCTTGCTTCCATTGTTTTGATTGCTATTAGGTTGTAGTAATCTGTCCAGTTTTTGTCCCCAGTTATGAAATGCTTCTTAAATTTCTTCCAGGTCAAATACATTAGTTCAAGTTTCTCCTTGGAACAATGGATGATGTGGAACTTCATCCTGTCAACATACTAGTCACCCATCATGCACAGAGCTTGTTCATATTTAATTGTACCTGAGGAATGGATTTAGCTGACCCACAGCTCAATTCTGTTGTGCTTTCTATTTAACACACTGTCACTCTCTGATCCTTCATTACGATTCATTCTACAATGGGAACACTTCATTCTGTTGTGGAAGTCAAAAGCCAGGCAGATGTTGAGCCAACTTTGATAGATGTCCTGCTGACTAGCTTACCTTTTGGCTGTGAGATATAAGGGTATTGATCTAGTACAGTTTGACTGCATGTGGTGGTGGTGGGGGGGGGTCTGATTTATCATTCCCAAATTCACTAAGAGCATGACACTTCTCTGATTATTCATATACTTTAAAACACAAATGTTAAAAACTAGTAACTTTCATATTTTACTATATAGAATCTAAAAGTTGGACATGGACATGCAAAAGGCAGCTGTGTGCCAGTAATATTCTGAGTGGACTTCATTTCCCACCTAATGCTTTGTATTACTGAGTAGAAGCACTACCAGAATGCATTTCAGTCAGTGAGGGCAAACTCCATTATACACCTGCAGAAGCTATTAACTGTAATTGGAAACATTTGGACTTTCCTCAGACATCTAAGGAAGTAAAAGCCATCTTGATGACAGCTGAGATGTATTGAGCTCATTCAGATTGTCAGTGAATGTGATTCCAAGAAAACAGCTGACCCTCCCCACAGCATTAAATGATATGTAGAATGGAAGTGCATTCTGCCTTCTGCTCCCTCAGGTCTATGATCAGCTCCTTGCTTTTGCTGACATTAAGGGAGACATTGCTATCTTGGTAATGCTGTGTCAGATGACAAGCATCTCTTACATTCTATTTATTTGGCTGACGCCTTTATCCAAGGTGACGTACAACGATTGTGACACAATTGGTTACATTTCTTTTGGTTTTCCAATTGGAGCTTAGGCAGGTGAAGTGACTGACTCTTGGTCACACAGTGTCAGTAGCAGGATCTGAACCCACAACCTCACGGTTTGAAGTCCAAAGCCTTAACCACCACACCACACTACCTGCCTGCATCTCCTCACCAAGTTTTCATGTTATTATTGGTGATCAGGCCTACAATGGTGGTGTCACAATGAATTTAATGATGGAGCTGGAGTTGTGTTTGGCCACATAGTTATAACTGAAAAAGGAGTACAGCTTAGGGCTCAGTACTCCACCCTGAACAGTTCCTGCATTGAAGATCATTGTGGAGGAATGAATGCTGCCCCTCAGCAAATTGCAGGTTCTACTAGTTAGGATGTCCAAAAAATCAGTTGGAAAGGGTGCAACTACTGTGCATTCAGAGTCTAGCAGTGATCAGCATTGACAATACAGCCTTGTTAAATATGGCATCCTATATAACTGGTGGTGGTGATGACATGCAAACTGAAATCGGTTTAGTCTATCTACCATATTATGTTTATTGTGTCCCAAACTGGCAAAAAAAGACCATTAAACCAGTAGAGAGAGACTGTCTTGAAAAATTACATTCATGACTCCTTTAATTCTGGTTCACTTTCTACAAATGCCCAACCTAATCTATTGTGTATGCCTACTGCTACCAAGTCCTCTGTTCTGATTTACAGGACTTGTTGCTCAGCACTAAGACATTAAACAAAATTTAGGACTCAATGAGATATTTTTTTCATAGCTCTGCTGCATTTGATTCCAGAATTCTGTGTTTGAATTCCACACCATTTGGAGTCTGCATGTTCTCCCCACTGTGGTGGGCTGGCACCCTACCCAGGGTTTGTTTCCTTGTGCCCTGTGCTGGCTGGGATTGGCTCCAGCAGACCCCCGTGACCCTGTAGATAGAGGATATAGCAGGTTGGATAATGGATGGATGGATGGATGTTCTCCCCATGACTGCTTGTTTGACCACAACTCCCAAGACATACATGTTCAGTTAATCAGAGATTCCAGCGTTGCCCAAGTTGCGTATGTATGTGATTTTTCTTTTTGATAGGAGTAATTGAAACCTGCTTATTCAAGGAGATACACTGGGCAAAATAATGTAGTGACCTTAATCTTAACACAAAATTTGCCTAACTGTTGAAAAGCATAGGTCTCTGTATGAGCAGACTTCCAGTCCGTCAGCACTACAACCATTTTCACGTCCTTAGATTAGATGAGATAAATTTGTTTTTATGATGACTTTATCTTGAATCAACTCCAAACAACACAAGGTCCACTGCAAATTAAATGTAATATTCTTTATATCAGCAAGCCAATGCACACAATGCAATTATAGATAGATGCAGATTAGTCGACAGACAGGTAATTATTACCATCTAAGTTTTTATTTTCATTCTTTATTCATTTTTAAAAATTTTGCAACACATTAAGCCTAAAATATTGTCAAATAAGTTGGACACAGGTGTACAAGCTGGCCACAACCCATTTAATGGTAAAATAATGAAAATAAAAAGCTTTTCAGTGCTTCTTGCAATTCTGAATGTTAGGCTTCAAAGAGCTCTGCCTCTTCTGATGGTTCGGGTCAAAAGAGACTCTCTTCCATCCAGCTGTCTGCTGAGATGGGCCCCTGACTGGAAAGGGGTGGGGCCTATAACACCAGGCAGGGGCGGAGTTAAATATCTTCTCCTGGTGACAGCTCTGTACTGTGGAAGGAAGATCCTGTTAGAGGCAGCGCCCCCTCTTGCCTGGTACTAGTCAGGTTACCTGAGGCTCCCAGGTGGCCCCCAAACATGCAAGCGTAACAGTATAATACCAAAAAAATGTAATATCATATTAAATATCAAGTCGAATAAATAATATTTACATTATATACTTAATGTCAATTTTTCTCTTATTTTTTATTCTCACATTTTTAACAGGCATGAAGAAACTTATTTCCACTCAGACTACCTTCAGATTAAGTTTTTCAGAGCTGAACCAAAAACTTTTTGGCTATTTAAATTCAGTATGTTAGAATATGCCAACTCTTTACTTAGATGATGTAATATAAAGCAACATTTTTCCCCAATATGTGGTGAGTTATATAGACATACGCACTCGCCACCAGACTAATAAAGCTCGAACAATTTTGGCTGCTTTTCCTGCAGTTCCCAGGCTATCCAGACAGCCAGCTGTGTGTAGTTTTATTTCAAGACATCTTTAGGGGTAGTTCAGGCCAAAGCAAACTACATCAAGGAAAAATTCCCATGAAAAGCCTACCTTCAGTTGGCGAACAGAAGACTTCTTCTGTACAGGGAGTCTGAATACTAACTAGGAAAAATTTGTCCATACTGGCTTTGCAAATCTTCCATTCTTCATCTTGTTTGGCGAGGCCTCTGTTGTCAGCATGTTTTATGTTACTGTGTACTATGCTATGAATCCTCATAGAATAAAAAATAAAAGCCTGATTCAGAATGACATACAGATAGAAGACATTTTACAAGCTGAAAAAGGAGGAAAACTGCATTAACCAAAGAAGCAATAGACTCTGTTTACATATTCAACTGTGTTTAACCCCGACATAAAATAAGTACAGTGGGCTGTTTAATTTATTGTACATGTGTAAAGATCAAGCACTAAAATTGCACTGACAGGATTCTTGTTCTTCTCGGGTATTATGTGACATACCTGTCAACAGCGAGAAAGGCCAATATGTGAATAAAAACAGCTTTAATGTTACAAAGAATGAAACAGGACATTGCCGAGTTCGTAACAAGCCAGGGAAGGTTAGCAGTTGTACTGCGCAATAGAGTAAAATATCTTTGTCTGAATCCTTTCTTTAATAAAGATAGTACTAGGGTGTTGTACCATGTTAGCCATTATGAATGTAGAGAAAGTCAAGCAAAATGACACCTTTTATTGGCTAACTAAATAAATATATGCAAGCTTCCGAGACAACTCAGGCCCCTTCTTCAGGGGATTACATCTTGCCTGAAGAAGGGGCCTGAGTTGCCTCGAAAGCTTGCATATTGTAATATTTTTAGTTAGCCAATAAAAGGTGTCATTTTGCTTGACTTTTCTCTTTAATAAAGATAATAAGAGCCACTGCACAGAGGTTACCACAGTCAATAAACTGAAAACAAAAGCAGCCGAATCACATTTTTCACAGTTTTCTGAAGTTTGGAGGCAAAAAAATATTGGCTTATTACTATGAAAGATGGTACAGTAACTAGTCATTCTCCATTGCAAATGCCTGCTATTTTTTGGTGAGTGTCCATGGAAGATTATTCACGCTAACATTAAATGTAATGGAATGTGTTAACTCCATTGAAATGCATTACCTATGCAAGACAACTTGATTTACCCACAGAGTCAGTTATACAAATGATAAAATTCACTCTGACACATAATTTATTCTCATTTGGACAAGACTTCTACTTGCAACAAATGGGGAGTGCAATGGGCTGTCAGTTTGCACCTCACTATGCAAACCTATTTATGGCAAAATTGGAGGAAGATTTTATGACAACGTGCATCTTAAAACCAATGTTGTATCTCCATTACATAGATGACATCTTCCTAATCTGGACTGCCAGTGAAATGGACCTCCCCCATTCTCATAATCAATTTAATTCTTTCCACCCCAACATAAAGCTGAAACTGAAATACTCAAAAACAGAAATCAGCTTCCTTAACACCACCATTCAACTGAAAGATAACTCCCTTGTAACCTCTGTTTTTCAAAAACCGACAGAAGACAGACCTACCTGAGAAGGAATAGCTTCCACCCCAAGTATATATGGCGCTCCATTATTTTCTGCCAAGCAATACGGTACAATCATATTTGCTCAGAGTCGACAGACCGGGATAAACAACTCCAGGAAGCTTAGACAAGATTTCATCAGACAAGGATATACCATCAATACAACAGACACTCAAATAAGAAGAGCTACTGCCATACCCAGAGACAATCTTCTGGAATATAAAAACAAAGACAACAAGAACCGCATTCCCCTTGTTGTCACCTACAGTATAACCCACATCTTGAAGCACTTCAAAAAATTATAAAAGAACTTCAGCCAATGCTAAACAATAACCAAAATGTATTTCCAGAACCTCCCCTCCTGGCATACAGACAACTGCCCAACCTGCCGTAACTATTGTCCAAAACACCCTAAATGGACCAAAAGAAAATGGCACATCTCCCTGCCTACAGAAAAGATGTAAAACAGGTGCTCACATTTATAATACAGACTGTGTAATTATATTTGCAATGGTGATATACAGGTTTACAAATGAGATTAGACATGAGTCCCTGTGGACTATGATGTTTACTGATGACATTGTGATCTGTAGCGATAGTAGGGAGCAGGTTGATTAGACCCTGGAGAGGTGGAGATATGCTCTAGAGAGGAGAGGAATGAAGGTCAGTAGGAACAAGACAGAATACATGTGTGTGAATGAGAGGAAGGTCAGTGGAATGGTGAAGATGCAGAGTTAGCAAAGGTGGAGGAGTTTAAATACTTGGGATCAACAGTACAGAGTAATGGGGATTGTGTAAGAGAGGTGAAAAAGAGAGTGCGGGCAGGCTGGAATGGGGGTGGAGAAGAGTGTCAGGAGTGATTTGTGATAGATGGATATCAGCAAGAGTGACACGGAAGGTCTATAGGATGGTAGTGCGACCAGCTGTGTTATATAGGTTGGAGACAGTGGCACTGACCAAAAAGCAGGAGACAGAGCTGGAGGTAGCAGAGTTAAAGATGTTAAGATTTGCATTGGGTGTGACGAGGATGAACAGAATTAGAAATGAGGACATTAGAGGGTCAGCACAAGTTGGACGGTTGAGAGACAAAGTCAGAGAGGCAAGATTGCGTTGGTTTGGACATGTGCAGAGGAGAGATGCTGAGTATATTGGGAGAAGGATGCTAAGGACAAAGCTGCCAGGCAAGAGGAAAAGAGGAACACCTAAGAGAAGGTTTATGGATGTGGTGAGTGAGGACATGGAGGTGGTGGGTGTAACAGAACGAGATGCAAAAGACATGACTATATGGAAGAAGATGATCCACTGTGGCAACCCCTAACAGGAGCAGCCAAAAGAAGAAGACTGTGTAATTATACCACACTGCCGACTAGAACATCGCATAAAGGGATCATTTTCCTGCAGATCATCTAATGTGGTCTGCCTCATTTTCTGTATGAAATGTCTTGAAACTGCACTCTATGTGGTAGAAACTGGACAAACACTTCACCAGAGAATGAATTTACACAGGTTCCACATCAAGCATGGACACACAGATGTTCTTGTAGCAGCCCGCTTCAATAGCCATGGACACTGTGAGAGGGACTTTAAAGTCACAGTGCTTATGGGCAACTTCAGAACACAGCAAGAAAGAAAAGAATGGGAAGTTAAACTCATGTTAAAACTGAACACATTACAACATGGTTTAAATAGAGACACGAGTTTTATGGCCAGATATAAGGATTGTTTGCATCTCTCAGACTGACACAGACAACCTGACTTCAGATCCACATTGTACTGAAAAACTCATCGGAATATTCAAAAGACTTTGTTGGACAGTTAGTTTTCTTATCTAAAGAGCTTGACTATACATTGTTTTCATCTCTTGCTAAATGAATCTTAGCCAGAAGAGGTCTATTATTTTTTACATCTAAGATGTCTCACTTAAAAGTTTTCCAATGTTCTATCAGTCCCAGTGTGCATATAAACACAGGGAATTCCAGTTTCTGTGTTACATCTTGCCTGAAGAAGGGCCCTGAACTGCCACAAAAGCTTGCATATTGTAATCTTTTTAGTTATCCAATAAAAGGTGTCATTTTGCTTGACTTCTCACTACAGTTAAAATTACTAACAATCTACACCAAGAGAATTTAACCGCACTGGCTAATTTAACATGTATTAAAAGAAAACATCTTTGGGCAACTCAGCATAAGAGTATACTTTTTCAGCCAGACCTAAAACATAGTTTTCGCTAATTCAGTTAACCACTTCACAGAACCATTTTGACTAAACTGTTGCTCACCACCAAAACACAGAAATGTTTACAAGTGGAACGCCCCTTACCCCAATTGCTGACGCCCCTTTGCCCCAACCTTTGACGCTGATTGGTCATTTGATTATTTTATGTTTGCCATGATTAAAGCGTGGCCTCAGATCAAAATGCTGATATGGAGTTGCCGCTAGGTGAAATGCAATCTGAATGCTATTCTTTTAGTTGTCGCATGCAATCTATGAACATAAATTAAAATGTAACGTACTTTTGTATTGCATTTTAAGCTGACAGTAAAATTGCATGCCAAAGTGAAGCAATTGATCATTTGGTTAATATGTTTTTAATTATGAAATGATACAACTGTGCCAAAATCAAATGCCCCACTTGCATATGTATAGTATTGCAATTCAATGTAGTTAACAAGTTGGATTTTATTTAATTTTGGCACCATAAGTGATAAATATATTTAGCAAGCACATAACAGTTGATCAGATGATCCGCTCTGAAGCCAACACATTAACACAACTTGGTTTTGTGTGCCAGTTCATTTACACATTGGACTGTGAAGCTTTTTGAGCAGAACTTGAACTATTGCTGCTCAGCATCCATGCTGACATGCAGGTACTGTATACAGCATGTCGGGGATCTTTCTGATGTTTCCCTTGGCTGCTTGCAGTTACAGTTTCTCTTACTCTTCAGTTCTTTGTCATTCATATTTATATTTTTTTTTTTAGTGTTTTAAAAGCTACTTGTCCATTTCGTAATTTGAGTAAATCCTGCTTGGCTGTCTTTGATTTTAATTCCTCATGTCTCTCACTGGTTGGAAAGTCTGCTAGATAACTGGTGATGTAACAGTTTAAAAGTTCACTTTGGAAACTTTAAAACTTATTCATTCCATGCTTTGTGTATTTTAATAAGAGTGTAATGGTGTAAAGTTTACTTTATTGTCCATCCTTTTTCACCACAGCCTGCCATCTCCTGTGAATTGATTAACATCTGAAATTAACAGTATGGGTATCAAATGTTTGGACATGGCGGTAACATTTTTTAACATCTTTTATGTGTTCTCTAATTATTGATATGAGTGGACAACCATGATTGTTATCACATAGTTTATACACAGGTAATGCTAGCATACATAAGTATTGGCCCAACAGTGAAAATAAGTTAGAAAATATACACATGGCATAACATTTAGGTGCATTTGAAGGCTGTGCTGGCACTGTAGCCCTCAATGGACTGAATTCACCAGTTGGGTTCTAGAACCTTCTCGATCTATTTCAGGGTGGTATAGGCTGGTATTGGGCAAAAGGCTGAAAACGGGACTGGACAGGACTCTAGTTCATCATAGGGACCACTCTCAGCCACACACGCACATAAACGTATATAAACCATATTCACAAACAGTGACAAAGTTTGCATTTGCCAGTTAACATAACCTAAATGATAAAAAAATTATAATTAATGCCTTCTGTGCTTGAGCATGTCTGACCATTGTAATTTTCTTGAAATGGGACTTGCAAAGCTATTCAGTTATGGCAAATATTAGGGAATAATGGAAGTGAAAGGCACATTTTATTACAATGGTTATCCATTATGGATACCAGATGAATGTGGCACTCTAATGGTAAGCTACAGTATCGGGGAAATGGTGAATCAGCATAATCTAAAGATAATGCGGCCATGAAGTTGATTAAGTGTTAGGTAAATATGAGTAAATATTGATTTACTCGGTGCATAACAACTTACTCAGCACAGGGTACTTCATTCATATCTAGATAACTTTTTGTTTGCCTTGTTTGTATTTTATACTTCTACGATTAGGAAGATAATTTAACCTGCCTGTTATAATTTTAAACATCTTGAGGTGTGAGATGCTGAAGCACTGTGTGGTGATTCAACCCGAATACAAACAGGACACGAGATAAACATCCCAAAAACACACACATTTATTGTTTTCTTCTGCACACAGTACAATACAATGTACCAACCTACAAAAATGGCTCACGGTCCTTTTCCTTCCTTTCCTTTGTCTTTTACTCTCTCTTTTCCTTTGCCACCTCCACTCTTCTCCAGCAAGCTCTGTCCTCTGACTCCTGACTCCGGATCCCCGAATGGAGTGAGGTGGCCCCTTTTATAATGCACCCAAATGTTCTCCAGGTGCTCCCTGACGATCTTCCTGCAGCACTTTCGGTGCACCTGAGTTCTCTTCCAGCAGCACTTCCTGGTGTGGCAGAAGTGCTGCTACAGTCCAAGGCTCCAGGACTGTCCACAAAAGGGGCTGCCCTTTTGTGTCCCGGGGAAGGTATTTCCACTCTCCAGGTCCTTCCACACTCTAGGCGTCCCGGTGGGGCAAGGTCCCCAGTCATCTGCAACAACTGGTTTCCTTTTGTTTGTACTCAAGCAGCTGGAAAGATTTCATCAAACTGAAACAATTTGCTGATGCAGAGGTTTCCACGTGTGCTCAACTGGACTTGTCGATAAGCAGTTACACACCCAAGCAGCTCGTGCCCACACACATAGCTTGTGACAGCGAATAACTTCCTACCCACACATACAGTCATATAGTATTTCATTAACTTGTACTGGGGATCTGTTTGCCATCAGTTTCAGGAATCCGAGCAAAAAAAGAGGAAAACATACAAGTTGGTGTAACTGCTGTCAAATTTGAAACAGTAAACTAATTTGAAGCTGTACAGAATGTTTCTCTGTTTTAAGGTAGTTTTCAGATCCATCAATGTTTTTCAATAGGAGATTTCTACATTTCATAACTTTGTACAACGTCATCTGTTTGAGATATCTAAAGAAAAATTGAATTAACACTAGCTGGGATCTTTGATTTGGATCTGGGGTTTCCAATTCACAAATGTACTTGCAGACAACCCATGCATAAGGCAATCCATCTCTGTCGTGTTATACTACAAATTACTTTGGCCCCTAAAAGAACACTTTACTAATCTCCTTCTCTGTGTTGCCATCAGCTGCTGCTAGCTTGAAATATACTTTTATCTATAACATTGGACCTAAGTGCTTCTATTCCTAAAGCACATTATGCAATAAGCTTCATTTAATTCTCTTAGTTGACAACTTTCCTCACAGTTTTTTTCACTAATTTTAAAAGATCTGTGCTATACCCTGTGAAAAGTTGTATCTAAACTGTCCATGCATAATCTTAAAACCCAATGTCCTACACTTTGTATCCTAACATTGTATCTATTTCTAATAAAAGACCCACAATACATCAGTATTAACATTCGTTCCACTCTTCTGTATCAAGTAATATTATACAAATCAAATTTACATCAATTATGAAAACAACAGTCAAGAAATGGTACGTTTTGCTTGTGTAAATACTCCAGGTGTCATTAGTTCAAGTGTCTTTGTATTTGCCACCCACACCGCTTTTTATAGCACCCATCACTTTCATGGTTCAAATCCTCCTGGAAAGACTTTACTGCAGAAAAACGAAATGTCAATGTGGCAGATCCTCTTGTGCTCACTGTTGCACATCCTCTTCTTATCCTCGTACTTTCAGGATACTCTTCAGTGTAGGCTAAAAGACAAATGATCAGTTTTTGTCCAAGAGCACTAAGCAAGTGTCTCCCTGGCCAGCTCTTTTTTCTGGGGGTCTTCGAGGAATAACCATTAGCATTTAAAGCTGGCTCGTGTTTGGAACTGGTTTATCTGTGATTTAAAAGTAAAAGTCCTGCCCAGACAAATAGTGGAAACTTGTTTACTGACACATCAAAGCTTCGTCTCTGTCCTTCCACTGTCTGCCACTACTGTAAGCTCACTCATCACAGCCTGAATTCCAATCATCATATTTTCTATTACCTAAAAGTCTGTTTTTTAGCAAACATTCACACCACTTCACTATGTTTTAAAGCACTCTCTTCAACCACAACAAAAAGCGATAATAAAACATATTTTCTTTTAAGCTTGATTACTGATTTACCTTAATACAAGCATCCCTACCTAATTACACTAAATTCTCCAAAGTATTCCAGTAACAATAAAACAAAACTTTCATTATCTTTGTAGCCATATAAAACTAACATCCTGTTCTATTAATCAATTATCCTTATACCCTTGTACTGTTTGAAACTTATTAATTCCAAAGAAAAAATACACAGACGTGGAGAGAATATACAAACTCTCCACAGAAAACATCCAAACGTGAACCCTTACTTCTTATTTCTAGCAATACTAACCACTATGCCATTGTACCTCCCATCCTTACTAATTCTTACAACATGCTAAACCTTTTGTCAAATTACCTAACAAGTCATGTTCAAACTATTTAAAACAATATCCGTATGATATACAGTACATGCGTGTAAAGTGTTCTTCACTTTTGGATTCTACTTAATTACTCACCTGACATACACACACTCTCACATGCACATTTCGCAGCTCACAGCATCCTTGTTTTTTAGAGAATGTGCCTCCTTTTCTTTTACCATTTACTTAAAGAACCTCCTTCGGTTCTGCGGTGGGTTGGCACCCTGCCCGGGATTGGTTCCTGCCTTGTGCCCTGTGTTGGCTGGGATTGGCTCCAGCAGACCCCCGTGACCCTGTGTTCAGATTCAGCGGGTTGGAAACTGGATGGATGGATGGAACCTCCTTCGGTTTAAAGTTTGGCCAGTACTCAAAAGGAAGGGGGTGCAACCATTAATAGCAAATCTGGAGACTTTTTGTAACCAATTACCATGCATTTGAATTTAAAGCACTTTTATTTCAAACAAACAATATACTGTAGATATATTTTAATGATTTAATTCAAACAAACAGCATATATATTGGATTGTCTGAATCACTGTCTTGCACCTAAGAGAAGGCACTGAGTCTAAAGGCTTCAAGAAAACCAACGTTATTCCGCTCAAAACAGGAACAGTAAGGGTTATTATTCAAATGGGAGCTATCACTTCAATACACACAGACACAGCAAACATTCAGTGATGGTGCCTGGTTAGTGGCCAGGTTACAATGTTACCCACATCACCCATCAGGTGACAGATGTGATACGCGATGAGGCTGTGAACTTGCAGTTGCCTTGGTGGTGCCACGAACCTGCGGTTGCCTCAGCAATGGACAAGCAATTCTCAAAAACGCATCAACCGCATTTCGGCGTGCAGCACATTTGAGGAGGGGCTCAAAAAACTTACTATACTGTATATTTTTGAAATTTTATGCACACTTTCAGCAATGGCTTCATCTGTTCAAGTGACACTACATATTTTCACACATCGTCTTTCACATAATTACATACTCTCAGAATCACTTAATATTTTTTAATGCACTTCAGTCTCAGAGATTCCTTTCACATACTGGATAGCATTCTCAAAGTCACCTAACCTGTCCTGCTAACGTTTAAGCCTACTCAGTTTTATATATTCAGCTGTGGGATGGATGTGAGACAGAAAATATGCCTTCTTTAATAATGGAGGAACAGCATGGATTTTTAACATAATTTAAATAACAAAATTCCCCCAAAGCCCCTATTTCACATTTTCATACAGGTATATACACATTGGTTAGCTTATCTGAGACTAAACATAACAAGTAACACTTCTTGCTAACGTTTCCTATACATCTGCATATTTATCCCAGAGTGTGCTGTATTAGCATATCAATTTGGATCTCAGAATTCAATGCTGTGCTAAAATGCATTTTATCCCCTTCCATTTGCTTAGCTGATGGTTCAAAAAAATAACAGATCTAACTAGTGCATTCCTTTTCTAAAGTTCTGTCATACTTGGCTCTGAAACTTTAACCTTTCTCCCTAGACCCTAGTAGTAGGGTGTTGTACCGTGTTAGCCATTGTGAATGTAGCGAGAAGTCAAGCAACATGACACCTTTTATTGGCTAACTAAAAAGATTAAAATATGTAAGCTTTCGAGGCAACTCAGGCTCTTTTTTCAGGCAAGCCCCTCAAATACTTATCTTCATTCACCTGTACCTGCTCCCCCCTCCACCAGCTGTCCCTGACAGTATGATGTCATCATTAGGTTAAATCACCTGCTTGTCAGCACTTCTTATCCTGTGCTTGTGTTTAACTTTCTTGTTTTTACTTCACTAACAGCAATGCTAGTTTTTCCATATAAGCCCTATATTATAGCTATAGCCTTAGTTACACAGCTTATTCACTTAAAAGCTATATTTTCTCTTCAATAAATCAAACACATTATTTAATAAACTAAAAAATAATTTGTTAACAACACTGCATCTTCCTACCCCCCAGAAAATCTCAACCAATGGTTTAGAGAAAATCTGTCATGCCCTTCATGTACGATGCCAGCAACACTCAGACACATCCGTACTGCGTGTAAAGAAAGTCCGTCCCTAGGTTGGTACACCTGAAGACACAACCAAGTGCTCAAGTGCCGGAAATTAATAAATTATTTGTTCAGGGAGGGGAACAAGGCCTTAGAAACATTCCTCCAAAGACTGGAAGATGCTGGTGGACACTGGTCAGCAGCTTACAGCAACATCAGAGATAGTTTAAGGCTAGATATTTTACCATTGTCCAGTTCTTAGGAAGATGCTTGTAGAGGAAACCTTTGAGTGGAAGAATCTGTGCTATAATGAGCTAGCAAGAGAGGTCAAATATTGAGGCTGGAGAGTAAAAAACTGCACCTGAACCAACTTAAAATTCATGCTACATCGCATTTCAAAATTTCATTCGGAAAAATGGTTGTAATGGAGGGTAGCAGAAATGCATCTCTCAAAAATGAGCCAAAGTTCCTTAACTTCTGCTTGCACATTACTATTGATATGATTAGAAATCTGGACTTTAAGGCCTTTCAAAATTTCCATCAAGAAGTGGCTTTGTAAATGGGGTTAGGTATGTATGCACAAAACCAAAACCATGTTATAATGACAATATACTGTAATTCAGCCAAAGGTAATGAGTTCAGCATATCTGGCGATACTTACATAAATTCCATATTGTGTGTTGTGTGACTGGGACCAACACAAAAATTCACTCAAAAACAGCTCTGTCTACCTTCACTATATTTTGTACTTACATTATTGTTCACCCAATATAAAATATAGGCTCCATGGAGTTTTAAGAATTTTATTGGGAAGATGGGAATGGGAAGACCAACACTACAATAATCATGCAGTACTTCATGAAATTTTGCATGCATAATACAGATAACCCAATTTAACATGTATACGTCATAGCATTTCAATAGAGGGAAAAACACAACACAAAAGGGTACTTTTGCCCAGCTTAGTTGCCATATCAATGATTGAGCAATTCAACAAGCCATCCAGTTGTGGAGAAGAAGGTGCTGTGCAGTTAGATAGAGGATGAATGAGACAGAGAGCTCAGCTGACAACACTTGGAAGCACTCTGTTCGCAGTGTTCAGAAATGCTATCTGCTTGGCCGAAAGTCGAGAAGTCTCCTTTAGCTAAGGCTGATAAGAAACTGTTTCTGGGAGCCATTGTAATCCAATTGTAGTGGGTTTGCAGCTGGTCACTGGCTGTTACTACTTTGCAAATCTGCAAACTGAGATGGCTAGTGGTGTGCAAGAGTCCACACCAAAACACTTGGCATAGTCAGCAGTGTTTGCACTCTAGAGGGGTGGTGTATAAATGCATGTGCGGTAAGGTGAGGGCTAAGTAAGAGAGGGAGAGAGAGAGAGAGCTCAGCCGACATCACCAGAAAGTGCTCCGTTTGCAGTGTTCAGAAGCAATATAGTTGGGGAGCCTCCTTCAGCTCAGGTGGATAAAAAAAGTGCTTCTGAGGGCCAATGTAATCCAGAACTTCTGGGTTTCCAACTGGCCACTGGCTGTTAACAGAATGTAGATTTGTAAATTCAGATGGCTTGTGGTGTGTGTGAATTCATGGCAAATCACCATTTATTAATGTGGAATTACACATCTAGCAGTGAAACCACTAGAAGCCAGGAAATCCAAGAAGTAGAGTTTATGGTTCTGAGTCCATGGTTTCAACCCAGCAAGGATCTATGGCAATTATATAATCCAATCATAAACATAAATAATATAATTCTCAACTCATAAGAGCAGAGACTTTGATAATTATCAGAGAGGCATTACATAATGGATGGAACACTTAATGTACCGTATATACTCCATTTTAAGTTCTCTCGCGAATATGTCGGGCTTGATTTTACCGTATAATTTCCGGTATTTATAATGTCAGTTGTATAAGTCCATCCATCCATCCATTATCCAACCCGCTATATAAGTCGATTGCAGAAAACTCATGCTATTGGTCCAAGAGATTATGATATGCTAACGCCCACCTGAGAGACTAACCACCAAGCACACTTCCTTTTTTTTTCTATGTATTGTGCCTTCGTGACCACACGGTAATACCCGAACTATTCCAAAACGATGTTTGCACTATTTTGTGTTTTTTGCGTCTCACACCCTCATACACCTTTATCGTAAGAGCATTCCTTATCTTCAATGGAGCGTTCGATCAGAAGAAAATATGAAGCTGGTTTTAAATTAAAAGTCATTGAAGTGC
Source organism: Polypterus bichir lapradei (assembly GCA_026402145.1). NCBI lineage: Eukaryota > Metazoa > Chordata > Cladistia > Polypteriformes > Polypteridae > Polypterus > Polypterus bichir. The sequence goes on along the minus strand of JANRMT010062842.1, from coordinate 16,338,852 downwards.
CGAAAGAAATTGGTAACTGCACTGCTGCAACAAAGTTCGATGTGTCTGAGAAACTGGCACGAGATTGGAGGAGGTAAGAAGATGTAAAAAAAAAAAATCTAAGTGCTGTATTTTTGAACAGGCGTGTAAGTCGGGGTCTGATTTTATGATTGATTTTTCGGGTTTCAAGACCCCGACTTATACGTGAGTATATACAGTACATTTCAGGCAGCTTTAACAAATGTTTTTAAAAAAACACATAAATATTTGCTTTCTTACCTTGACCCACTGTGCAAATATACTTTGGTAACACTGGGTATTTGAACTAGTATTTGGCAAATTAATTACTCTAACATATGTTTGCATGCTCAGAAGATGCCATTGCATTGTGTAGTGTAGCCTTGTCTACTTAAGGTCCTTGGACCTGAGTTTAAATCGGGGTTCTTCGATTCTTACTTTGTGTTTTTTTTAGCCTTCCTTCGGAGATTCACCTAACTCTCCTACAAATGTGTTGCTGGCAGGTCTAAATTGCTCCAGTGTTAATATACCTGTTTCCAGGATAATAGGGATGTTACTATGACAGTGATGTTAATGAATAGATAATGTTTAAATATTACCAATGTTTTCATTATTTCAAAAGGAAGGAAAAAATGAAAGTCCTGGTAATTAACAGATTTGTTTTTTTAATCTAAAACATTCCATACAAGTCTCATTAACGGGTGTGTAGAAGTTAGAGCCTGTTCAAGCAACATCAGGAAACTAACAAGAATACATGCTGGATGAGATGCCAGTCTATCACAAGGCACAGTCGTGCACACACAACATATTTCATAACACACAGATTCTTGGGAATTGGAGGGAACTCAATGTAGCCAGAGAGGACCACACGGATATGGAAAGAACATACAAAATCAAAGTAATTGACTTGGCCAGGATTTGGACCCACTCTCTAATTTCATTGAGGCAGTAGCACTAACCACTGCACCACCCACTTTAACATAACAATACTTTCATGGCTAGTTCAGGGTGGCATAAGACCAGATCTTATCTCAGTAACACTGGGTGCACTAGTTTAAAATTGCCAATTCCCAACCCCGCATCTTTGGAATGTGGGAAGAAATGGAAATGTGCAAATGGATTTGGGATTTGAACTCAGATCCATGGAGACAGAATTGCTGTCCACTGCATTTCTGTGCTGTATATTTTATAATGTCAATTATTTAATTAAATAATAACTTTGCAATTTAAAATTAACATTATCATAAAACTGGTACGTTTTCAGCATTATTAGTCTGTCTCTAAAATAAAGAATAAACTCCATAAAGTCTATTCAATAAACACCATAAAGCAACACTTTATTATTACACAGCTTTTTATTATGGTAACTATTTTTAATGGTTTCTTGTTTCATTGTCATTTTGTATAATCTAATATTAGAAGTTCAGACACAGCTACTCTGATCTTTTTGGGTGGCCGAAGCTAAAAACTTTAGGATAGAAGAAAGAAAATATTATTGACTTCTTGGTATGCGGCCTTTTCTTTTTGTTTATTCAAAGGAAGCTTTGAGTGATAAGGTGACTCAAAAGCTGTCAGGTGCTTTTTCGGTTTAAGCATTAAATAAATACAACAAACCTTCTGTAGTCAACCATGTGAGGCCTTGTGTGCAGTGAAAATATCAGATAAGAAACAATTACAAACCATGCCTCTTATTTTCTTGCACCTACAAAAGATCCAAACAAACTCTGGATAATATTTAAGCTAGAAGCAAACAACAGGACGCAAAGCTACTCGGGCAGTGCTTTCTTTATTCTGAAATGTCTTGTGCCACCATAGCACCTAATACATTATCTGCCACTGCTGTGGCTTTCAGATGGCATTTCCTCATGCCAGCTTCTCCTCTGAATTGCCTGCACGTTTAACTTTGTAGAAACCTAAAATGCACAATGTGTATGGCAGGGTGGTCTGAAGCAAATAAACTCTTCTCTGTCTAGCTCAGTTAACGTCCATTGAAATTAATATCTTTGAGGAAGAGAATCTTTAGTTCATGCAAATGCACACATCTATAAATGTCTCCTTTTTATTAATAAAAATGGCTCATTATAGAATAGTGCATTTTATTTAGTTTAACAGAACTATGTAGGAACCTGAAAGAGAAAGAGAATAAATATCTGATGCAGTAGGACATCAAAAATGTAGTAATTATTCATTAATATCTTCAGATGAAGGAGCTGTAAAAAAATTACTTTCATTGTGTTTGTTCTTGATCCGATCATAAGCTTTCAGTGCGGGGAATCTTAAAAATCAGATTACCAGTCTGGATTGTGACCACTAAGTGACTCTCCATAAATGGTTCTCAATAAAATCACATGAAGGGTTTGATTGTCATGACTTAGAAGCACAGGAGAAAGTAGGGTGAAATGACACCTGGCTAACTAAATAGATTACAAATGCAAGCCAAATGAAAGAGCTTAAATCCATGGTACAATAAACTGAAGGATATATTCCCAGAACCTCCCCTCCTTGCATACAGACAACCACCAAACCTCAAACTACTGCTTGTTCGAAACTCTATGTGTGGCTCAGCAGCAAGTGACACATCTCCCTGCCTACAGAACAGGTGTGGCACCGGTGCACATATCTACATGACAGATCAGGTAGTTATACCACATTGCCAGCAGGAACATAAAATAAAGGGTTTAAGGTCACACCTTGCCTGATGAAGGGGCCTTAGTTGCCTCGAAAGCTTGCATTTGTAATCTTTTTAGTTAGCCAACCCTACTTTCTCCTGTATCAATCTATGGCTAACACGGTACAACACTCTACTGCTTTAGAAGCACAATAAGGCTATCACACTGTTCCTCGCAGCCCCAGGGACTGAGGTTAAGTTAAAGACTTGTGTCACACATATGCACATTGGTGGTATTTCCATGCCAATGCACAGGGTGGCGCTGTTTCCTCTCTCTGCTGACTGGATGATTGACAGCCTTGCAACGTCACTTCTGCTACCTGGACTTGCCTCTTCCTGCCTGGCCCATATTTAACCAGAAGTGTCACCATCTACTTTCAGACTCACGTTTTCAGAGATGCCTCTTTTGCTGAAGAGCACTTTACTATTTTTGAATTTACAATATACGGGGGTCATGGCGTCGCCCCAAAAATTGATCTGTTTTTGACCTCTGTTACACTTGGTTAACACTGTGAATCATTTTAAATCATTCCTAGACCCCCACTTTTTAATTTTGCTTTTTAAGACTACATTTTATTTCTCTTCTTAATAAACTAGATATATAGAATTATCATATTCTTCAATAATTTTGCAAATCTTTACTTTTCTCTGTTTTCTTTTATGGTTCTTCTATGGTGTCCTTTGGTGTCATCACCACCTGATCAAAGCCCTGTGGTGTTAGAATGAAAGCAGACACCCCAACTTCCCTTAAGACCTATTGTGTCAAATTCTCAAAGATGAAGTCTAACAAAAACAGAATGGACTTTTGGACTGGAACTTCTGCAGATTTATTTGGACTTATCTTAGCTTTTCTGATGTTTTTAAAAAAAATTTCTGTCCTCCTCAGTCATCTGATCTTATCATCTGGCTCAGCTTTAGAGGTTTAAAAATGTCTATATATAAAAAAATTCTATATTTTAAGAACTCTTGTTTCTCTAACAATTATACTGTATATCTATCTTATGTAAGTATAAATTATTTTGTATTTTATTTAGTCAGCATTATTCTTATCTAATTTTAATTAATTTTCCTGTGCTTGTTTCTTTGACATCTTGGAAAGCACTTTGTGATACACTCTGTATCAGAAAATGCGCTATAGTAATAAATGTTGGTGTTGTTGTTGAATTCCCTCCCTGTGCACATACGGGTAGTCATCGACTTACAACCTATGCAACTTGTGACCATTCAACTTAGAACTGTGTCTTGTGGGCAAATGACAGTTTTTGAAACACCAGCTCTGTATGCCATGACTCATTCATCTCGATCTAAGATTATTACCAGCAACCACGTTCAGTTACACTTCTCTTACAATTAAAGGAAAAAAGACAATTGATTTTGACACAAAACAAACGTAATCAAGCAGTATGAGGGAGGAAAGGAAAAGAATGTGATCGCATATGACTTTCAGTTACCCCATTATGACCAGAGTTCACCGCACGCACTGTACTAGTGCACTCTGGCTTTGATTCCGGTTGACCTCCAAAGTTTCGGCATTGTGACTCACGATATGCTGTTTCATGCAAGTAGCCAAAAAGGGGTAATTCAACCACACTGAACTCCTTTATCCGTTAATGTGTATTATTAACAGGCTGAAAAGTTAAAACAGAAAACATATGAGTGCTCAAACTCAACTGGTACAATTTTTCCTCTCACAGTTAACACAAGGAACACTGGGAAAGGCGCACACTGATGACTTAACATAGCACAGTGAAAGAAAGGATTTGTAAAGCTGCTAAAGGTTTGGCACCCAAGTGAGCAATGGTAATAACAAAACAAAATAATAAAATAATTTATGAAAAAAAGAAAATCTACACAATGTGCTAAGAATGATGATGAAAAAGAATATAAAACAAACAATATGACATAAGGGACTTACTATACAGTACTATACATACGGTCAAGTTTGAATACAAATACCAGTCAGTCTTACATCCAGACCTACTTACAACTGGTCCATCAGAGCCGAATGTGGTCATAAGTCGACGACTAGCCTTCCCCTGGTTTATACCTATATTTGAAAAACTATGAACATTCGGTTAACTGTTGATTCTAAATTGTCAATTTGGGTGTTTCAGAGTGCCAACATTGTACAGAATTCTCTTAAGACTGTGTAATGGAGAAAGAGGGTTCAGCAAATGGATGCACAGGAACGTCAGTGGCCTAGGAGTGTTTAGCTAAGTGAGTATCTTCTTTTATTCATTTGGCTGACACCTTTATCAAAGGCGATTTACAACATCTGAGGCACAAGTAGTTACAGTTCTTTTGCTTTTTCTATTGGAGCACAAGCAGGTGAAGTGACTTGCTCATTGTCACATAGTGTCAGTAGTGGGATTTGAACCCACAACTTCAGGGTTTGATGTCCAAAGCCTTAACCACTATGCAATTGCTGGCTCCCTGGTATTTACGTCGGTGTCTCAGTAATTGACTGCTTTTACATATTATTAATACATGAATAAGCCACTATGCTAATGGAAGCTTTAGCTATAGCTATTGATTTTAATTTTGATATGTCCAAAAAACAAGATTTTTTTTAGAAAATGTAAAATATGTGTATATAATTTTATCAATTTTTTTACAAAATAATTTTGTATACAGTATTTTTATATAATTTTTTTTTTTTTAAATGTAAAATAGATGTGTGTAATTGAAAAAACATTACATTAATGTAATATAAAAAAATAAGTATTAATTTTTAGAAATTACTTTAAAATTTTATATTAAAGTCATAAACTGGGGTTGTGTATTGTGGACTTGAAGTAACTGGATAGGATTTGAAGATACAATAACTAACTATTAAAATGTTGATTGTGCAAATGCTGATAAAGAGAAATACAAATGAGATATGTACAGCCACAAAGTAACAAATAGTCTATTTTTTAATTTGTCATATTTTAATGTACAGTAAATTGTACTGTAGAATATGCAAACAGAGTGGCACAGTGTTTATTCCTCATCACTGTGTGAGTGAAGTTTTAAATATTCACCCTATGTCTGCGTGACCCTTTCTCCGGATCTTCTAGTGTTCCTCCAACATCATGCACACACAGACGTTTTAGGGGAACTGGCACCTCAAACATGGTCTGCATTAGTGTGACCCTAACTCTCACTCTAACCCACTGGGGCAAAAACAAAGTAATATGAGACACTCTAAAATTAAAAAATTAATTAAAATGCAAAATTTAAATGCTAAATTGAAGTATTGAATAATAGAAAACAATTCATAACAAAAATCACTAAACTCCCTAAGAACAAAATAAGAGAAATTAAACAAAATATTCATAATATAAAATATCCCAGAACAACTGGGCAAAAGGGAATCCAAATTATAGATCCAAATTGAAAGCATTCAGACAACAATTTTAGCAAAGCTGGTTAGGAGATCCCTGAAGCCTTCCACCTTCTTATGGTAGGGTTCAGATGTTTGGTACTAAATAACAAAAAGGATGCATTTCTAGAAACAACAGATAGGCCAACATCCCAAGTTATAAATATTGGTCCTCTGAAAGATATGAAAAGTAACACAGGTGAGGGGAGAGAAGCCGACGGGGGAAAGTAAATACAGGGTGGAGAGAGCAATCACTTACCTAGTGTGAGAGGGAACAAAGGGGCATATCCATGGACCAAAGCTAAATGAACCTAACCCGTGATAAGCTCAAGCACATGGAAATAAGCATATTCAGTAAATTGATGAATGGATGAATGGTTAAAATATACTTTAGAAATACTATTCATTTAATTTGTTTTTACTTTATGCTCGATCCTGATTTAACATTTTTAGTAATAATACTTTAGAAAAAGAGCAGTCAAAATAATCACTTCCTCAGGAGATTTAGATTTCCACAATTCACCACCATCTCCTTTTTGGCCAATTGGGTGATATTACACTGTTGTTCTAAAATGTATTTAATTTCAATTTAATCTTCTCCTTCTACTTGGGTGAGATCTCCTGGTTTCTGAACCTTTGTCTGTGCAGCTCATAGCACACGTTGCTTTTCTTTGCCACTGAGTCCTTAACAACTAAATAATGCAACAACTGAAAATAAAAATTCTATGTAGAGCTTCCACGGAAAACTGTCAAATGATATGTCAGTGTGTTAGCCGTGTCTGCTAAGAGTTACAATGCTCACTTGTGCACATGTATGCATAGAACCAGCATGCTAAACAGACTGGCATTATCTTCTGTTTTGCTTGTAGATAAGCTGTTATTTATTCTGCTGCTTCGTGTTTGAGGGCATCTAAGGCCAATTTCAAACTAATTCAGCACAATTGCACAATGGTTAGCACTGCAGCTTCCTGCAGTGCACACTCATGCACACAGAATTTTGGACCATCCATTCATCAATGCATTTTTCAAACCCACTTATACTGAGCAGAGTTCCAGGTTGTGGGCGGGAGTAAGGAACACGAAGTGAGTCCAGAGAGCAGCAACTGTTATACAAAACAAGAGCACAAGGGCACAAAATATAACAAAACAAAAATAGCCTTCCTGACTTCTCAGTGGGGATGGCTCTTGAGAAAGAAGCTCCGTCCTCATCAGAGTCCAGGTACAAATGAGACACGGATGTTCAGGGAAGTTGGGTTTTTATAGGTCTCCAACGGGAAGGGAATGAGTCAGTTGTTCTCAAGGGTCATCTTCTTGGTGCTGTGGGGAAGAAATGAGATGATACCATTAGTTACATTGCTCTCTCTTGCCCTGGTGGGGTATTCCTTACCTTAGATGAGCTTGAACTGATGACAAACATGTCTTCTAGATGTTGTGTGAAAATGGAGCAAGTAGACACTTCTAATAGACAGTGTGCAAACTCCACACGTTGAACTCAGGCACAAAAGCTATGAAAGCGCAGCATTGTCATCTACTGTGCTGCCCCATCAAGGCAATCCACATCTTCTAATGAATCTCTTTTGGTGAAAAGTATCACTTATTCACTTTTTTATTTCATAAAAATCAAAAGTACCTATTGTTGTAATCATGTATGTCCATCCATCTGGCAGTACACATGAAGCAACTCAGCTACCACTGAACCGACTTCACAAAGACAGAACAGAGCCCTGAGATGCTCCAGTATTACACACCACCTTTTCTGACACACAGTCCCAGAGTCTCACAAACTGCTGTCTGTTGGTCAGGTAGTCCATGATCCAGGAGACTGTATCATTTCGCAAAGACTTGAACTTTTTTTCCATTCAATGAGGCAGAATGGTGTTAAAGGTACATGGAAAAACCAAAGAACATTATCCTGACTAAGATACAAGCTCTGTCCAAGTGGGAGTAGGCTCTGTGGAGCATGTATATCAGAGTATCCTCCACACCTATGTGTCTGATAGGCAAACTGCAGAGGATCAAGTTGTTCTTAAACCAGGGGTCTGAGCTGTTTTAGGACCAGCCTTTTAAAGGTCTTTATGAAGTAAGACTAACTAGTCTGAAATCCTAGGGACCACAGGAATTCTCTTTTTTTGGCACTGAGACCAACTACAGCTGGGGGCATTCTGCAAACTTGTGTATTTGGGAGAACAGTTGCTGAAAGACCCCAGAGAGTTGGCTGGCACATGCTTTCAGCACCATGGGGTTGATTCCATCTGACCCTGCAGACCTCTTCTTGCAGAGTTTTGCCAGCCTCTCCTCATTTGATTGGCACACACAGTCCAGGGATTGGATTGACCACAGGTGTGATGTCATTGTAAATCATGCAGGGTGCAGATGGCATTTGGGATTCATAGATATTAGCAGTATTGAGAGAGGGCTGTTGAAGAACTGGTTCAGTTCATTAGTTCTGCTTGTAGCCAGTGATAGTCCTTATCCCATTCCACATTTCCTTCACGTTGTTCTGCAGTTAACTTGTGCTCACATTTGTCTCTATAGTTGGCTTTCCTCTCATAGAGCTGCTTCCTTAGTTCTGTCTGCACCCACTTGATTTCCTCCTTATCTCCAGACCTGAAAAGTCTCTTCTGTGATTCAGTAGGGCTTTCAGGTCTTTTGTGTTTCATGGTTTGTTGTTGGGAAAATAGCATGCTGTCTTTATGTGAACTGTGTTATCCACACAAAACTTAATGTAGCCTGTGTACAGTGGCTGAGTTCTCAGCAGTTACTCTACAGTGAAATACCTTTGTGTTTGGAGGGTTTGCTTTGATACCAAGCAACCTGGAGCACCTCCAGTAGCCATACGTTACAGATTTCAGACTTTCAATCCAACGCTTTTGTTGATGAAATGTATGTTTGAGCTATGAAAATTATTTATGTTTGTCTGATTAAACCATCTCAAATTAAGACCAGATTAGTTCTGTTTAATCACAAAACATTCAAATGCTAACATTTTGAGAATATGGTTGGGCAAGACAGAAAAATGAGCAAAACCACATCAGTTTAATTACTGACTCCCCTCCCCAGCCCACCATTACCACAATGTGCTAGGGGTGAATTAGATCCATATGTTCATGTGGGTGCTATTTTACCCACTTATAGAATTAATTCTAATGTTAACATCCAGAAAAATGAATACATTTTTAAAAATTCAAATTATGGATGTCAATTAATGCTAAAAAATATGCAAACTAATACCGAAAATAATAACATGAGAATACATGAAATGCCCATTTTAATGGGGTATAATCCCAATTTGATGATGTGCAAAAGTTAATCTATATACTGGTCAACAACATCATTAGCTCCAAGCATAACCTAGAGCAAAACAAGTACTATACGTCCATGACTTTTTGTGTTAAGTATTACAACAGTGTTCTACACTCAAATGAGGACTTAAGAAGAAGCAAAGAATGGTGTTTTATTATTCTAAAGTTATCTGGTTTGAATCACAGCCCGAGAGTTTTCATAGTCGCCCTGTGATTGTGTCATCTTGTGCTGGGTACTCTCTTTTATCTCATACATTCCAATGATGTGCATGGGACCTCGATTGGTGACTCAAAGCTGGGTCTGTGTGAGATTGACTCTACCACATAAAATTGGAATAAGCAGGTTCAGAAAATGTTGAGCTGAATGTATGTATGCTTTGTGATAGACCTGTGTACAGTCCAGGAATGGCTCATTTGTAAGTTTGATGCTGCGGAGACAGCCTGGGTCACCTTTAGACTCGGTAATGAAGTAAGCAAATTCTTTGGCTGAGTGAATAAAACAAGATTTATGGAGGAGAGAAGGAAAAATTTTAAGGAAAGAGACAGATGTTTGTAGGTGTATAGTTCATCTATATTTTTAGTAAATCTAAAAAGAGCAACTGCTGAATGTTATTAGCAACAGAACAGGACATATATGTGGTTTTGGAGAAAAAATTAGAACAAAAGAGTTTATAAATGGACTGTGGATTGTTATCAATAACAGAAGGCATAACCTTATTGTAATCAAACAAGAATTACTAGGAGTCTTCAAACAGCAAATAAAATATATCTGGAGTCAAAAGACTAAGAGTAATAAATCGAGATTTGGAAAACTATGAGATGTTACCAGGATATCTAAACCTTAAGTACTAATTGTATCAAGCAGGGGGCGTTAGCACCCTTATTGGAATGAGTTCTTTTGTAATTGTGGCATGTACATTACCCAAATCTATATGGATATGATATTAAAAGGTGATACCCCTCCCTTACTGCAGTGGGCTGGTGCCCTGCACAGGGTTTGTTTCCTGCCTTGTGCCCAGTGTTGGCTGGGATTGGCTCCAGCAGACCACATGACCCTGTAGTTAGGATATAGCGGGTTGTATAATGGATGGATGGATAGATACCCCTCCCTTAGTGATACGGTGGTAAGAAATCACATAGGAGAAACAGCTTTCTTTAATGGCAGCTTATGCTACATAACAGATGAATTAAGCCAATGGCAAGAACCCAGTTCGGGAGTGGGGGCCTGATGTGTAGAGTCTGCCATATTCGCCGCTGCGTTGAAAGGACTTTTAGGATCGGATGGCGTTATCTCCCATCCTTCCGTCGGCTTCAAAGGTGTGCCGGGCAATATTCCAAGGCTTTATACTCTTTCTTCACGTGCAGGCCCCCACTTACGTGAATAATACAATTCCAAACAAGGCAAAAAGGATACAATTTCATGTTGACTCTGACAGATGAAAAATAGTGCACGTTTGAATATGTGAATGGCCACATGAATAGGCCAGTCAGCCCAACAGAGCTCACCAATCTGATCCACTTAATTTTTAATTAAAATACCAAGTCTAGGTTTGAAAGTCCCTAAACTCTCACCGTCTACACTGCTACTTGGTAGCTTATTCCAAGTGTATATGGTTCTCTGTGTAAAGAAAAACTTCCTAATGTTTGTATGAAATTTACCCTTAAAAAGCTTACTGTTTTCTTGATTAGCTCATTTTAAAATAAAAATTCCCTTCATAATTTTAAACACACAATCATGTCTCCTCTTAATCTTCTTTTGCTTAAACTGAAAAGGCTCAGCTCTTTTAATCTTTCTTCAGAATGCATCTCCTTTAGCCCTAGAATCAACCTAGTAGTTCTGCTCTGGACCTTTTCTAGTGCTCCTATGTCCTTTTTGTAACCCAGAGACCATTTGCTGAACCCTCTTTCAAGATGAGGCCTCATCAGTGCATTATAAAAGTTGAGCATAACCTCCTAGGACTTGTACTCCACAAATCATGCTATATATCCTAACAGTATGTTAGCCTTCTTAATGGCTTCTGAAGACTGTCGGGAAGTCGATAGCTTAGAGTCCACCATGACTCCTAAATCCTCATAAAGTGTACACTCAATATTCAGACGTTCCACTGTGTATTCAAACCTAACATTTTTACTCCCTATTTGTAATACTTTACTTTTACTGTCATTAAATTTCATCTTCCACAAATCTCCCCAAGCCTGTATGCTGTCCAAGTCCTTCTGTAATGATATAACGGATTCCAGCTTGTTATTTACATTCTAATCCAAGTCATTTACTTCATATATATTAAATATAGCAGTGGCCCAAGCACTGACCCCTGTGGAACACCACTCTTAACATCGGCCAATTCTGAAGAGGTTCCTCGCACCATCACCCTCTGCTGAGCCAGTTCTGCACCCATCTAAAAACATCACTCTGAACTCCCGCTTCTTTTGGTTTGATGCCCAACCTCTCATGTAGCACCTTATCAAAAGCTTGATAAGATAAAAAGATAAATAATATCATATGTTCCATATTGATCATATCCTTTTGTTGCTTTCTCATAGAATTCCAGCATGTTAGTAAAACACGACCTCCCTCTTCTGAACCCATGCTGACTGTTCAGAATAACTGCTCTGCTATACTTGCCATGTGCTGCTCAATCTTATCCTTAATAATTCCTTCCATTAATTTTCCTGTGATGCATGTTAAGCTTACTGGCCTATAGCTGCTTGGATATGCCCAGTCACCTTTTTCATATAATGAGATAATATTTGCCATTTTCCAGTCCTTCGGTATCTGCCCAGTGTGCAGTGACTTCCTGAAAATATGTGTCAAGGGTTTATATATGTACTCACTAGCCTCCTTAAGAACACGAGGGTAAATATTATCTGGTCCTGGAGATTTGGTTGATTTCAGCGTAATTATTCTGAGCAGTACTTCTCCCTCTACAATTTCTAAATCATTTAGAATCTCCTTAGTAGTCCCGTTTACCGCTGGGAGGTTATCCAATTACTTGAAGACCTCAGAAAATGCAAGTTTAGAGCATCCACTATTTAACGGTCTATCTTTTTTAATTCCCCTTTACAATACCTGATGCACTTCATTCACCTCCTCCTTGACTGTTCTTTCTCCTAAATACTGAAAGAATCTCTTTGGTCATCTTTTGCCTTATCTGCTATATTTCTCTCCACCTGTCTTTTAGCCTCCCTGATATCCTTCTTAATGGTTGACCTCGTGTTCTCATACGTCCTAGGATTCACTTTGGAGTTATTAGTCTTATACGCCTTATACAGCTGTTTTTTTCCTTTGCAGCCTCTTTTTAAACTCTGTATTAACCCACAGCAGATTTTTTTTTAAATTTCCTATTAATTCCTAATTTAGGTATGTGCCTGTCCTGGATTACATGTAAAATATTTAAAAACCTGTTCCACTGCTCCTCGATTGTCTCCACCTTTAAAAGCTTATCCCAGTTTATCCTCCTCAGATTTTGCTGCATCTGCTCAAAATTTGCCCTACCAAAGATCAGCTTAACAATTTTAGCCTTTGCATCCGCACTATTACAAAACACTGAGAATTGTATTATATTATAGTCACTTGACCCTAGTGATTCAATTACCTCTACACTCTCAATTTTATCCTAATTATTACAAAATACTAATTAGAGGCTTCACCCGGTGTTGGAGCTTTAACATGCTGTGTTAAAAAACAGTCACTGATTACTTCTAAAAACTCCTGCTCTTCTGCTCAGCTATTTAGATAGATAGATAGATAGATAGATAGATAGATAGATAGATAGATAGATAGATAGATAGTGTGGTCTATGACAGGCTTGCCATCCCGGCCAATACCCCCAGGCCGCCAGATGGAGCCCTCCCTGCAGTATGGAGGTGCCCCGAAGACCAGCAGGGAATCATGGACAATGGAGTTTTTATCCACAGCCCTGGATACCACAGGGGCCACAAAAGGGAGCTGCAGGGAGGACCGAAGAGTCATATGTGCCCTATAACCCGGAAGTGCATCATAGGCAGAGCGACGGCAGAAGTGACGTACTTCCAGGGTGAAGGAAAGGACTTGTACCTGACCCGGAAGTGATAAAGAATCACATGGACTGGGGATTGGGAACACTTCCGGGTCAGGGACTATAAAAGTATTGTGGGAGCTCCCAGACGGCGAGCTGAGCTGAGTGGTAGGAGGACAATGCATCTGGGACTGGTGGAGAGTATTATTGTAATTATTATTGTGTTTATGAGTATTGTGGAGGAGAGGGTGCTTTGTGCACTGTGGCATTTAAATAAAGTCAACTATTGGACTTTTTTCCTGGTGTCTGGAGTCTTGGACAAGGGTTCAAGGGAGCAATAGCACCCCCTATCTGTCACAATAGATAGATAGATACTTTATTAATCCCAAGGGGAAATTCACATATTCCAGCAGCGGCATACTGATAAAGAACAATATTAAATTAAAGAATGATAACAATGAAGGTATAACAGACAGACAATTTTGTATAATATTAACGTTTATCCCCCCAGGTGGAATTGAAGAGTCGCATAGTGTGGGGGAGGAGGTATAAACCTATACCCTTCTACCCTGCACCAAGATTTAAGCCTTCTAATCTCCTCAGTCTTACCTGGACTGGCGCATGGCACAGGCAGAACTTCAGGGAAGACTACCTCATCAGTTCTGCTCCTCATCCTGGCACCTAAGACACCATCCAGCTTTGCAAGGTCCTGAAAATGGTTTGGCACTTCTAACCCTAGGGTTGATGCTCCCGGACAGCATGCATCCTCTACCTTACGCCTTGTGACCATGACCCACCTATCTCTACCTTTCTGGTCTGGGATCTTCTCCCGCGTTACCTTAGGGGTGCACGCTATCTCTCTAAAGGACACCTTGGCCAGGTCCGTCAATTCTCTACTACAACACAGGCCAGCCAACTCCTCCCCCAGTTCAACGACCCTGACCCAGTGGTAAAAGTTCAAGTTTTCACACATAGTATAGGAGCTCCCAGCGACCCATTTCCAGTACCTTATTGATCATTATGATTTGAAACCTATCCAATCAAACCTAAATAAAAAGCTACTAAAAGAAAAATATGCATAGTTAAGACTCAATCAGAGCAGATGTATAATAGGTCACTATTAAAAGATCGTATATCTGTTTCCTGCTGCAATGGTCATTTAAGATGAGAGCCCAGTGGTGCAGCAAAAGGAAAAACTAAGAACAGAAAAGCAAAAGATGCTATGTTGTCCAAAATGCAGCATAAAAAAAATAAAAAATGATTGAATAAACTATAAATACCACAGTTTAGACAGGCGTGGACAACAATGTGGAAGACAACAAGACCACTGCAGGAGATAAGGTGCACCAAACCACACCAAATTTAAACAATGAAGCATATATTTTATGTTACAGTTTTTTGACAATTGCTTACAATGCCACTAGTTCCAGAAACGTGATGTCAAAATGGTCACCACTTGTAACACAGGCTGTCCAACATTCAAAACCTTGCATTTTGCAGTCATATTGTTAAAGATACCTTGCACTTACAGAATCATGGAGAATTTTTTTTAGATTACCCCCACACAAGTACCAATAGTGTCACTGTGTAGTTGTTCATACACCCATTAGATATTGTAGTACAGAATAAGTGATACAAGTTTCATCATGGTGCTACACGCAATGACACCATTAGAGGACCATTAGGGAGAATACTACAGACACAGTTGAATCATTGAACAAATCTGAAATGTATTGATAAATTACAACACTGTAAATCACCACATAGGTTTCCTTTGAATGAAAGCAACAAAAAAAACAGAGAACTGCAAAAAAGCAGTGCAGTGTTCCTCACCTGCCTTATAAAAAGCAAAACAGCATGATTACTGGTCTCACTCATTTCTATCAACCCTGTTATGCAGATTTGGCCTCAGGTTTTCATCCACATCAAAGTGAATGTTCTCTCATGCCTAACGTCTTGGAAAGAACCTTCGGGCATGGCAAATCCAGGCCGGACCCTGGTGTGCTATGATATCATTGCATGCCTCATAAAGGGCCTAGAGAAGGGTCACCTGTTGATATGGGCACTTATCATTCACTTTTCACCTCCATGTGAAGAAAAACCTCAATCGGGGTGAGGAAACGAGAGAATGGGGGCAAGTACATGGTGGTGAATTGTGGATGTGCCTGAAACAATGCCTGCAACACTTGAGCATGGTGGAACCTGACATTGTCCTGCACAATAACGCCAACAGCTCTGCAGACTAGGTTTAGCTCATCAAGGAATGCTGCAAGGAGCTCTCCATTGTATGAGCCAATACAAGGTCTGTGTCCTACTACACCATCTTCTGATATAGCTGCACAAATGGGGATGTTGGCCCCACATTGTGCAGGTACAGTACTTTGATTGTTGCCTGCTGACCAACAACATTCCGACCTCTCCTTCTTGGCTTGACCAAGTTAAAGCCTGTCTCATCCACAAAAATGAATATATGATGGTTTTCATCAGCATCCAGGGCCATCACCTTCTAAGTAAAAAAGACATGTTGGAAAGAGAACCACTGATTACAGTACAATGATGGGTAATCTTTCACACCCAGGCATCATGACACTGAACATACCTGAACATGCTCAATTCTCAGTTACTTCACTGTCTGCATTTCTCTCAAAAGACACACAGTACAGCTGTTTAAGGGACATTTGGTGCCTTTTCAGCACGTGTGCAATTTGGTTTGCAAACTTGTGACTTCCACATTGTTAAATATGTCTTCATTGTCCAGGTTCTGCTGTCTGATCTCTTTAAGGCGAATGTCATTTTTGTCACTGACCAAGTTAACCACAGCCTTCTCTTGTTTGTCAGTTAGGAGTCTGCCTCTGTCTCCACTATTAGCTTTACTCTCAATCCTGTAGGAACAATTACAGAAGAAACATGACTTCATACTGTAGAACACATTTAGATAGTCACATAACCTACACCGTGCTACACGTTGGCATGCAGTATACAATCATCCGACAACTAAGAGTAACCTACGGTACTATAATGATCACTGTAGTGCATTCTAAAGACTTACCTGTTCTCATTATGGAAGGTTATGATGATTTTGGTCACAGTTGATCTTCTGAGGTTTGGATGAATCATTCTAGCTGTCTTAGTTATTGTCATAACATGATTTATGACATGGTCTATGACCATTGCTCTGATTTCGTGGCATACTCTTTGCTGTTGCTGCTGCTGTCTTGGTCTGTGTCATTATCCTTGACCACATTCCCCCTATGGCCACCTCTCTGCCGAGGCCCAAACCCTCCTCCAGCATGACCCCCCTCTCAGAAGTGGTGCTTGTCCCCTGCCATTCCTGTGACCACCGTGTTTTCCTTGTCCTGCTTGACCACCTGCCTGCTCCATGTTAGAGTATCGCTATATTGCTGTATTCTACTTATTCATATTCGTACTACAAGGTGGAGTCAATCATCAGTAGCGAACTGGTGTCAAGTGAATCTCGCTGTCCTAGCACTTTCATGATGTGAACATGGGATATTGTTCCTCAGTTTCCATTAAACTATGTTTTAAGAGGAATGCAACACTTCCTTATCATTTAGAGCAGTTTAATCAATTGATAGTTCATTCACTGTAATGAAATGAGCAGACACTTGTCTCAAATGCAAAATTTGAAATGCTAATACTTTCATGTTGAGTTGTCATTTTGAACTGGTGATTTCAGTTCAATGAACAAATCATCTTTGGTTTATATTTATTGTATCCAAACGACTGGAAAAAGTTTTGAAAATTGGTTGTGAGTTTTGGGGTCTAAAGTTTTTGAAAGTGACTTCAAGGTTCTGAAACTAGTGCCAAAATGATTGTAAAAAACTGTGTTTGGTACAAATATGTGAACCCAAAATGTTCAATTACAAATCCCTTTTTTTACAAAGTGACATAAGCCTTTTAGAAATGTTTAATTCATGCTTATTAACTGTGCTATCAGAAGAAAGTTGATTTCCTGTAGATTTATTACATTCATTATAATAGTAGCGTTTCTTGACACACTTCTGCTAAATGTTTCGTTGGCTGAAAGTCCTCAATGTTGGTGAGTCAGAGAAAGGATGTGAAGCATTATTCATAATGCCACCTCCAGGGGGTTCAGACTGCGTCCCATAACTGAGCCTGCACTGATGCACTAATGAACAAACCAGGAAGGTGAAGTTGAGCCCATATAAAGTTCTGAAGGTTGTTTTCTACTTCAACGCCTGTACCCAATTAATTATTGACATATGTGATATTCATAATGTGCAAGCATTTGCTGTGTGTATGTGAGGTGGGGGCACGGGCTGACACCTGGGTACCTGTGGGGATCTTAATCCAGTTTGGATTCATCATACTTTGTGCTAAAAATGTACTGTAGTGATAGAGGTAAATTGGTGTGGGACGTGCTCTTGTGCCACACATCAGTTAATTTAATTCAAAATATATTAACTGTGGAATGCCAGATGATATCTAAACATTGTTTCTCATCAGCTGCATCCCTTCATGGTAATTATGCACATCTGCAACAGTGTCCTGGGATGGTTTCAGGGTCAGGCCAGTGACTTCACTTAAAGGCAGTAGTCACCTCAGACACCAAGCCTGAGCTCAAACAACAGAAGATATAAAATTAGCTTCCTAGAGTAAAGGTCCACCAGTACCTACAGAGGACATAAAGTTAGCAATATGGAGTAGGGGTCCACCAATACCTACAACAGAATCAGGGGCAAAGGCATCAAGAGAGGATAGGACATGGTTCACATACTCAGGCTATTCTGACGGTAAATCTTGAAGTCTTATAAAGTGGTAAATATGTGTATAGGAAAGGTCAGTATTATGCAGCATTTTTCATCATTTAAATGTCATTATTTTGAAATTTGTGGTAATCCATGGTACAAATTAAACTCAATCAAATAATTACATTTATTTATTAGTTATGTTTACACTGAATCACAGCATCATCTGCCACAAAGAATTCTGACAACATTCTAGTCAAATACATTCTACCTGAAATATTTGAAGGAACTCACCTTGAGGGCGGTGCAGTGGTAGCACTGCTGCCTTGCAGTTAGGAGACCTGGGTTCGCTTCCCAGGTCCTCCCTGTGTGGAGTTTGCATGTTCTCCCCGTGTCTGCGTGGGTTTCCTCTGGGTGCTCTGGTTTCCTCCCACAGTCCAAAGACATGCAGGTTAGGTGGCTTGGCGATTCTAAATTGGCCCTAGTGTGTGTTTGTGTGTGTCCTGCGGTGGGTTGGCACCCTGCCTGGGATTGGATTCCTGCCCTGTGTTGGCTAGGATTGGCTCCAGCAGACCCCCGTGACCCTGTGTTCGGATTCAGTGAGTTGGAAAATGGATGGATGGAACTCACCTTGAGTGTAACAGCCCCCACATAGAATGATGTTGTGAGCTGACACAAACGCTTCAATTACAATACACATCTTCTATCCATACGATTAACAAATCTTAATCATTTCCTGAGCATTTGCTACTGCACTAAGCTGTTGCCATCTCCTCTGTGAAGTTCAGGCAAGCAGACCACTGTTAGCACCCCAGTTAGCCAGAGGTTCAGGTTATCTACCAATCAGAGAAACTGGGTACTCTGAGTACTCTGACTGCTTGTACACCAGGGACCACCGACCCTGAAGTTTTAAAAAGCATTCTAGGAAGTTAACAGAATTTTTTTAGAAATGATATATCAGGCAGCCTCTGATTTATGTGAAATCTATATTTTTCTCTACTATGACTTAATTTTTTGAGGTCACATTTACTTAATTATGTTTGTGTTAAAATATTTTTTTTTTAATTTCAGAACAATAAAAAGAAAAACTGAATTACTAGAACTCATTTTTTCATACCAAATACTGATATATTTTTAGGACACCGATTATCTTGATTCAACTAAGTTTACCTTGCATAAAAAAAACACAAGATAAGTTCCATTAACTCAATTGTTTATTTCACTAAAGAATAATTTTATCTCAAACTTTCTCCTTTGTTTTCCCCACTTTATAAGTCTATTAAAAATAAACACATTCCATAGAAATGCAATCATCAAAACGCAAAAACATGCAACAGCTGCACAATCAAATCATGAAGTTTATCTTTGGGAAAACATGTGATAGCTTGAAAATATAAGGTGCAGTCACCTTAAAAACAAAAATAAAAATTTTAAAGTCTCTACAAAAAAAGAAACTAGAAAGTAGCCTGCTAAGCAAACTTAGCAGTGCTTTGAGAACATAACCTGATAATACCGTATTTACTCGTGTACCACGCGCCCTCGTGTAAGATGTGCACCCTAATTTTTACAAAGAAAATCACAAAAAAAGTTTTGCCCCGTGTACGACGCGCATTGTGATTGTGTAGAAAGCGTTTAGAGAGAGAGCTAGCACTGTCGAGCGAGAGCACGAGCAAGAGAGAGAGAGAGCGAGTGGACGAGCAAGTGAGCGAGAGAGAGCGCGAGTGCGCAAGCATGCGAGCGAGAGAGAGCATGAGTGCGCGAGCAAGTGAGCGAGAGAGAGCGCGAGTGGGCGAGCAAGTGAGCGAGAGAGAGCGCGAGTGCGCGAGCGAGTGAGCGAGCCCAAGCAGAAGAAGTTTCCTCGTGTATGATGCGCACATTTCCTTGTGTATGATGTGCACCTGATTTTCTAATACTAATTTTCGGGAGAAAATTTACGCGTGGTACACGGGTAAATATGGTATATTTTCAATGTACAATTTTTAATATGTATTGTCATGCATACTGCAGTAGGTCACCTTCCAGAAACTGCTGAGGTATGTAGTATCATCGTGAAACAAGAGGGCACGCTGTCGCTAACCTTGTCACCTGTTTCTGCCTCCACAGCTCAGAGAGAATGCCCATTGAGGGCAACTGACTCCGTCCCTTCAGAGCCAGTTTCTATAAAGCCAGGCATTCCCAGAGGGAGGCATCTCACTTCAAATAGAGCTAACCTAGAAGATGGAGCTCCACAAAAATCAAGAACCCATCCAGCTGAGCAATGACAACATCAAAAAGAAGGCAGCTGCCTATGTCTTCTGTTTTGCAGTGTAGTCATGTGTTTATTTTGTTTTCTATTGAAAGAATATTCAACCACAATGTACATTATTTTGCAGCTGCTGCCTAGAAATCAAGTTTATATCAGCAACTCGTTTTTCAAAGCTTGTAAGTCTGCTGTACATTTTCTATCATCTAAATTAATAGGACTTTTTGAATGAAGCTGAAAGTGTTTGTAATTCCTTTTGGGTAGCTCATGTGGGGTGCATACGTCAGTCCAACTATTACTTGGAAAAAATTTGCCAGTCTTGGAATATCAGTCGCCATAATGGAGTATAGTCTAGCACAACAGAGATCCCATGTGGGTTGAAATGGATTATGTCGGTCATATTGTCACAGGCAACCATAAGAAGAGCCATGGGAACATCAGAAATATTTGATTGGAATATTTTCTAATTCATCCACGGCTTCTCCAGACCCTTTCATGTCTGTCACATGTGTTCAGGGTAAACCTGCTCTCATCTGTGAAAAGCACAGGGCGCCACTGGTGGACCTGCCAATTCTGGTATTCTATGGCAAATGCCAATCGAGTTGCTTGGTGCCGGGCAGTGAGCACCGGGCCCACTAGAGAATGTCGGGCCCTCAGACCACCCTCATAAAGTCTGCTTCTGATTGTTTGGTCAGAGACATTCACACCAATGGCCTGCTGGAGGTCATTTTGTAGGGCTCTGGCAGTGCTCATCCTGTTCCTTCTTGCCCAAAGGAGCAGATACCAGTCCTGCTGATGGTTTAAGGACCTTCTATGGCCCTGTCCAGCTCTCCTAGAGTAACTGCCTGTCTCCTGGCATCTCCTCCATGCCCTTGAGACTGTGCTGGCAGACACAGCAAACCTTCTGGCAATGACACATATTGATTTTCCATCCTGGAGAAGTTGGACTATTTGTGCAATGTCTGTAGGGTCCAGGCATCACCTCATGCTACCAGTAGTGACACTGACTGTAGCTAAATGAAAAACTAGTGAAAAAACAGTCAGAAAAGATGAGGAGGGAAAAATGTCAGGGTCTCCACCTGTTAAACCATTCCTGTTTTGGGGGTCATCTTATTGTTGCCCTCTAGTGCTCCTGTTGTTAATTTCATTAACACCAAAGCAGCTGAAACTGATTAACAACCCCCTCTGCTACTTAACTGACCAGATCAATAGCCCAGAAGTTTCATCGACTTGATGCTATACTCTGAATTAATTTTTTGAGCAGTATAAAATAACACGATAAAATAGCTTTAATTAATTACTAAGTATCCCAGTTACTTGTGTTTAAGAAGCTGCTAGTCATAAAACGTACTTTGCCAGTCATAGAATCCTGTGAGATCCTCACGAAGCAGTGCAGGAAGACCCATTAATAGAGCTTGTGAATAAAGGCGCTATATAGTGCCTGACCCGGCACAGACTGACACAGAGGCAATTGTAAAAACACAAGAAGATTTTTATTATCTTTAGCTGGAGGGCACGTCTTCCCCATAAAAAAAGCACTTAAATCACACAACACAACCCTTTTGCTGGCACCACCAATCCTCCCAGGAAAGCTCATCCTCTTCCTCCCGATTCTGGCCCTGAATGGTGGTTGCCGGTCCTTTTTATAGCCCACCCAGAAGTGCTCCAGGTGCTTGATCACCTGTTCCTGATTACACTTCTGGGCGGGGCTTTAGAGTTGTCCAAGCTGGCTCCGGGATCCACGCAGCAGCCCCTGGTGGCCATCTCAGATCCCACCAGGGCCGTGGCAAATTATATCTCCCATGGAGCCCTGCGGGAAACTGAGGCATCATCATCTGCCAGGGAGGCTGTCACCAAGCATCCCGGGGGAGGTACTGAGCAGCCCATGGATGTTCCCCCGGAATATATGTAGAAGGGGCGTCCCGGCCGGGCATGGGACCCGGCCACCTGCCACAAGCTGTATGGCTTGCATAAATGTGATGCTGTTTCTGTTATAAAATATCTTTAAAACAATCTTTACAGGAAAAATTTCAGAATAAATAACCAAACATCTACATTTTTGAATCCATTACAAATAAACTGATATAATGTTCATCACTTAACATCTTACATAGTTCAAAGCTTTACATAGCAAGCAATGCTCCCAGGTACACTGCAAAACCTTTGGCTCCACCTATAGATTTTTGACAAGTATATGAGTAAATAATAATATATTTTGCTGAAATAAGCCATATAATCAACAGTAATTTACTTGGAATGGTAAGCTAAGTGCTGCCCAATGGTCCAAGAAGTCTTTCACAGGAGGAGTAATAGTGACAATTTCCTGTCTTCTGAGTGAGAATATAATCATCATGTTTATTTCAATAAAGGTAATGTCTCTGTCTGTTTTTGGCATTTCCTCAATAATTTCCAGTCTAAGCTTTTCCATACTAAATGAATCCTCTATTTGGGGAGGGTTTGTCAAAACATTGACTTCCGCACATTCTGGTCTTCAGATCTTTGAATGTGATGATTCTGTTTCAGTGTTTCTCTTGCTTTGGTTTGCAGCACTGACAAGACCTTCCTGACAATCTGCTCTTCCTAATTTTGTTTTGTCTGTCCCTGCCCTTTCAGCCTAAATAACCATCCAGGTTCTCTCAAACATGGATGTTTAAGCCCAAGAGCTTCGGTTGCTTTACCAAATTCTTAATCATTTGGATAGGCTTTGAAAGTGTAAGCTGTGTTGCAATAAATGCTATGTTTCAGATCCTTCTCCAAATCTTTTCTAAAAGCCTCACTTCATTCTTTAAGTTTAAACAGCAGATCATGTGAAAATGTGAGCACAGGGAAAGCTTCAGGCCATCGATTTAGTTGCTCTAGTGATCCACATCTGACAGAAAACAGGTATTTAATGTGAATGTAGATTAACCAGTTTCTAATCCATGCAAGCTGAACAATTTTGTGTTGCTTTCTGTGGGAAATCTTCCATATTACATAAAGAACAATTCTGCATTGAAATCTGGACCCTCATACTGCAAGCTAAAGTTAAAATCAAGCAGTCAATTTGTCCTTCTGAGAAGAATCCAAATGTTGCACAGATTCAGGTCAAGACTGAAGAATAACTTATCTGATGTCATCAGGTTTGATAATGACCCTAAGTTTAAGATTTTAACTAGATGCTGCCATTGTAGAAAACATAAAAAGATACTTATTTGGTCAAAGTAAATATTAACTGCTTGGGTGATAAACAACTGAGATGGTCCCAAAAAACTTTAGGCATTTCAAGTCTAGTCTTGCAATTGGTTGTGCAATCATCATTATGAATGTAATACCTGGAGCTATTAAACTACCTATGTCCTCCTAAAGAGGGACCCTGGCTCTGGGTTTTTCAAATTGTTCTTAATAAAATCATAAGAAACATAAGAAATTTGACAAACGAGAAGGAGACCAGATGCCCATTTATCGAGCTAATAGCTAAATTCTCTCAGTATCTCATTTAGATTCTTCTTAAAGGTAGTCAAGGTTTCTGCTTCAACTGTATGTCTCAGTAGTTTGATCCAGAGTCCCGTAACTCTTTGCATAAAGAAGTACTTCCTGGCTTCAGTCTTAAATACACTTTCTCTTAAATTCCACTGGTGTCCTCAAGTACGTGATTCACCCTTTACCTAGAAGAATGTTGCTGGATCTTTTTCATCTATGACTGTGATGATTCTAAATACCTGGATTAGGTCCCAACACAGTATCCTTTCCTCAGGACTAAACAGGTTTAATTTTTAGAGCTTGTCAGAGTAGGATATGTCTTTAAGTCGTAGGATGTACCTGGTTGTTCTCCTCTACACAGCTTCTAGTGCTGCTATGCCTTTTTTGTGTTGTGGTGACCAGAACTGCACACGATACTCCACATGTGGTCTTACTAGTGCATTATATTGTTTGAGCATATCATTCCTTGACTTGAATTCAATAGTTTTTATGATATATACTAATATTTTATTTGCCTTTTTAATTGTTTTTTTACATTGCTTATATGATGAAAAATTTTGTGCCATTCTTGTCAGAGGTTGTTTCCTATAAGACAGGGTCTCTCATCTTGTAATTATAATTTATGTTCCTTTGACCACGTGTAGCACTTTGCACTTTTCTACATTAAATTGTAATTTTCAAGTGTTTGCCCAGTTCTGAAGGTTGTCCAGGACTTTTTGGATTTGTTTTTGCTGTCTCCAGAGTGTCTGCGATCCCTCAAATTTTAGTGTCATCTGCAAATTTCACAAGTTTACTTTACAACTATACCAGAATCAATGTCATTAATGAAAATCAGAACAAGTAATGGTCCAAGGACAGACCCCTGAGGGACTCCACTGCCCTCACTCCATGTGGACCATTCTCCTCTCATCTGTACTCTTTTTCTCTTGACGGTTAACCAACTAGAGATCCAGATTTGTAGGTTATCTATGATGCCTAGAACTTTTAGTTTCAGAATTAATCTTTAGTGTGGGACAGTATCAAAGGCTTTTTGAAAGTCAAAGCTTGAAAGTCTTAGTCTTGAAATGCTCAACTAATTTAAATGCACGCCTGTATTTATGGGAGAAAGATCTAAACCTGAGTGAGACCACATTTATTACACTCTTTGAGCTTGAGAATCAATGAAGTTGGATAAAATGCTTATATGTCAAAAGCAATTGGCCATTAATCTGATATGCTGAGAGAAGGGAAGAAAATCACTAAATTTGGTTTACAGTTTGACTGCTATGGTTTCTGTTGATGACAGTTCATAACTGCGCAGACGCTCATCATGCCATGCATCAAATTGCTTACAAACAAAAGCAACATGGCCATTAGCGGAATACATATGCAAAATCTCATTTTTCAGACACAAACATAACAACGTCATAGTCTATGCCATGAATTGCCACTATTGGAGTACTGTACACTGTGTTGCTATCTGTCTGCTTCTGGATGTAGTGTTTAGCAACTAGAGGCAATAAAGAAACTAGAAATGTTGTAACTTGAGAGGTTTGGGCCAGTGGATTAAAATATGACATACTAAGAATGCCCATAAATGTAACTTAATCTATACTAATAAAAGGCAAAGCCCTCACTCACTCACTCACTCACTCACT
>JANRMT010062842.1:16276069-16294389 GCA_026402145.1 Polypterus bichir lapradei | reverse complement strand
ATAATAATAATAATAATAATAATAATAATAATAATAATAATAATAATTCTTAGCATTTATGTAACCTTTGGATGCATAAAATGTAACAATAAAAAACATGTCTGATGTAAGGGGGAACCACCCAGTGCTTAAGCCGATCACCCACTTTCAACAAGAAGTACTAACTTCTGGATGGGTCGTTCAATAATTGAAAGTTTGGATGGTTGATCATGTGTTTTAGTTGGGTTTCGCTCACCAATTTGCACTTTGTCTCGACGAACTAAGCCATCACTGTCTTCCATGGTTTTAACCACACGTTGCAGATGCCACTGATTTCTGGGCAGGGTGTCTTCCTTGATAATGACTATGTCATTCACCTTGAGGTTACACTTGGGAACATGCCACTTCTGGCGTGTGGAAAAGTTCTAGAGGTATTCCTTCTTCCAGCGACTGCAGAACTGTTCAATCAGAAATTGGACTCTGTACCACCTTTTTGTAGCATACACATCTTCCTTTACAAATTTCCCAGGAGGTGGAAAAGCAACTTTAGACTTCATTAAGATCAGATGGTTTGGGGTCAATGGTTCCAGTGACTTGGGATCATTGATTCCATCTACAGTTAATGGACGGCTGTTGACAATAGCCATTACTAGAGTGCAGTGAACATCACCATTTGTATTCTTATATCTCAGATAAGAACATGCACCATATCCAACACAGCTAGCATCTGAGAAGTGGTGCAGCTCTGTTCTGACAATGTTGCCAAAGTTTTGTGGGTTATAACATCTCTGTATTTTGACTTCTCTTAGACTTTGGGTACCATTTCTCCATTCAGCCCACCATGGGTGTAGGTCTTCAAGGAGCGGATCATCCCATCCAATGTTTCTACGGCACAACTCCTGCAGGATGCACTTTCCATTTAGAGTAAATGGAGCAACAAATCCGAGTGGATCATATAGAGAGGCAATGACGGACAGAATACTGAGGCGTGTTGAACACTGATTTTTTAAAATAATGTCATAGCTGAAGGTATCGCTTTCTATCGACCATTGAATACCAAGTACGCGGTCTGCTGTTGTATCCAAATTAAGATTAAGAGAATTGGTGGTTGTTGCCCTATCTGAGGGATCTACACAGTCGAGAATTTCTTTCACATTTGAATTAAACTTATGAAGATGTAGACCCCCTCTTTTGCACAATTCCTGAGTTTCAACAATCAGTTTCCTAGCTTCTTTAACAGACGAAACACTAGTCAACCCGTCATCTACATAGATGTTTTTCTCAATGAATGCCACTGCTAATGGATAATTATCTCTGTGTTCTCGTGCAAGATACTTAAGACCAAAGTTTGCACACCCTGGGGATGATGCTGCACCAAAGAAATGAACTGCCATCCTATACTCTTGAGGTTCTCTTTTCAAATCTCCGCCCTCCTACCATAAGAACTTCAGGTAATTACGTAATTCAGGAGAGACAAAGAACTGGTGAAACATTCTTTCAGTGTCACAGGTTATAGCTATGGCTTCCTTTCTGAAGCGACAAAGAACTCAAGTCTGGGCCTGTCAGCAAAGTGTCATTTAGAGATACTCCCTGGAACTTTGCAGAGCAATCGAACACAACTCGCAGCTTATCTGGTTTTTTGGGGTGGTACACACCATGATGTGGAATGTACCACTCCGTTTCCCTCTCAGATGCAGCAAGGGCTGGCTCAGCATCACCCTTGTTGATCATTTCCTCCATAAAGTCCTTGTAGTGGTGATGGTACTGTTGGTTGGCTTGTAACTTCTTCCTTAAATGCTGCAGACGAACAGTAGCCAGCTTCTTGTTTTTTGGTAATGAAGGAGGCTTATTATTTTTGAAAGGAAGGGGCATTTCATAGTGTCCATCTTCCTTTTGTCTGATGTTGTCACTAAGTAACTGTACAAAGTGGACATCATTTTGGGACACATACTTATTGTCATAGCTCTTCTCATTGAAGTCTGTTTCTAGGATTTTCAGAACGTCAGTGACTGATGGAGCTGATATCTCCTTTACTGCAATTCAATGTACAAAACTGTGACTTCCTTGTCTATCCAGATGTGGTTTGGAGGATCCTATTATACTCCAGCCGAGCTCAGTTCTTTGTGCAAATGGTTCATTTTCACTTCCTATGATGACCTCAAGGGGAGCTAGAGCCAAAGGACAGTCATACCTGATCAGCAGTCCTACATTGCAGTTTTGGAGAGGTTGTAATTTGTTTGCCATGTGTCTGAGGTGTGGCCAATGCAGCGCTGTTTTGACAGTTGGTATGTAAGACTTATCAACTGGAATGAAGTCTCGTGTATAGGCAAGCTTTAGTTGGATGTGGTTTTTAGAGTGTAGTCCTCGAACT
Source organism: Polypterus bichir lapradei (assembly GCA_026402145.1). Taxonomy (NCBI): domain Eukaryota; kingdom Metazoa; phylum Chordata; class Cladistia; order Polypteriformes; family Polypteridae; genus Polypterus; species Polypterus bichir. The sequence goes on along the minus strand of JANRMT010062842.1, from coordinate 16,292,039 downwards.
TGTAAGCCACAGACACTCTCGCTTGCTATAACTGTATCAACAGCTGTCATTGTACTAAGTTTCAACTGTACTGCCTGAACATCCATATTTAACTCATAAATCAGATCTTCTAAAATAAATGTGGAATCACTCTGAGTATCAAGTAATGCATAGGTTAGAACCTCTCTCTTTGCCTCTTCTACTGATGATATAAGAACTGGAACAATGCTAGAGGTGGCAGACACATATTGTGTGATCACATGGGATGTTACCCTGTGGACCTCCTGGCTTGCATTGGTTTCTGTAGAAGTAGAACCTGTCATTGATGCCTCCACAAGACGTTCAAATTTATCTTCATGCAGACAGGTAGGATGGCGTCGGCCACATGTGCGACAGGTGTGTTGCCTTTTGCAATCCTTGCTGGTGTGCCCTTTCCTTAAACATCCAAAACAAAGGTGATTTTTATGAATGAAGGCCTTCTTTTCCTCAGTAGGTTTCGCTGCAAAAACAGTGCACATAGCAATGCCGTGGTTTTCATCACTGCACACAGAGCAGGGTAGTTTTGATTTGGAGTCTAATGTCTCCACCTTCCTTGAGGGGGGATTAATTGTTTCAGAACTTGTGTTAAGCGTTCTTACTCTTCTCGGTGACACCTCATCTCCTATTCTGGGGTTCATCATGAGAGGGGAGGCTATGGGATTACAGGCTATTCGGGCTTCCTTTTGTATAAATTTCGTGAAGTGTGTAAAGCCTGGATAGTCTCCAGATGCATCCATTTCCTTTATGACAGTTCGGCTCCACCTGCGTACAATCAACTCAAGCAATTTTTTAAGCAGCTTGTGATTTTCCTCACAATCGTTTTAGGATGGACAATCCTTTAACATAGGGAATAGTTTCAACACAGCTTTGCAGGAAGTCTGCAAACTCTCGAAGTGCTATAGGATCATTTGCACCAATCTTGGGCCACTTCATAAGCTTGTCTCGAAAGGCACAATAAATGGGTTTCCATATCTCTCATTAAGGACAGTCCAGGCACTCTTGTACGCATCCTCTGAGTTTCTGTAGAAAAGTCCCTCCACGGCCTTGTAAGCCTGTCCAGCAAGGTATCTTTTCAAATACAGCATCTTTTCACAATTTGGAATGGGCTTTCGATCAATAAGTGCAATGAATGATGTCTTCCAATCAATAAACTTTAAGGGATCACCAGTAAATGTGGTTGGTTCAGGGATACAGAGACGATTTATGGCTAATGAACTTGCAATTGCTTGGGCAAGACTAACCGATTCTTGATATGCGGGCACTTCAAGAGAAGAATATTGAGATTGAAAGGGTACAGCTTCTGGATTCAGCTGAACTCTAGATTCAATGTTTTGGCACAAAGAGTAGGTTCTGTGTTCATCATGTTCCTCATACCTCTCCTGGTAACCTTCAAGATTGTTGTAAACTCTTACCTGGGCTGCTGCTACTCTCACTTCTTTATCTGTGTGTAGTTGCTGGAGCTTTGCCTTTTCCTCCTCCAGCTTTAGATGCATCTCTGCTTCTTTCTGCTTTATTTCTGCTAACATTTTTGTCTCATTGAGCTTCCATTCGCTTTCCAATTTGTGAAGTCTTGCTTGCTGAGCATGATTTTTTTGCATAGCTTTGGCCTGCTCTAATTTGACTGCAAATTCTGCTTCCGCATCTGCACACTGGCTAGAGACTTTGGAGCTGGCTTTTGAGTGGTTGTCTGATCTTTGTTATAACCCTGAGATCACTGTTTCTGTTTTTGTATATCCAAAGATAGATCGATACTCATCCTTATTCAGTGCCATTCTCACTCTTTCTTTCTCTAGTTGGTCATTATAGGTCTCTTCAACAGTATGAAGTATACTGTTACTTACAAGCTCACAGACTTCTGGAGTCTGTTTCCGGAGTAGAAGTGTGGTTGCGTCGAATGGATTCGTAATGTTGGCACACCCTTTCATGTCTTGTTTGAATGTCGTCTTGTATTTTATTAAGGTCTTCTCGTGAACAGAAAGTTTTCAATTTTGTCCTAATTTTCTTTGCCATTTGCTTCCAGGAGTTATAAGCCTTGTTGGGTTAGGGACCTGATCATGCAGTTCCTGGCCCTTCTCTATGAAGCTTCTTTCACGAGACCTGGATCTAACTTGTGTTGTCTCTATTGGATTGTCACTATTTTCTGTAATGGACAACATTTTATAGCCTGGGAAGCTGATTGATTATCTTGAGTATTGCGTTCTTTGTGTCTTCAGTGGGCTGTGAAACAGCAGTAAGTAATTTCAGCCCTAAGTGACACCACTTACACCAGACACCTATAACTTTTGGAGCACAAAGGATTTTACTAAATTAGAATAAAATGAAGGTCATAGGCAAATACACTATGAATATTTAAATAACCCTTTCAATCTTAAACAGAAGGTGTTTTCACTGTAGTACAAGCTTAAAGTTATGATTTCATAACATAGCATTGAACTTTATCATACCATCACAGCTATATCTCTCTACTTTGTCTTAAACATTTTGAATGTCAACTTTTACCTCAGGAATTATAGTTCTTTATCCTAACTTTTAAATTTTTATAATATAATAACTTTTAAACATTGACTTATAATTATTAAAATAAATATAACACTTGATAAACTTTTACTTATGAAATATTTCAAAGGAAACCATACAATTTACTGAACAGTTTTAAATTAAAGGGTTCAAGAATTTTACTATAACATTATAATATAGTCCATGTAGGTTTAAGTACTTTATATGTAAGGATGTTCACATTTCACTGTCCCTTATCGTCAAGGATTTATCGCTGTATCTGTAGTATCTGCACATATGATGTGCCGTCAGACTCGGAACTTGCCTGAGTGCAGGTTATCCGAGGGGCAACTGCTGCTTTTGAGGTGCCAAGCAGCACAAGGCGTGAAGGACATTTCAGATGTACGGTCGAGTTTTCACTGTAGCAGCCCTTGGTTTCAAAAGAAGCGACACGCAGAGAGTCTCAGACTGGTGCGTTTATCTTTATTTATGTCTCAAACTGTGGCTCTTTATTGTAGTGGTTATATAGTCACGAGCACCGTGAAAACTATAAACAAAAATATAAACGTATATTTGCTAACAGAAAAAGGGGCAAAGTTGGAATCTTGTTAAGGGTAGATTTTGTAAAAATATGAGGAAGTTTTTCTTCACACAGAGAACCATAGGCACATGGAATAAGTTATCATTGTAGCATGGTAAACAGTAGGACTTTAGGGACTTTCAAAACTAGACTTGATGTTAGTTTTGGGGACAAGCTTGGACAGCTTTCTTGGACTGAATGGCCTGTTCTCATCCAGATCATTCTAGTGTACTGCATTGGTTTAATTAGATTGGTTAAGACATACACATCCGTTCAGATATACATATTGGTTAATATACATTGGTTTATATATATATATATATACTATATATATATACTAGCGACTGGGAGCCCGATCGAATCGGGTTACAAATTCAACGTTTGTGAAATCCATACTTTCTCTGCAAAGAATTATTTGTTTTGTTAAGTCCTTGAAATGAGTTTGTTATCATGGCACTGATTTGTGATTAAAATAGACCTTTTCGGCTGCCACAAGGCACGGGCTGCTCGATTTCTTTCAACCCGTGCTGCATTTGCGGCTGCTCGAGCTTCTTCAGTCGCTTGTGCACTGCTGGCACAATGTCTGTCAGCGTTAGTAGCATTCTGTAGCGCATGATCTTCATCTGTCCTTTGTGTCCGATTTACATGATTTCTTTCAGCGTTAGTAGCATTTGTAGCCGTTCGCTGCTCATCCATTTGTTGTGCTCATTGTGTACGTGTGGTCACATTAGCAAGTCTACGTTCCGCGTCAGTCATGTGACTTTGTTTCCAACGCATCCTTCCCACAGCCGCTGCTCTTGTGGCTGCTCGAGGTATTGCTGCGAACACCATACATACGCATAGTATCAAATTATATATAAGGATATATATATTTATACTCACTGGCCACTTTATTAGGTACACCTTGCTAGTACCAGATTGTACCCCTTTTGCATTCAGAACCATCATAATTCTTTGTGGCACAGAGTTAACAAGGTTGTAGAAACATTCCTCAACAATTTTGACCCATATTGGCAAGACAACATCATGCAATTGCTGCAAATTTGTCGACCATACAGCCAGATTTCACTTTTCTTTCTTTCACTTTTCTGTCATTATTTTAAGCAATTGCATAAATTTCTGCCTCTTTGCTATGCTCTGCCCTGTCACTCTTCCCTCCCACCACACATTTTTCTCAGAAGTCGACTTTTCTTCTACACACAAAACAGAACACAACTGGTATTTCAGAATACATTAAACCAGACTGCAAAACTGTACCTACTCTATTGCTTCATATGTTTGCTTTTAAAAATCATTTAAACAACAATCAATGTAGGTTTCACAAAATAACATTGCTGTGGTGAAATTAAAGACACTAGTGTTTCATTAACTTGTTTTGGGGATCTGTTTGCTGTCAGTAGTGGCTATCAGAAGTGAAAAAGAGTAAAATTTACAAAGCATTCAAGTTGGTGTAACTGCTATGAGGGAAAATTGAAACAGTAAAGTAATTTGTAGTTAAATCACACAGGACATATCTCTGATTTAAAATAGATGAGTTTGCAGATTTCCGAAATTTTATAATTTTGTACTATGCGATGTGTTCAAAATATCTTGATGAAAACTGAACAAATTTCCTAGAAAAGTATATATGCCCCATTTCAACAAAATTAGTTCACTGGGGGCAGAGTTGTTTCATGCAGACTGGCAAACAGACAGGCATAGACTGCCATAATAAGTGCTTTATACATTATATGTGAATGCATGTAAAAAGTAGAATTTGGGCAAGTAATTACTCCTTTAGATAAATTACAGAAACTTGTTTTTTCCCGTGTAATGCTCATTTTATGATATGAGCAAAATGATTCTCCAGCTTGTCATAAAAGTATCATTTCCACATTTTTGCCAGAAATCCTGCCCACATAACCAAGGTTTATGCAATGACACATGTGGTTTGAGGGCTCTAAACATGTCATCGCATGTAACCAATTACAATTCTGCACTCTAAGCATAGAAGTGTAGATAATAAACATGTGATACTTAAAGTCAAATGCACAGAATCTGAAGAGCTGTGTGCTAGATCACAGAGCTGAGCTTCAGCCAATTCAATAATGCAATTGAAATGAACTAGCAGCTGACAGTGTCATTCCATTTTTTAAGCAGACACTCATACTCTTTCGTTATCTGCAGCAGCTTTTGAAGATCGATGATGTATTCTTCTCAAAACACTCTCTCTGTTATCTGTCAGTGTGTCTGTGTCACATTTACTCTTTGTGAAAAGCCCATTCATATGTGGTAATGCTAGGAGTACCATTAGCACTTGGGAGAAACTACAGCCAAGTATGATTTCAATCCAAGGCAGTTTATAATAAAGATGTTACCAAGAAAAAACAGACCAAGTGGTCCATTAAGAAGATAAATTAGGTTAGACTGTCTTTTGGTAAATATTATGTTTTTCATTGCAGAAAGAAGTGATGCAAAGATTATTTTAAATCAGTATTTCAATCAATTTTCTTGTTATTCTCATCTATGAATTTTGTACTCTGTAGTATCAAGTAAGTATTTAGGCTTTATAAATAATTTCCTGAAAGTGTAAAGCCAAAAGAGGTGTACTATAAACTGAAAGCTGCTTTCAGTTTAAAAAACACAAGGCAAAAGCATCATGTCATTAAGAGAAATGTATACTTGACACGTGTGACTCCACTTGTAAAGACCATAAATTACTCCAAGTTTACAGCTACTGTACATTTGCTTTCAGATTTTGGAGAAAAACTGGATCCTACAATGCAACATAAAACATTCCCCTAATTAAAAGTATTTTTTCTGAAACCGCTATACATAATTTAAAAGAAATTTATTTTAGAAATGCTAGATAAAAGTAATATATAATAATAATATAATAAACTTATAATATTTACTGACAACTTTCATTTATGTTCAGTTTCCCAAATTTATATAGTATATAAAAAAGCCAAATGGTCACCTGACATTTATAAATGCCTATAAATATCTTTTAAGTGAGGACGACTAAAGAAGGATCTGAAATTTTCGGGTGGACATTTGTGGTTTTACCACTAAAGATGTGATGATTTCTTTCATTGCTCAAAAGGACCTGACAATTTCTAAAAATATTTTAAACAAGTATTTCAGGGCATTTTCCTGTCTGACAACTTTCATTTGAAATAGTTTTTCTAAAACATTGTAATATCATAGACAAAGAAAACCTTGTGTTTGTGTTTTATCTTGGAAAGGCTTTTGGACACACCTCTCCTTAAAACATATAGTAAATCCTTTTTATCAAATGCACAGATTCTTTTGAATGGGGGTCCACAGTATAAGGTTTAATTCTGTGTCACTACTTTAATTTACCCATTCTTACACTTACCAAGCTTTAGAAATACACAGTAGCAATGCACCTGCACCCAGAACTATGGTCCACTACCTTCTGTCAGTAGTTCCCCCAGATTTCATGTAAGTGTGACTGTCACTGCAGCCTTCCAATTGAGAGTGTTCTCTGTCCCTCACCTGGATTGACCTAGCTAGGAAAGAAATTTGGTTCTCAACGTCTGGTTATTAAAAAAGCAAACTCATATGTTAACCTATAAGCATTAATCAAAGAGATACGGCCATAAGCAAAAGCAAAATATAGTATGAACAACATAATGTCATGATAATCGGAGTCCCAAAGCACTACCAATGATGGGGTAAAACCATCAAAACCCAGGGCAAATACAAGATCTTTATAAAATAAAAAATGTATTCTTCACAAAACAGTATACTAATAGCAATGAAGCTCTGTGGAGCACAAAGGCAAGATGGTGTTGCCTGAGACACAAGTCCAAATACATCAAATCAAAGAATCATCAAAAAATAGAGCAAATTGTCAAAAATCCAATAATTCACAAAAAGGACAAAGTGTAGCAAAGACACCAAGAAACTCCCTAGTGCATTCAAAATGAACCATTAGGAACTGTTTGGCTCTCCCATTTTCAGGTTGAAAGGCATTTTCTGGCAGGTGATTGGCAGGTGGCTCCACTCCCTCGGGATCACCCACATAACACATGGGATTATAGCCGAGGTATTGCAACTTAAATACAAGACATGTTAAAAAGTATCTGAACATCAGTATCAAATGCTCTTTACTAATAGTAGATAAATCAATGAATATTAATAAATTTCTAATCTTCAGTGGGTAAAGTTCTAGATTGTATTATATGTAATTAACAAGATTCGTGATAATGATGCCAACTACTCCAAAATATTGAGAAGCAATAGCAAATTAACACAAACATCTTAATAAATACAAAACAACTAAAAAAATAACAAAAACAGCATAAAGCCTGAATTGAAACCTGGGCAGGGAAGGAACCCTGGCTGAGCCATAACATATACAATGTGGTAGTGCTAGATTGATGGATTAAAGGCCATATGTCCACATGACCGTCATCATCAAGTTCTTCCAAGAGAACCCTGAATACAATGAGGACTGACTGAGGTCATTAGTGTTAGGTAGAATGCCTAAAGGGGGCTGGGTGGTCTCATAGCCTAGGAACCTCTGCAGATTTTATTTTCTTCTCCAGCTGTCTGGAGTTGTGTTTTTTTTTTTTTTTTTTTTTGTTTTTTCTGTCCTCCCTGGCCATCGGACCTTACTTTTATTCTATGTTAATTAGTGTTCCCTAATTCTAATTTCTTATTTATTTTGTCTTTTTTGTCTTTCTTCATTATGTAAAGCACTTTGAGCTACATCATTTGTATGAAAATGTGCTATATAAATAAATGGTGTTGTAGATATTTAGTCTTTCCAGGAGGCTCATTTCTTGCATTGCTTGAACTGTCAGCAGTAACTCACATCATTCTTGGATTCACCTCCCCAATCCTCCTTCTTCTTTTTCTCCCTTTTTACTCTCCTTCACCTCCCTTCTCCCTTTAATTCCAAGAGCTAAACTTAAAAGAAGTGGTGAGGCAGCCTTCTGCTGTAATGCACCTAAAATCTGGAATAGCTTACAAATAGAAATTCGCCAGGCTAATACAGTGGAACACTTTAAAAAAACTGCTAACAACACATTACTTCAACATGGCTTTCTCATAGCTTCATTTTACTTCAATCCTGATATTCTGTATATTCATTTAGTTATCATTATCATTCATGGTGGCTCTTAAACCCGTACTAACCCCTTCTTAAATCCTTACACTGGCTCCCGGTTAAGTTTAGGGCAGATTTCAAAATCCTCCTTTTAACATATCAAGCATTAAATGGCCAAGGTCCGGCTTACTTGTCTGAACTTATCATGACTTACAAACCTGAGCGCACATTAAAGTCTCAAGATGCCGGTCTGCTTATGATTCCAAGGATTAATAAAATAACAGTGGGAGGTCGAGCCTTTAGTTACAGGGCCCCTAAATTGTGGAATGGTCTTCCTGCTTCTATAAGAGATGCCCCCTCGGTCTCAGCCTTTAAATCTCGGCTGAAGACTCACTACTTCAGTTTAGCATATCCTGACTAGAGCTGCTGATTAACTGTACAGACTGCATCTCTGTTGTTAGTCATTAGCACTAAAACATAAGTAACATGATTGTTATAATTTGTTACTAACCCTCACCTATTCTGTTTCTGTTCTCGGTACTCAAATGTGGCAATTGGTGCCACGGCCCACCTGCCAAGTTGTTTGCCTGCCTGTGGTAAAGTCATCCCTGATGGAGGATCACAGGAATCATGGGAAAAAGGGGTCCTTTCATCGGATTGGCTGGCCGAGCAACGTTTCAGCCGTGGAATGGCCAAATGGGGAGGCAGCTTGATGGATGAGGTCTCCAGGACTCTAAAAATATCCAAATCTTATTATGGGCTATCATCTACAGTTAAATTCTGCTCTGTGCTTCTCAAATGTGTATTATTATGCTGTATTAAGGATTTGTTCTGTTCTGTGTATTGTATTGTATTGACCGCCTTCTTTTGATACCCACTGCACGCCCAACCTGTCAAGAGGCAGGGCCTGTTAAAGCCCATTGCAGCACTTCCTGTGTGATTTTGGGCTATACAAAAATAAACTGTATTGTATTGCATTGTACTTTCTCTGCTGTTCTTTTTCCAGTTTTCTGTGGTGACAATCTGTGCCACCACCGCCCAATCAAAGCAGAATGCTGTCCCTACATTGATGGATTGAAGGCCAGAGGTCCACATGACCATCATTATCAAGTTCTTCCATGTGAAACCTGAATACCATGAGGACTGATTGAGGTCATTGATGTTAAAGTAGAATGCCTAGAGGGGTCTGGGTGGTCTCGTGGCCTAGGAACCCCTGCAGATTTTATTTCTTTTCTCCAGCCGTCTGGAGTTTTTTTGTTTGTTTGTTTTTTCTGTCCTCCCTGGCCATCGGTTACTTTTATTCTATGTTAATTAGTATTGCCTAATTTTTTCTCTTTCTTCATCCTGTAAAGAACTTTGAGCTACATCATTTGTATGAAAATGTGCTATATCAGGGGTTCTTAAACTCGGTCCTGGGGAATCTCAGTGGCTGCAGGATTTTGTTCCAACCAGACTCTGTTTGTAATTGGACTCCTGTGCTAATTAAGTGAACTGTTGTTTCCCAGATTCCCTGTTTTGGGGAAAAATATACAAATTAGAAAACTAAGTTTGGTAAAAAAAAAAAAAGTAGTAAAATGTACTAAGCAGTTATATGTATTTGTTTCTTTTTAACAGTTTTTTCATCTTGATTGTCATTCTAGGTGTTCTTATTGTTTAATTAATCCGTTATTTACTACTTTGTGGGGCTGACGCAAAATTAGTTGCAGCCTTTCACGATCGAGTGTTGTTTGCTTGGGTTTCTGCTCTGCTTGTTTTTAATTGTCATTATTAAGATTCAATGAAGGGAGCAAACTGCACAGAGAAAGGGTGAGATATAATAAAAAGAGAGTTAAGCATTTAAATTCATAGCAAAAACAGAAATATTTATAAGAAATGTTTCTTATAAATGTAAAAATCATGCTGCTGTGCTTTTCTGAATGTAGAATAAAATATAAATAAAACCAGCTAATTAAAAGAGATCAGTGCTATCAGGTGTTGTCACTGATTAGGAATCTGGTTGGAACAAAAACCTGCAGCCACAGTGGTCCCCCAGGACCGAGTTTAAGAACCCCTGTGCTATATAAATAAATGTTGTTGTTGTTGCTGTTCTTAATCTGATTAGCAACTTTAGCTCATGATTCTGACATCATAAAAGGCGGCACAGCATGCTTTTATAACTTAGAAACAGCTTTTAAAACCGTACATACATTATGGTAGCAGTTCTGCATTATGCATTTGAGTTAAACTAATATTTACCAACAGAAACATGCATAACAATACAATATCTTTGACTTACAATATAGCCGAGTTTATTGCATTTTCTACTTAAACTAATTACAAAAATGTTCATTTAATTCTTAAGCAAACAAGGCACAATGTTCAGTGGGCAAGTCACAAGTTGTTTTAACGAAACAGGCTGTTTCAACACAGAAAGAAATAAAGTGTCTTTGTAAAGGTCCGCTTCTTATACATTAACAAAAGTTCTTCTCCTCCAGAAAAGTTCTTCCTCTTCCTCTGACACCATTGTAAATGAAAAGCAATGATATACATACAACAAATGGTTTGAAACAGTGGAAAATCCTTTGAACAAAATGTATAGACATTTTCAGTTTTGAATTGAAAATTTCTGGTGTTTTAGTACAACAAAATATGGTAAGGCAATGTAGGCCAGGGAGAAAGATGCTTTCAGAAGAGATGGTGCCATCCTGAGTAGCCATGCTGAGGGTGTGTGTGTGTGCATGTGTGAGTGAGACAGACCTGCACCTCTGATTAAATCCATTGGCCAGCGTACATGTCCACCAGTGAGTTTCAGGAAGGATCCTGGTTTGGGTCTGCTCTTAATGGGGTAATGGAACAAAGAGGAATGGTGAGTGGTGTAATGTGGAGCTGTTAGTGTGAATGATCAGGAAGTGGATGAGGCAGGGAAAAAATCTATGATGTAGCATGGAAGGAGCCAAGGAATATCAGAATGGTGGCAGCAGCATTGTAGGTTGGCTGAGGAAGAAGGTGACTTTCAGTAAACCTCATGTAAGGGACTGTGGAAGTGTGATAAGAGGTCCATGGTGAAGCCCGATAATAAATAAACAATCAGGTTCCAAGTGAGAGGGCTATACTCCAGAGTTGATTTGGGTGTTTGGGTAATTGCACATTCATATGCAAATGCAAGCAGGTCAGTCAGGTGCCTCATTCACACCTTAGAGTGGGTGGAGGATAGCACCTGCATCTAATCAGGAAAAGGGAGCAGAGAGGGGAGGATGAAGAAAAGAGAAAAGGAAAAATGAAGAAAAGGAGATTGAAGGAAAGGAAAGGACTGGAGAGAAGGACAGAAACAGGACTGAGACTGGTGCAATATGTGAGGGGAAACAGGCAGATGGGAAAGTGAGCCCTGTGGACACACACTCAATATGGTAGCCTATGGGCTGTTTATGCTGAGCACTCTTTGGACCAGGAGCAACCAAGTGCTCCAGGAGGCTCCCATGGAATACCAACAGACTACAGCGTGGAGGGAGTGAGGAGCAAAGCTCATAACCGCTTTCTGCAAAGGCCGACAGACTGGCAACAGGCACTTGAGCTGAATTAATGGGTTGTCTGCACCTGTCAGAGGACATCTCCTCTTGTTGAGGAATCCTCAAAGAGTAAAGTGAGAGACGTCAGTTTTAGAAAGGAGCACCGAGGCTCATGGTTTTTAAACAGGATGTCTGCCCTTGATTTTAACATTGTTTTTATGGAATATATTTATTGCTTGTTGTTAACCTTCTTGTAAGATAGAAAATAACATATTCAATAAATGAACTGCTCCTATCAACTAATATAATACAAAATTAGTAAGGTTATTTTGAGATCTTAAGAAAAGAGCCAAATTTGATAAAGTTTGGTGGATCTTTTTCACAGTTCCCATATGTGTCTGCCAAAGACACACAGACACACGCAAGTGGATAAATGGACACATATACACACACTTCACAATTTCTAAAACTGCAATAACAGTTATACAGAAGCAAAACTGAGTGTGTATCTGATTGTCACTTGGCACAAAAAATTAGTTTATGGATAAGTTAAACAAAACGGAAGAGAATCAAGAGACAGGAGTGTTCCTGAGTGAGCAGTACAAAACCTTCCTTGTGCTTCTGTAGTATTCAAAAATGTGTTGCTTGCTTGCTGTTATATTTATATTGAACAGATATCTTGAACAAATATCAAAGAATTAGTCTGATTTTGGGGGTAATGTGTTTTGGAAAAAATCTGACACTACTACCGGTTGATGCTACCCATTTCCCACAGGCTGTGCTGCAAATAAAATGAGAGCAATATACAAAAAAAAATACAAAAATGCTAGGCAATATGTAAGAATCTTTTGAACTTTATTTTTAGAATTTATTTAGCTTGTTTAACAGATCTTTCTAGTTGCAATACAAAACAACAGATAAAAGAGAATGATGTGTGCCTTTATTATGTAGACTTTGCATTTTGCTACCAAATTTAGTAAACTTTTGTGCAAGTTTCTGTATAAAAAAAGTGTCTGCAGTATGTTTCAACACTTGGCAAAGAACATGCTGTTTCTTTCAGGTTTGTTACAAAATTCTTCCTGTAAACACCCAAAGATGTATAAAAAAGATCTGAGGCCAAAGTAAGATATCCACGACAATTAGGGAAATAAAATACTGTACATGAAGATCTGGAGTCCAACACAAAAGTAACTCTAACTTGATTACACATTTCAAATTCTTTTAAAATTTGAAACATCGCTTAATGGCGCGAATACAAAAGAAAACGGTTCCCTCTTGTTTCCTAACAAATAAATAGCTGCCCATCAAGGCTTCTTTATAGAAGGTGTTTTTGGTTTGAAGGAACTCTATCTCTTCTTCTCTCTAGTGAGCGAGTGATACCTCATTTCAGGCAGCTGGGCTTTTATGGCCATGTGACTGGAAGGGGCAGAGTCATTTGCCCTTACTGAGCAGTTTCTCTGTACTGTGGGAGATAACATAGTAAGCAGCAGCACCCCCTCTCGGCCCACGATGGTATTACATTCCTGGGAGGAACCCAGATGGTGACCATGTGACGCACTTATGTGATCATATGTATGCATATATAGTACATGGATTGGTGGATCCCACATCCTGGGTTCAAAACCCACGCTCAGTCATTGTCTGTGTGGAGAGTGCACATATCCTTCCACATCCCCAGAGACATGTTGTGTAGGTGGATATGTCATTCCAGACTGGCTTATGTGGGTGTGTGTCCAGTACAGGATTTTCTTCTGCTTTGTTCACAGCTCGGAATTGAATTAAGCAGGTTTGTGAATGCCATGTTATTTATATATATAATATTGTGGAAGACGACTGGGGGCCTTGCCCCACCGGGACGCCTGGAGAAAGGAAGAGCAGGCGGGAGCAAGAGGGCAGCACCCCAGGACTGTATCAGGCCATGGATTTGGATCTTGGAAGCTCAGCCCTGTTGGGGTCCATGGCCACCGCCAGGGGGCACCTGGATGATCTTGGAGCCCTGGACTGCAGCACTTCCTGGTGTGGCGGAAGGAAGTTCATCAAGGTGCACCTGGAGCACAACCAGGTGCAACATAAAAGGGGGCTGCCTCACTCCATTCGGGGAGATGGAGTCGAGAGGCAGAGGACAGAGCTTAAGAGGAGAGGAGTGGAGGCAGCCGAAGAGAAAGAAAAGAGAGAAGAAGAAATAGGGACTGAGCTTTATTATTGGTAATTTGTGCACTGCGTGCTGTGCAGGAGAAGAGAGAGAGAGAGAGATAAAAAATGTGTGTGTGTTTTGGACATTGTGTTTCTCAGTTTCTATCTGTAGCCAGGCTAATCTTCCACATGGCATCGCAGATGGGACTTCCTGGCCATTAACTGGCAGGGGACCCGCCATAAAAATTATTTTGTGGATAGCCCAGCACAGCAGAAAAGGGCATGCACACGCAGCAACTGGCTCAGTATGAAAGCTACCAGAGGTTTCACGAAGGCACCATTCTACCAATGGGAAGGAAGAACAGCAGGCGAGCCCTAAGAGTGGCAAATTCCCAAGCAAGCTTCGTTGTCGAGGACGCCTGGGTCAGCACAGCGGCTGAAGAGGCCACCCAGAGGCAGCACACTCCGGGAGACAGGATCCAGGATTTAAGTCTCACACATAGGGGCAGTCAGCCCGGCGGAGATTACTTTGCCATCTCCTTGTCTTACTTTCTTGAAGGGGACTGCCCGGATCTGTGTCTGTGGCCCGTGGAGTGATGGCGAGACAACAGCGGAAGAGGACAAGGGATCGCTGCACGCCGAAGAACAAGGGCAGGGAGAAGAGCACCTGGCAGTTTGTCTCCCCAGGCAAAGGGAGGAGGGGACAGTGGAAGACCAGATTGCCCTCCAGGAAGTAGGAAAGGGTTTGGGCGGTGTGTGTCGCGTGCCCACTGTTGATTGGTCGAAGGCGGGCCTGATGAACATCCGTCCCAAACTAGAAGACGACCCAACTTAGTCTGTGCAAGTGGTTCAAGAACTCTGTGGCTCACAGCTAGCAGGTGGGTATGACTTCATCTCGACTGTTCTTGAGCTGGATGTTGTCCTTCAGCCCCTGCAGTCACTCTTGCAGGTCCTGCGGGTGCTGCAGGAGGTGATCAGGAGGCTGGAGGAGAAGGTGGACGCACCAATGATGGCCTTAAAGAGTGGTTGAGAAGGCGCGGGATTCTCCAGCCCGAGCATTGTAGCAGGTAACTGATACTGGTACCGCATATAAGAAAGGATCCCATAGCGAATTGAGCCAGGATTTATCTGAACGGACTTGAGTAGCAGGGGGTCCGACAGTGGACGCAGTGGTGATGGCCAATTGTGCCATGGGGGCAGAACCAGCGGAGGTGTATGCAAGGAGCCAGCTGGTATGTGCTGGCTGCCAAAGCACAAAACCCTAAGTGCCTAAGTGTCTCACTAAAGTCCATAGGAGCCCAGACTGTGCGGGGTTTTTTTTTATCCCATATGGAGACCTAGACTGTCATTGCACCCCAGAATAAAAGGAAGACCGGGTCTCCTAACAAGGTGCAATGTGAGCCTGTGTGCCCAGCTGCATTAAAGGGCCGCTCTCTGCTGGTGCAGAGAGAAGCCCCAAACCTGGCTGGGGATGAGGCGGAGCAGAGTTACCGGTCCTGTTTCCATGTCCGGAGGGCACATGGACATGAAGGGAAGACTGGTGCTTTGAGTGCCAAAATCTCTGTCATGGGTGGAGACGTGTACAGAACTACGAAGGACGCCATGCGATGGCATCATGGCAGCGTCTTCCCCACCCTTCTCTTATTTTTCTTTTTCAGGGCGGAACCATGAACCGGGATAAGCCGGTGCCCCATTCTGTCAAAGGACAACCCTCACGAGACAGACCTCTTTGCCCTACGAGCTTCAGCTGTGGGAGGGGAAGTGTAGCAGATGACCAGGGAGCTTGACCCAACGGGACAGGAGAGGGGCAGTAACTCCCCCAGGGTGTAAGATGGAAGCCCCCTGGATTGTATAGGGGCCACGGATTTGGTGGGTTCTGAGGAGGAAGATGTCATCAGGAATGGATGGAAGTGACATCATCAGAGGCAGGGTTGTTGGTGATGTCTCTGTTTGGTTGGTTTTTCTGCCGGTCTGCAGAGGGACAAAAGGAGAAAGGATCAGATGACAGTGCCAACCCTTGGTCCGGCTGAAAAATAACATCATATGAGCCCACCCACCTTCTCTACAGCACACATGGGTGATAATATATATATAAATATACTTTGTATATAAATATATATATAAATATATATATATATATATACACTGTATATATATACAGTACAGGCCAAAAGTTTGGACACACCTCCTCATTCAATG
>JANRMT010062842.1:16208440-16257332 GCA_026402145.1 Polypterus bichir lapradei | reverse complement strand
ACGTGCAAGTCTGCGTGGATATTATGAACTATCATATTTGTTCAAGTTCTATTTAAATTTTAAATAGAAGGAATTTTTATTTAGTCGACAGAAATATCTTTGGTAGGAATGGTAAAAACAGACAGGAATATTATTCCTGAATAAATCAACTCAAACCTTAAACAACTTATAATATTTTGCTCTCCATAAAAATATATCCTGTCTAAATTATACAAGTTAGAAATAAAGTAAACGTTAAAAGAACAAACATTCAAATTTCTTTACTCTTATGTAATTTTATATAAAAAATAAACTTAGATTTTAAATATCCCAAAAGATTTTGCTCTCCATAAAAATATATCCTGTCAAAATTATACAAATTCAAATATGAACATGCTGCATAACAAAACCTGGAAATATAAATAAAATGTGTTCCTTTCAGCAATAACAAATCAAATCATTCAGTTGTCTTTGCTCATATGTCATTTTAGAGCTGGACGCCTGGCATCTTTTTTTGGCAACAAGTTCGTTTATGTTTGGTGTGAGGTTCTGTGTTGTGGAGATTCTCAGGATGGACTGCAGGTGCTCATCAGTGAGGCGACTCCTGTGTGCTGTTTTGTTAGTCTTTATCACTGAGAAGAGCTTCTCACACAGATATGTGCTACCAAACATGCACAAGGTTCGAGCCACATGTAGACAGACTTTTTTTGTTCTTCAAAGTCACCAAAGCGCCGTGCAAACTCAGTGCGCTCAGTTTATCAGCAAAGTGCGTATTTGGGAACACCGTAGTGACGACTTGGTTCAACATTACTTGGCAACAGGGAAAGTGGGGCAAGTTGCACTGGTGCATTTGTGTCTCCCATAAAAGCAGCTTCACTTGAAATCACTTTGTGATTGTGCACGGGTAAAAACGTCCGCTGAAGTGTCAGATTCTTATTTAATTCTTCTGCTTTCTGTATCTTCTGCATTGCATTCAGGTCTTTCAGGTTACCCTGATGTTTTGTCTCATAGTGCCGTCTTAGATTAAATTGTGTAATTACAGCCACATTAGCTCCACAAATGAGACACACGGGTTTACCGGCAATGTCAGTAAACATATACTCAGCCTCCCATCGGTTTTTAAAGGCTCTATTTTCAGAATCAACTTTTCTCTTCAGCATCGTGTGGGCTAGCTTCGCAATAGCTTGCAAAATCATAAGCTAGACTTGATTAACGCGGTAAGTGTTCGGCAAGGCAGCTGAAGCGCTGCATTATGGGATCTGTAGTTTATTGTGTTACCAGTGCTTCATATACCCGGGCCATTAATAACAATAATACAGTATATAAAATGATCTCGCGGGCCGGATATAATTACACGCCGGGCCGGATATGGCCCGCGGCCCTTGAGTTTGACACATATGGACTAAATAGAACTTGAAAAGATATATTTTTTCAAATGTGATCGCGCAATTCAGATAGAGTTGACGCGCACTACAGCCTGCATGCCTCAATAAGTCATCCTCCCCTCGCTCTTACTTTTTTACCGTTCATCTAATGAATACACTGAGTATGGCTTTACCAAAACAATCATTGATTGCGAATAAAGTATTCATTATTCTGTAGATCGGGGTATATATATACATATATATATACCCGCGTATCGCAGCGGAGACATAGTGTGTTAAAGAAGCTATGAAAAAGATTCGTTTCTTACTGCATCAATAAACAGCTCGTCTTCTTCTTTATCTGAGACCTGACACACTGCATGCACGGGTTTTTTTTTTAACACTGTCTTCCTTTAGCGGGACATTCACTTTTTCCACCGTGTGCTTTGTTTCTGCAGTAGCTGTACTTATTACATACTTATCTTGTATTTATCAGACGCTTCATATTTTTTTGCTGCCTTTTCAATTGTGTAATTCGGTTTTTGTTCAGCGCTCTTTGGAACTGTTGCTTTTTGTCTGTGCACTGCGTCAGTTCACGTGAGCCGCTCGGTGTACATGCATCGAAGTTTCCCAGCTGTGCTGGTGCCATGTCGTGCTATGTCCATGGCTGTATTTAATGTTAGCTTAGACCAGGCACTTACAACTTTCTCTCGCAGTTTCGCTGAGTTTGTGCCAAACACCACCCTGACCATCTCATCTTCCTCTGCATAAGCACAGTCCTTCACCCGTGAATATTTACCCGTGGCAGTGTTTCTATTGGATTGCCGCTGACGGACGGCCTTATATGGGCAGGCACTAAATTACAAACGCTAGCGGCAGCCTGTCTATGAACTTAATTTAAAGTTTAGGTTTACATCGTGCTTTGTTTCCGAAATAGCAGAACTCATGAATATGGTTGTATATGTCACTCGCTCGCTTCTTATTGTTTCGCTGCCTTCTCAATTATATAATGCATGTTTTCTTCAGCGCTTTTTGGGCCTCTTCCTGGTTTTCTACCTACTGCGTGATTACGTGGGAGGCGTGATGATGTCACACGAAACTCCGCCCCCACGGGTTTCAAGCTCATCTCCATTACAGTAAATGGAGAAAAACAGCTTCCAGTTATGACCATTACGCGTAGATTTTCGAAATGAAACCTGCCCAACTTTTCTAAGGAAGCTGTAAGGAATGAGCCTGCCAAATTTCAGCCTTCTACCTACACGGGAAGTTGGAGAATTAGTGATGAGTCAGTCAGTCAGTCAGTCAGTCAGTCAGTGAGTGAGGGCTTTGCCGTTTATTAGTATAGATAAATATGCTTGTGGTTCAGTAAAAATGTATTCTCCAGTTGTAGTGCTGGACATTATGCAAAATATCCTTTCAACAATTTATTACATTTATCTGATTAGACTAGATAATACATTTAAAAATGGCACTGAACAGGTTATTTAATAACAACCAGTATCACTAATCAGCCATTGTACAACTACACAATTGCATACATTAAATTCAGATATGCTACTGATTCTGGTACACCCCCCTTAACCCATTCAGAAAATGTTATGGAGGTGTTGCTGTATCAATGGCATCGAAGCTGGTTATGTTACTTTCTAATAACCTTATGTGGAAAATTAACTTGTTACTAACAATAAGGCAAAACAAATCTGCAAAAGAAATGCTCACAAAAACTGAACCACCTCAAGTCAGCATTTCTCTTGTACCATTTTTGCCTCGAGTCTCCAGCGTACATGGACCTCATTTTCTAAACATTTCACATTACAGTTTGTTCAGTTGCTTTGGCTCATGTCTCAAATGACAATTAATGTTTACGTAACAGTGCATGTAACCTCCAACCCAGACAGTCATTTGAGCATAAAAGAATGTCATTACCCATTCTTTTATAAAAATTGGAAATGTTTTAGTACATGTATGCAAATGATGTTGTATAAGTGTCTTCATTTGGTTTAATTATCAACTCTTAAGTCTTGTTGACCAGAACGGATTATGTAGATTCCCAGTTTTGTTTATATATCTTTGCATATCTTAATATGTAAGGGATCATTGTGTAAGCCATCACATTTAAAACAATTCAACAAATATTCATAACAAATGAAGAACATATTACTTATAGTGCTGCGGAGTGATCAGCCTCAAGAACCATGGACCCAGAGATATCCAACGTCCTAGCCAGAGGATCAGCTTTGAACAACTGCTCAAAGTAGCCAGCTGAGGGGGGGAACGGCTGCAGGGATCTGTGGTATCCGGGGTGAACTTCTCCAGGCTAGTGGTAAGACTGTCCTCCTGGCATTGTAAGAAATCTTTGCTTCCATTTGAGAGACTTGCATCATCCCAACTGACTGAAAAATGGGACTTGTCATCCCTATCTGGAAAGGGAAGGGTGATCACCTGGATTGCAGCAACTACAGGGGGATAACACTGCTCTCGGTGCCGGGTAAGGTCCTTGCTAGGGTCGTCCTCAAAAGGATCCGTGATTGCTTGTTCACCTACCAGCGACCAGAACAGTCTGGTTTTACACCTAAGAAGTCTACCATTGACCGCATCCTGGCACTGAGGGTTCTCATGGAGCACAAACAAGAATATCGGCAGAGTTTCTTTGCAGCCTTTGTCGATTTTCACAAAGCGCTCAACTCGAAGTTGATCGAGCTGCCCTGTGGGACATCCTGAGGGTACGTAGGGTTTCCCTCAAGGTAGCTGGATATCATGGCCGGCCTGTACACTGGTACTGTGAGTGCTGTGCAGAGTGGAGGCAGGACCTCTGCGTTTTTTCCCAGTTGATTCTGGGGTTCGTCAGGGGTATGTTCTTGCTCCTACTCTGTTCAATGCTTGTATGGACTGGGTATTAGGCAAGGTCATGGGGGTCCAGCGGCTGTGGGGCATCTGTTGGTGAAGAAAGATTCACGGATCTTGACTTTGCTGACAATGCTGTGATCTTTACGGAGTCAATGGAGGCTCTGACCGGGGCGCTCGAGAGACTGAGTGAGGAGTCTGAGTGTCTGGGGTTGCAAGTGTCCTGGATAAAAACCAAGAGCCAGGCCTTTAGTGACCTCTTGGGCACAGCCATCAGCAGTGTGTCTGTTTGCGGAGAGAATGTCGACCTTGTTGAGAGGTTTTCTTACCTTGGCAGTGACATTCATGTCTCTGGTGACTCTTCCTGTGAAGTCAGTAGATGGATTGTGAGAGCATGGGGGGTCATGAGGTAGCTGGAAAGGGGTGTGTGGCGCTGCCGATATCTATGCAAAAGGACAAAGGTCCAAGAATTTAAGTCCTGGTGCTTCCTGTCTTACTATATGGTTGTGAGACATTGACGCCATCCAGTGACCTGAGACGAAGACTGGACTCCTTTGGTACTGTGTCTCTCTGGAAAATCCTTGGGTACCGTTGGTTTGACTTTGTGTCGAATGAGCGGTTGCTCATGGAGTCCCGAATAAGGCACATTACCTGCATTGTGAGGGTGTGTTAGTTACGGCACTAAGACCATGTGGCGCATTTCCCCGAGGGTGATCCGGCTCATAAGATCCTCATTGTTGGGGACCCAAGTGGCTGGACCAGGCCAAGTGGTCACCCACGTAACACCTGGCTGCGACAGATAGAGGGTCATTTCCGGAGGGTAGGACTGGACCACGTGTCTGCCTGGGGGTTTGCCAACTGGGATCCCGAGCTGTTTCAACGTGTAGTGGGTGCGGCAATGCACTGTATCAGTGCATGCTCCCAAACTTGACTTGACTTGACTTGCTGTGGAGTGGTATTGTTTGGGGTATGTCAAGTTGATGTCTACCAATCAGAATCAACCAGCTATGTTGGTATTGAATCACCTTAACAGGTGCAGTTCATGAAACATGATATACATTTTGTTTCCACTGTTTGGGTGCAATGTTGACAAATGTAGTCAAACACTGCAAATGCAGTGATGTAGTTATGACAACTTCAAACGCATTAATTGAAACCCATGCTATTTCTAATTCACTTCACAGAATTATCTTCACTTTTCACAGTGATAACATAAGGAAAACACAATTTGAAAAATATTTAGTTTTTTCATAATTGGTGGAGCACAATATAAGAAACATAGTTCACATTCTCAAAGCAAGTAACATATTTCTCAGAATTTGATTGCCTGATGCAAAACGTAAATTAATTTTGATTACTTTCACACAACGACAGGTGTGAAAAGCATTTTGTCAAAAGTATAATTACACATCCTTTAAAATTGAAAAAAAGAAAAAACAGTCAAATTCTCAAAACATGCACTATTGTTTCTAAAATGCATCCAAACAATGGACAAAAACCTATAACAATGGGCTGACGTTGAGAAAAGTAGACATGACGGTTCAACTTAACTTGAGAAGATCAACAGTTGGATCAACTATACATGCCTTCAAGAGGGAGAACCAGTAAGTACTGCTGTTTCTGTTATCACAGATCAATAAAACAATTACAATATAGTCTACTACTGGACCTACTTCAAATGATGTACATCCATTTCATTTGTGTAGCGTTCAAATACCATGAAAAGTATCTGAAAGTAAAAATGTTCTGGACAAAAAATGTACTCAGTATAAAAAACACAAAGAGTAAATCATTTCTGACAATGATGTTTTTCAAAATATCAGCACTGTAAGTTGGGTTGCATTTGACTGGCTTTTGCGGAGAAATTTGATAACAGTGAAGTGATAACAAAGAACGGTCTATAAGGTACCATTTGAAGGTACCTGAATGGAACAAAGTTGGAGTGTATATTGGTTAGTATTTAGTGGAGTTAGTGGACCACTGACAAACTATTTTTAGGACTCAAATTAAGTAAACAAATAAGTTCAAAAATCATTTCATCCAAAACTGACGGGGCAGGATAGTTTGGTTTATAAGCAATGCCTCCTTGTGGTGATGGGTCTGTGGCCATCATTATATCATGGGATACATGGCATGTGTATCATGTGTTTAGTAACAACACAACATCTTAGTGACCAGACAACACAAAACAGCAGCAACCACGAAATGAATAATGTATTCCTGACACTGATCACACCAAGCCTTGGAACCCAATAAGACACACTGACATCTGATTCTTTTGCTCTGCCTACCTAGGAGCCTATAATAGGAACCTGGAACAACAATCAGGCCCAATATGGACACTAAAATAGTTCAAAATTGAAAAAAAAGATTCCAAAGCTATATTTGTCTTCTACTTTCAACTTAAATATTTAGCATATTATAAGATGGATTGAATTGGAGGAAAATAGTAGCTAGTGTCAAAAAATGCTAAAGAACTACTTTACAAATTCTTCCATTATATCTGATTTTAAAACCATTTTCTCTAGTCTTTATATGCATGACCAAAATAATGATATCGATGACTCTGTCGTAAAATTTAATTCCTCCTGTGAAATGGTTTTAGATGCAATTGCTCCGCCCAAGATACGCAGTAATAAGGTAAGACCTGCTCCCTGGCTAAATGAAACTACGCGATTACTGCACCGCGCCTGTCGAACTGCTGAACGGCGTTGGAAAAAAGATGGACTGACTATCTCTAAACAGTTTTTCAGGACTTCTCTTTTCAATTTCCAGGCTGAAGTTAAGAAATCGAAGCTTGACTTCTTTGCTGATTTAGTATCCCGCCATTCGAACAATCCTAGGGTTTTATTTAATTCAATTAATGCGGCCATTCACCCTCATTCTATGATGGGATTAAATAGCACTGTTCATTCATGTGAGCAGTTTCTATCATTCTTTGTCAGCAAAATTGATACTATCCGCCGTGGCATTGTTCAAACTGGCTATGAACTTCCTACTGTTAATCATGACATTGTTCTAGATTCCTTTGATCAAGTCTCACTTTCAATGCTAAAAAGAACTATTGACACCCTTAAACCAGCTTCCAGCCCCCTCGATATTGTACCACCACATCTCTTAGTGGAAGCCTTTGATGTGTTAGGCCCATCTTTACTAGCCATTATAAATGATTCTATTAGTTCGGGGGTTGTGCCCTCATTTTTTAAACATGCTGCAGTCCGTCCCCATCTAAAAATGGCAGGATTAGATCCAGGAGTTTTAACCAACTTTCGTCCAATTTCCCAGCTCCCATTTCTGGCTAAAATTCTAGAAATAAATATTTATAATCAATTGGTCGATCACCTTAACTCCAGTAATTTAGTTGAGACCTACCAATCTGGTTTTAGGCATTATCATGATGTTGAAACGGCACTCCTGAAAGTGTTCAACGACGTCTCTCTTATTACTGACTCAGGTGATGCGGCAGTCCTTCTCCTCCTTGACCTGTCCGCTGCCTTTGACACCATTGACCATGAAATATTGCTGATGCGGCTCGAACATCTTGTTGGGATTAAAGGGGCTGCTCTTAACTGGTTCAGGTCATATTTAACTGGTAGACACTTTTCAGTGACTTTAAATTCCTCTTTTTCATCTACTGTTCCTCTTAAATATGGTTTTCCTCAGGGATCCATTTTGGGTCCTATTTTATTCTCTATATACCTTCACCCTATTGGAGCGATTTTTAGGAAATTTAAAATTTCTTTTCACTGCTATGCTGATTATACTCAGGTTTATATTCCCGTCTGCAACTCTGCAACAAATCAACTCCACAACTGTCTGTCTGAATAATTTTCTTGATCTACATCAAAATAAAAAGGAGGTGCTTATAGTGGGTCTACCAGCTAAAGCCCAAATTGGTCTTGGACTTCTCTGCTCTTTCTCTGCCTTTTCCAAACCTCAAGTCCGCAATCTTGGTGTTACCTTTGATAGTAACCTTTCTTTTGAGAAACAAGTAAATTCTGTAGTCAAGAGTTGCTTTTTCCAACTTCTTCTATTAGGTAAGATCAAGCCTTTTTTATCTTCTAAAGATCTTGAGAAAGCTACTCATGCTTTTATTTTTTCTCGCCTCGATTATTGCAATTCGCTGTATTCTGGGATTAGCAAATCTCTGATACACAGGTTACAGTTGGTCCAAAATGCTGCCGCTCGCTTTCTGGTTGGGGCAAGGAAGTATGACTCTGTTTCTCCTATTTTAGCTTTTTTACACTGGCTGTCTGTCAGTTTTCGAATTGATTTTAAAATCTTGCTGCTAGTTTTTAAATTGTTACATGGGCTTGCTCCTGCCTATTTATCTGAATTGTGTATTTTACACCAGCCATCCAGAGTGCTTAGATCTTCTGGTCAGTTGTCTCTTGTTGTCCCTCATACCAAATGTAAAACCAAGGGGGACAGGGCCTTTGCAGCTGCTGCCCCTCGCCTGTGGAACTCTCTACCTCATCATATTAAGGAGTCATCTATAATTGAACAGTTCAAAACAAGATTAAAAACTCACTTCTTTTCACTTGCATTCAGTTTTCCTCTTTGTGATCATATAACATTATTTCTATTTATTATCTATCTTATTTTATGTTCATATATTTTATTACTATTTATGTTTTATTGTTTATTAAACAAAACTGTTTTTGTTTTTTTGTTTTTCTTTTATTCTATTATTGTAAAGCATTTTGGCCACAGCATTACTATGTTGTTTTAAATGTGCTATATAAATAAATTGACATTGACAAATATTTAAGTATCACAGTGATAACATTTCCACAGTGAGCAAAATTTGAAAAGCCATCATGAAGATAAAACATGGCATTGTCAATACTGGTCAGCTACTCAGTAAAATGAAGTTTGAGGTTTTGTTGGCAAATGAAGAAAAGTTAAATTTCTTTTATTTATTTATATTTATTATTTTCTTCAAATATTAATGGACATTGCCACCAAAAATAAGAAAAAGCAGAAAAGGCGAACCTAATGCAGATGGATTAATAAAATTACAAGATCCTGTACTGAAATTACTAGAACTGAGTGCTGCAGTTGCAGCTTTTTCAATAGCAAAATAGGTAAAAACTGGACTGTCAGGAAAACATTTCAACAGAAAGTCAATGCTTTTCAACCATGATGCTCAAAAAGATCACTTTACCTACTCCCACACAAACTAGTCAGTTGTAGATGAGCTAAAACCTGATTGTGTGCTGAAGTCACATGTAGTCCTTTGTGGATACGTGCCTTGCCAAACCGGCAATTTAAGTTTTGCATGTTACTCCTTGCATATATACAGTGTTACACGTTGTCCTTCTTACTTACAGTTTTTATAAAGTAGTTCTTGACACTTACTGTAGCTAATCATTTTACTGGATCTTGTTTTGGACTAGAAGCCTGCTCAGGTCTGGAGTCTGCCTTGTAATCAGCACTACTGGGATCCTAAAAATTAGATTAAATGGTTTTAATATATGAATGGATTGCAAATTTAGTACTAACCACTTTGAGGGAGTGTTGCACAAAACTTTTTCACACATTGAATAGCTAAAATAAGAAAACACAATTTAGAAAATAATATTACAGTGGAGAAATTAGCAAAAATTATTCCTCATCGCTCCAATGACCAGGATTTAATTCTATGTCAATGTCTGTTCTAAATTGGCTCATGTACTGTATATGGATTTTTCTGGCACTCCAGTATCCTTTCAGGTTAATTTCCACCTCTAGATTGGAACAGTGTGAGTGTGTGAAAGAAGGTGTGCTGAGGAAGACTGGTGTCATGTTCAGGGCTGATGCTGCTGGGATATGTTCCAGCTCTTTGCAGGCCTAATGGGTACCGTGGGATCACACCATGAATAGATGAATGAGTTGAAGGTATAAAAAACATTACTGGAAATTTTGCTTGGTTTCCCCTTATCTCTTATAAAGTGATAATATAATAACTGCATGTTGCCTTTATAATTATTAGAGATTACTAATATAGTACAGAGGATACTGCTGTATCTGACTGGATGTGAACAGAGTTCATCAACAGTCTGAGGTGCAATGTGTGTAGCACATACATGGATTCTTTATGTTCATTTCAGCTTCCTCTGGAAGAACGGTTCAACTTAATATCAAAATTGATATTAATTGATTCCTTACTGGCGGCATGGTGGCGCAGTGGTAGCACTGCTGCCTCACAGTTAGGAGACCTGCGTTCACTTCCCGGGTCCTCCCTTCGTGGAGTTTGCATGTTCTCCCCGTGTCTGCGTTGGGTTTCCTCCGGGTGCACCGGTTTCCTCCCACAGTCCAAAGACATGCAGGTTAGGTGCATTGGCGATCCTAAATTGTCCCTGGTGTGTGTGTGTGTGCCCTGCAGTGGGCTGGTGCCCTGCCCGGGATTTGTTCCTGACTTGCGCCCTGTGTTGGCTGAGATTGGCTCCAGCAGACCCCCATGACCCTGTGTTAGGATATAGCAGGATGGAAAATGACTGACTGACTGACTAATTCCTTACTTGGATTATTGATTCCTTCACTTTATGAAATAAAGACGAGTATAGAAAAAGTGGTCTAGGACTTTGTAATTTGGTACAGGGACAAGTATCTGCAAGTGTACATTACCAAGGCAAAAGAGTCGGTGGTGGCTTTTCAGCATGCCACAAAGATCCTGAGATCGATGACAATCATAAAGGAGGAGATGGGGGTGATGCAGACATATAAATATGTCTGCTCTGTCTGAACAATAGAATGGACTGGGTACACTGCCAAGACCTGCTGTGCAGAGCAGACTCTGCTTTTCTGAGGAGGCTCACCTCCTTCATGTAGGTGCGTCAAGCTGCTGGGATATTCAGTCCATACTGTTGTGATCTATTATATTCTAAGCTGGTAACACAAGATCTCAGGATGCTAAATGCTTCAATAAACTGATCAGGAAGGCCAGTTGCTTTGCAGAAGTGATATTAGACTTACCTGGAACATTGGCAGAAAAGACAATGATTTCAACATTAAAAGCTGGCATAAATAATGCTGCTCCTTTTATCCATAACAAGCTGTCCTGGAATACCTGTAGAGACTGGCTCATTCCCCTACATTGGGCTACTGGTGCATTTTGGGGCTCACAGCTTTCAGAAGGTACAAAGACTCTTGTCATCATGTCAGTTATAACAGACATGATGGTAAAAGAGAAATATTCCTTTTCGTACACTTTACAGCTGTCTATATAATGTGTGTTTATTTGTGCCCACCCTATGATACCATCTCAGAGATTCCTTGTGTTTTACCAGCTATCAATAGATTTGGCTTCAGTGTAATTCCAACTATGATAAACAATCTTTAAAAAGATACATGGCTAATGGTGTGTGTGTTCAGATTATTGTATATTATAAAAAGTGATTTACCAAATTGGTATTCATTGTAATTTTCTGCATGTATGCTTTTTCTCACAATTAGATCACATGGTTTACCATAGACGATTCTTTATTTTCTTAAAATATAAAACAATTTTACTTGGGTTTTCTCCCTTCTATGTTATATTTACTATATATTGCACTAGGCAGATAGCATCTGGATAATTGCGTGCAATTCTGGTCACCATCCTACAAGAAAGACAAAGCAGCACTTGAGGCTGTGTGGAGGAAAGTAAATAGGTATGTCCCAGCAGTTAAAGGCATGTTGTACTCTGACAGACTCAAAAAATTAAGCTTGTTTAGTCTCAAGCAGAGCAGACTGTGTGGGGACCTAATCCAAGACTTCAGAATCGTCAAAGGCATTGATAAAGTAGATTAAGCAAAATTATTTAAAGTTAACAGCAAATCACGTATATCATTGAAGACTTCAGTAGAAATTAAGGGTAGGTGCATTTAGGACTAAAGCCATGAAGCACTTCTTCAAGCAAGGAGTTTTGGGAGTCAGGCACAAATTACTGAAACATGTAGTTGGAGCTCAATGCCTGTCAATCTTTAAGAAGCATGTGAATGAGATATTGGGATAGCTGTAGTAGTTTAAGCTATTAGCTAAACAATCAAGCTTAACTAATTTTACTAATTGGGTTGTTTAATTGACATTTAAGTAAGTCAGTATTTTTTAACAAAACAATGTTAGTTGTCATTTGGATTGGGAATGAAAGGTTATTTTCTTTATACTTCTTAGGCTTCAATTTTTAAGGGAACTTATATGAATATATTCTTTGATTAGAAAAGCATCATAACCCTCCTGTTGTGTTCTGGTCTAACAAATTCACAAGTATTTATGTTGTCATAAAAATGGTTTCTTTCTTTCTTATTGCCATAAAGTTTGATGACTTGGAATTTGAACACATAAGATGATGTTAACTAGTTTTAATACATTTTGTTTGGTTTAATCAAATTTTGTAAACCTGTAATGCTCCTGATCAGATCTGGATGACCATAAGAGACAAATGGGTGAGGCGTTGGTTGAGAATGGGTGATTTGAGAGGATCAGAAGAAACATTGTCTGCCATTGAGATAAGGAGTAGGTGTGAGTCCCCTCTATTGTATATTTTTGTTAAGGGTCCACCTGTGTTGTTACAGCTCTGAATAGGTGAGATATTCAGTGAGAATGGGTGAGGCATACTGGACAATCACACACTTGATTCTGACTCTGGTGAGGATAAAAGAGGCCTGGATGACCTGAGACAAAAAGAAAAACTGCAAGAAGTGTCTGAAATCTAAGCAAACACTGAATATAATCCAGTTGATGAATCAACTGATGAGGACGATTCATCTGAAGAAGAGGGTTCTACTGAGATGGAAGTTATACATCCAGTCAAAGAATTGTAATTTGTTGTGGTCTCCACCTCTGACTGAGAGACAAGGCCAATAAGGTATGCTGTGTCCCATGCTGAAGATATAAACACTGGCTTTGTATTGTTTCGGACAGTGACCATTGAAACGTCAGTGCTAAACCATGGGAAATCCTGCAATATGGGATGTTTCTTGGAAGAGCTAGAAAAAGCTCTGATGTCTCCTCTCATTAAAAGATGCCAGTACTTTGCCCCCACACTAACCCCTCAGAGTTTGGTGATAGACATACCACCAAAAAACAGGATAATGTGCTACAAATGTTGTAAATACATTTGCAAGACACACACCCTTATTACCACACACTACCACTCATATGCCTGAACACACATAAAAACAAGTGGAGCCGTTCATTTTATCTTATAACTTGTTTTAATTTGTGACATCTGCAAAATAACGGGTCATTTGAACACAATTTTTTTTTTCTGTAGATATAATTGTATGGTCAGTCTTGACTAAGAATACAACACATGTAATTATGAAACACCATTGTGAAAATTTGAAATGGTATATATTTTTATTTTATTTTTAAAAACAAATTTTGTTAACAAAAACATCAGTCAACTTACACATTATATTGTTATATTATTATACATTATATTATTATAAATACATTTTCATGTTAAATATTTTTGGAAACACAACTGAACCCACAAACTCTCTTAAAAAACAAACCGCAGTACTTCATTAATACAGTCACATAATATACTATTCACACACCATATGGCTTTAAACTTGTCAAAGAACTTTAGTTCTTTGTGGATTTGTAAAAATTAAAATCTATCAAAATGCAATTAATGCACAGTATTTTAAAAACACTGCACACCACCCCATACAGTTTTATGTTTTCTGGCTTTCCAAATAGCTATTTATTTTTTTTTGCCCAATAATAAAGTTTACAAAATTTACATTGCCTACGTTTCTTTTTGGTATTTTAAAACTGAACAGAAAGCCCACCCTAGTGTACACCATTGCCAATCAACCAATAATATTGAAGTATACCAGATTGTTGATAATCACTCACCGTGTTTTCCTCTGGTTTACACTTTAGTTAAAAATTACACATTAATTGTATTTTCTTTACTCAAAAACAAGTACTTTAACTAAAGGTAATTGAGGTCTATGTATAATAAATTCAAAAAAGATAAGATGATAAAAGAGTGCAGCAGAACATTAGATGACAATAAATGTTTTATAAATAATTACAATCGAATGCCCTATTGTGGGCATGCATATCCAAAATAAAAAGCTGTCTTTAACACAGCCCAAGGATTAAGCGAACTGCCACTAAGTAGTATATTTGATGATTTAAGGATGAAATATTAAGGCTTAATGGTGTAAAATCCCACATGTGCCACTCTGAACCTTCTTTCATTCTTGTAGCGTTTTAAATAAGTAAGAGGATGTTTACAGGTGGATCTTGTTATAATTATAAAACATAGCATGCCCAACCTTTAAGTGTTTCCAGTCTTAAATTTGTCTGTATGTAATGTAAATGCTCAGTGCTGCTAAAGAATGCTGAAACTCTGCCTGCTGCACATTTATAACAATCTGAACTGGTGTTAACAGTAGATGGCTATACTTAGGTTGTCTTTTTAGGATCAAGCATTGTATAGTAAAGTCAGTCAGTCAGTCATTTTCCAACCCTTTATATTTTAACACAGGGTCACGGGGGTCTGCTAGAGCCAATCCCAGCCAACACAGGGTGCAAGGCAGGAACAAACCCCGGGCAGGGTGCCAGCCCACCACAGGGCACACACACACACACACACACACCAAGCACACACTAGAGACAATTTAGGATCACCAATGCAACTAACCTGCATGTCTTTGGACTGTGGGAGGGAACCAGAGCACCCGGAGAAAACCCATGCAGACACAAGGAGAACATGCAAACTCCATGCAGGGAGGACCCGGGAAGTGAACCCAGGTCTCCTATATAGTAAAGTAATACAACTAAATATTAACTATTAGTAAAGTGATTTTGGCAAATATGGTAAATGTGTAACATATGTAGTGTCAATGAAGGCAGGATTAACAGGTATTGGGGTATTAACTCACCTTACTAATAATGTACTTATGCACACTTTCTGAATATTTTAATTTTAAAACATTATTCAATGAACCACTTTATTTCAATTTCTAAACTGAATAACTTAAGTAATTTTATTAGTGAAAATTTAGAACACAAAGAAGTCGATTCATAAGACCTTAAAAAAGAACATTGCAGAAAATGTTCCGAACAAAAAATAAAGTTGTAAATTTTACAACTATGGGGTGTGTCCAGTATATTAATTAGAAGTGTTGAACATAAAATATATTTTTTCCTAGTTGCCTATAACTTGTTATGCTGATATGTTAGATTTTAATGAAAAGTCACATCTCACCAGAAGTCAAATACATATGGCCAATGTCTTTAAAGATTTTTTCAAACTGAAATTGTTAAAAAAAATAATTTGCATAAACTGTACACTATAGACTGCTTCATATAAAATACATTTTTTTTTAGCAAAGGCACTATTCTACTGAAATTACAGGTCTTAAAATGAAAATACTGGTCACTTCTGCTCACTGATACTAAATATTAAAACCTTGTGCTGGTAACTAAGTTTGGTAGGAACAATTATAAAAAAAAGCAAACTAATCTATAAAATATAACATTTTAAACATTATTTAACAGGATCTTATTTCATCACAAATATAAACTAATTTTTGTTATAAAACATAGCAAATGTTAGTAACATTAATATACTGGAATATCTACAACAAAAATAATAATGGTAACAACAACAATAATAACATTATGATAAAGATGATGATGATGATGAACTGGCCTTCCATCCAGGATTGGTTCTTATCTTGCAACAAGTACTATACATCCCTATTATCTCAAACTTGACGATAACAAAACTGATAAGCACCAAATAACTTTGAAAACATTCTTAATACAGTGTCTATTAGTAAGCGACATTGCAAGTTTTTTTTTTTTTATTTAATTTCTGATTTTACCTAATTATTCTAACAATCAAATTGCAGACACTTTGCTTCAGCTACTCCCCTGGCCTGGGAATGGGACATTAAAATGGATGGAAGAGATCAGCATTAGAAGAGAAAGACCAAGCAACAGCAGTATTTTCCATAGTGTACCATAGTGTACCATAGTACCATAGTGTCGAGGAAGGAGCTAAGCAGCTAGCTGGCATTGGTCATGCAGACTTTGGCTTGCCTGGAATTTTGCTGATTTGTTTTCTATAGCATTTATTTATTGTCAATCACATTTTATTACTGCTACTTTAAGGACTGTGTATGCAGTATTTATGTGTAAATGTGGTTATTGCACAGTGTTTTTTGTTTGATTTGTTGCTTTTAATTTTTGACTGAATGTTATTTTATGTTTTGTATTAACTAAGCTCTACTTCTAAATTTAAATAGAAGTAGTTTCAAATTATAAATGAAAAGTGCTTTATATAATTTAGATCTGGCATTCGTATAAGACCTTTAACTTTTGTGCTACACTTCAGTTTTACTTTACCTAAAAAGAATAAATATCATATATAATTTCTTAAATGTTAACAAACGGTTAATAATTCATAAAATCTGTTAATGTGATTAACATATTTTATACATTACCAGTGTTTACTTTACTTTTTTAGTTATTTAAAATTCCATAATACCTTTCATTCTCACTATTAATGAGGCACTTCTTCAAAGACAAAATAATAACATATAGTAGAATAATAAAATGCAATATAATATAGCCTTTAAAAAAACATTTCATGAAAATAACAAAAGGTGTGCTGAAGTTTATAAACCATGTTTATTTTATCACATTTGAAATGTCAATTTTGAAAACTTTAATATAAATACAAAAAAGAGATCAAAATAAACAAAAAATAAAGACAAGTATACAATCTTTATAAAACTTCATAATGGGGTCCCTGTTTTTTCATCAAGTTTTTTGGGAGTCAAATGAATCTGGTTCAGCTTTAAATTTGGACATATTTAGCTATTTTAACTGAATATTTCATCATAATAATATAACATTCAATTGATTGCAAATAGCTAGAAGTAAATGATATGTACACTTGTTATCTTTGATTTGTTACTTTACTTTGGTCATGCTAATAAATGTGTTTCCAGATTACATGTATATTATTTAATGGTGTGCATCATCAAATTAAGACTGACTAATGGTTTTCACTGAATAAAGTTTATAAATATTTTAAAAACAATAAACCCAACATTTGGTAATGCTTTCAGATCAATTCAGAAAGTTGTGACATTAATATGAGTTATTTAAATATTTAAATAAAGCCAGCTATTGTTATTAGCAGTAGTATAATCAGTAGATTAAATGTTGAGAAGCAAGCAGGTGTCATTTGGAATTGTTCAGAATCAGATGTCCTTGTGAACCTGAACAAAACTATGAAGATCTGAAATGGATGGATGGATAAATCATTTGTGCTGACAGACAAAAACAGGCATTTTCTCCTTTGATTCACATTCCCCTCCAGATTAATGTATAGTTATTATATTATTGTTTTAGGTTTTCACAAAACACAATTTACTACGTTTTATTAAATTTGATTGTCGATTAGATGTATTAAATACAATTATCATACTGCAGTATTTTATTTATTAGATATGTTCGTGCAGTTAATATTTACCACTGTGCAGTCAGGTTGAGTGTCCAATGTCTAATGTTTTTGATTTAATAAAAAGTGACAAAAAAAACAACTTTTCCCCATGATATTGAATGCTTCACTTCAAATGCAGATCTAATAAGCATACAGAGTTTCATTTAATATTTTTAACCTTTATTCAATATTTAATTTGTTCTACATACTATAATGTGAATAAAGGTGCACCTAAGCTTCTATACTTGCTTCTTTGGCACTTTGAAATGTACATCATACAGTTTATAAAGTTAAATGTAAAAACTTACTGGAAAATTTTATATAGGTTACAAAAACTCAGAAATGTGTCTATTGCAATTTTAGATTGTTTTAATTAAAATTAAAGAAATACATTTTTACCAGGGAGAATATTGAATATCAAGCATGTTTTATGTCTGCTTAAATCACTATTGATTAATAATATTGGTGTATAGCTTGGTCTAAGCAGTGACATTTGCATTCACATCTAATACATTCTGCAGGTCATTATTTAAATGGAATGCAATGTTTACGTATTGTCTGATTTTGTCATTTCCTGTTCCTTGCAGAAGTGTCTCTCTGTCTTAAACGGCATAATTCTTTCTTAAAATGGGTGGAAATGCCAGTCCTGGATTAATGCATTCTGGTA
The DNA here is from genome assembly GCA_026402145.1 of Polypterus bichir lapradei. Lineage (NCBI taxonomy): Eukaryota > Metazoa > Chordata > Cladistia > Polypteriformes > Polypteridae > Polypterus > Polypterus bichir. The sequence goes on along the minus strand of JANRMT010062842.1, from coordinate 16,239,034 downwards.
ACTTATTTTCTTTCTTTAACAGTTTATCTCTTTTTGCTATTGTTTGGGGCTACTTTCTAAACTGAGTTTGCATGCACATAGGCAACAGACTTCAAAATATCAAAGAAGGTTTGCTTTCAAATTTAATGACTAAATATAGAAGAGGGCAGCAAATGAAACTGAAGGTATATCTTTGTCAGGCTTCTAATACAGCACCAAAAAAATTAAATAAAGTATAATCAGATTAGTCAGTTTGGTAAGGAAAACAAGGCTTATTCTTGTAATCAATGCAGCTTACAAAGTGAGACTTGTATATGAATGTGTATGAAAAGACAGTTGACTTATCCTTAAGCTCATTTATCAATGTTACTATTGCACTATGGATATAAGAAGTTTTTATTTATTTAGAAAGGTGTAAGAAAATTATATATACAGTATCATTACCTTTATAATTTTACCCTTTAAATCAGCTAATCTATAATAAAAAATACACATAGAAGTGATTTGTGTAAAAAAAATCTATTATTTTGAAAACACAAAGAAAATGCTTCTTATAATGTTTAATAAAAGGACAACTATAAAACTAATATTAACAAAGTTTTTTATATATTGTATCAGAGCTGGTTTCTGCCTTATACCGAATGTTACTGTGATAAGTTCTGATCCCCTTGGCACTTACCTAGATTAAGTGGGTTTGAAAATGGATAGATGTTTAGGTGAATAGATGGGTTCAGAGTTGATTTATAGTGAAAGCCCTTAACACTGTGATTGAAGTATTGTTTATTTTGTTCTCAGCTCTGTGCTTTCAGGTACCATATAAAGTAATCAGGTTCTATATATCATATGGCACTTTCTCTTTCACTCATCCTTTATGTGTTTTAAAGATTTGGAAATTTTAGCAAAAAGCTGTATTATTGATTTATCAAATTAGACAGAAGATTACATGCATTTATGCACATTAGGGAAGCGATGTATGGCACTGCTTCTGCTGCCTCTAAGCTATTTATCTTTCTTTACAGCCTAGCTACTTTAACTAACTTTTTATTTGTTTTTGTTTTTTTTTGTATTTTGTAAATACACACTTTTAAGAAAATTTCACAAAACATTTATGCTGCTAGAGCACAGGTATTAAGTGATCGTTCAACTTCCATTCTCTGAAACCAATGCAGTGTAAACCATCATAATCTGATTATTTTTTTCTTATTTGAAACAATTTGTACAATAATGACATAAATATGCATGCTTTGGGTAGTGAAAAAGTTCTACATAAATGTATAGAATTATTATTATTATTTTATGAGTGAATAGTAGTATGAGTGTAAGTGTGTCCTGTGATGGATTGGTGCCCTGCCCATTATTGGCTCCTACAGGATAGGCACTCAACGTGATGAGATCTAGGTCTGAAAAGAACTAGTGTATATAAGATAGACAGACAGACAGACAGATTTTTTTAGATTTTAAAACAAACTTTATTCAATCATCTAACAAAAGAATATAGAAATGTATTGACCAGATATACAATCAAAAGATTTTGTAAGGAAAAAATACAATATAGATAGATAGATAGATAGATAGATAGATAGATTTGTAAGGCACTATATGATATAAGTAAGATAGATATTAAGCTATAGGAGTAAGATAGATACAAAAGATACTAGAAGATAGAAAGATGTCTAGAGCTGAAAGGCACTATATAAGTAAGACAGACAGATCTTAAAGAAACTATAAAATATACTATAAAATAGATAGATCTAAAAGGTATTGTAAAAGCTAAATTGGTACAATTTAAATGACAGAAGCATTACAGATGTATACTATGATAAATTATAAGAAATAAATATAACATTTTTAATATTTTGGAATTTGGTTACTTAGTTATCTCAGCCAGACAGCATGTCTGCAAAAAAAAAAAAAACTTACCCCAAACCCTGAAAAGCTTTTTTCCAAGACAAAACCTGTCGCCGCATTTAATGATTATGGTCCAAGTGATATACTGGATTCGAAAAGAAAGAAAGAAAGAAAGAAAGAAAGAAAGAAAGAAAGAAAGAAAGAAAGAAAGAAAAACTATTTTAACATAAAGCCATACGTCTAGGGGATGTCTGGGCTGACCCTGTTTTCTCTGTTTCTGAAGGGGCAGCTCCACAGGCTGACCACAGTGACTATGCACGTTTTTCCCCGCTGCACTAAAAGTTTCCCCGTTGTCGCCCCTTGCTGTGGCTCAATCCCTTGGAAAAAAAGAAAATTCGTAATATTATAATTATTTTTAGGCTTCAGCTTCAATGCAAGTTGCTTCTTCATACATGACCTTGAACAGTCTTTTCGTTTTTCCTACGCCGGACAGACATTTCTTTCTCGAACATATCAATAGCGATGTCCTTAAGTATTCGTTTTGTTTCACTGTTAATAACTATAAGGTTTATGTTTTGAGGGACGCGTAGCATTCTGGGTACAGAAGACATGCGCATGTGTATGTGTGAGGCACGCTTCTCGAAGAAAGACTGTTCTAAGAAATCCAACCGTCTAACCTAAGAATATTAAATCTTCAAAAAACAAAAAAAGAAAAGAAAACGGGGGAGGGGATGCTTTAATGACATAATTTAAACGGCGCTGGAGGACGAAGTGAGACAACGTGCAGGTGGAAATCTATTTCCCACTATGGAACAGACGAAAAGCGTTTCGCCAGCTGTGGTGTAACTGGGGTGGGCATGGAGCAGGGTAGGCAGTGGGCGCAGGTAGGATGCTCGAGGTGTACGGGACGTTTTAAAGCCTGTAAAGGTAATATTCGTGCAGTCTACCTTTCGGGAAAAATGAAGGTCTAATTATAAATAATGCTGGCCACATTTAGTTTATCTTCCTTTTTTTTCTTCCAGCTTATAATAGATTCGTAGTGTGTTATGTAACAGTGGGTTGTTACACTCAGTGTCATGTAAAAAAAAGCGTTAAGAGTTCTTTCCAGTTCGGAATATTACAAGGACACTGCCCTGCTCTAAGTTGGTCCAAGTTAAACATCAACAGCCAGGCAGTAGTTCCACACATCTGCAGCTCGGGGGCCTTGAACCCAGTCCTGGGAGTGCAGTACGTCGCGCCTTCGCGTTAGTCCTATCAACGATATTCGCACCCGCGGCGTATTGCTCGGCTTCCACACACACTGCATCTTACAAGCAAAGTATAACTCAACGGAGTGTGTTCGGTGTGCGCTCGTGTGTGTGTGTGTGTGTGAGGGAGAGAAAAAAACAGGAGGCGGTTTCCTTTGTTGTGCTGAGGAATGCGGAAATGTTGCTGCTCTGTGTCAAACTTCTCTGAAGGGGGTTAAGACATTCAGCCAGCGTGGGAAAGGGAAGAAAACGAAGAACAGAAAATAGATCGTGCCTTGCAGACAGTCTTCTGTCATGGAGTAAAATATTAGGAAGAAGAAAGGGAAAGAAAATAACTGTACTTTAAAGGGCTCATGTACAAATCTCGATCTCCCGAAAAAAAAAGTTGCATGTGCATTGGTGTGCGTATATGTGGGAAATGAGTCCACCCCCCCTAATTTTTTGCTGATCTGCCTGAATTCCTGTCGCTGCTGCTGCCGCTGCTGCTGCTAGTGGTGCTACTGGAGAATGAGGCTGGTCTTTTATACGGCACGTCTACCTGTGTGGCCCCGGACAGGGACTTCGGAGGAGGATCACTGAAGTATTCACAAAGTTCAGTTCAGAAAGCAAGATCTGCCTCACCGTGTACAAAGACAGAGGGAGAAAGAAAGCGATTTTACACCGGGATTGTCGCTTATAAAAATATCGATCAGGTAATTTGGGGATTATTCAACCACATGGTAGCTTGCCATTTCAGGAGGTTTATTAGTGGTTGTTTTTAACGGTTTTTAAAAATGTTTTCAAACATTTCTCATGTTGACTGTAGAAAGCTGCATGTAATGAACGTTTTCGATGCATTGATTATTTTTATATATAAACGTGTTCTGAGAGTCGTAACTGTAATAAGTGTAATTATTACCTTTAAATCGGTTCTTTTAAATTTAGTGTAAAATAGAGGTAATGAGGTTGTGTAGCATAACTCTCAGTTTACCTCGCTGTACATCATTTCTAATCGGTCATCGCGGTGCGCCTGCACAATGGATTAGTATGGGCTACCACGTGTCGAAACTCCAGGTTAAACAGTGCTGGGTATCTTTGGGAATACAGAGGCGACTAAAATTGAAGCAGGCGTGCGTTAGAGACACGCACACTCAATCTTTGCTAGTACATAAGGGAATATAGCGATGTTATAGAGGATATACTGTAAATGAGCGCATATATGATCATATCCGTATATTCCCTTATTCAAATATTTTACGAATATGATGAGCCTATTTGCATAAGGGAATGTACAAGTATTATAAGACTGGAAACGAAGTGTTAATTTCGAGAAAGCAGACATCATTGCTTCGCCTTTCTTTGCACAGACAATAACCGATGCCAATTATCAAATGTAGATTAGCAATGCATTCATATTACTCGCGTTTGGGAAATGTTATAGATGATTATTATACATTTTTTCTTCTGCGCCGGAGTGCAGTGTCTTTATGTAAATTGTAAATTATATTTAACCACGTATGAGGCATCATTTAGGTACAGTACACCTGTGAAATGCATAAAGGAGCCTGGCTTTCACAGCTGTTGAGCTCCAAAAAGAGTATGCATTTGACTAACGTTTATAACTCTTTAGAATTAGACTAGATAAGATCAGCTTTATTAATCCCATGGGGAAATTCAGATAGTTCATTTAGTCATTTCTAAATGGGAATCCACCGTCAAATACTTTCATAAAAACCATTACCAGCAAATCAAAGTTTTAGACTGGATGGAAAATTTGAATTTTAAAATACAATGTTCAATGTACTGTTTTTAAAGTACCTTTTCAAATGTAGACATTGACCTTAAGCACTGCACCAGGGCTCTAGACAACTGTTCCTGACAAAAATAAAACAGCATGAAATGTCTGAATTGTTAATGTATTTGTAGTCTATGAAAGTCAAAATGTGCTGTATAAAAAGAGGACTGGCTGAGTGATATTTTAACTTCAAGTATTTTAGAGAATGACATTAATCAATTTCTGGTAACTTGAAAAGAAGTTCCAGTAAAACACATGCACAGGCATATTTAAATAAATATTTTTATTTCTTGTAACCCTAAAGATAAAGCTTAGGATAAAAGTGTTTGAAAATCAATGGATGTATGTTGAGAAGTTCACACTTCCATTTTCTGATGTCACTGTTCCCATTACAGTCAAGGGAGGAGCTAACCCTTCAACCCTGGACTGAGCAGCAGTTCTTTGGATGGTATTAGGATAATTCAAAATGAACATATGTATACTATATCATTGAGATATTACAGGAAAATACTGTATCTGCCTGGAATAAGCCCACATTAACACAAAAATAATGTGTAGACTCTACAAAGGGGGTTATTGACACCAGATCCCAGAGCTTTGAGGCAGAAGTGTAAAACCTTTGTGCCCCCATGTCAACAGTTACATAATATTACTTAGTTCCAAAATCCAAATATTTAAGTCATATGAAGATGCCATTTTTCAGTTTTCATGAAGGACATTGAACTTCAGGGTCAACTATTAATGTTAAGTTTTTGTCATCTTTAAAATTTAATTTGGCTAATTGGAATAACAGTTATTTTTTCTAGAATAACTGTCTATCAACCATCCATCCCATCTAATTTGCCAAATCTTCTGCCAGACTTTTGTAAGCAGGCAGCTGCAGTATTAAACAAAGAGTATTTGACATAATTTACTTAGACTTTCAAGATGTCTTTGATACAGGTAAACACAGGATTAAGCTTAAAGCTAGATGCCATTGACATCAAAGGTAAATTAAACAATGAGATTTCTAATTGGTAAATCAGCCACAGACAAAGAGTATATTTAAGAGGAAAATGTGTAGTATGTCCTTGGACTGTTGCTTTTACTAAATGACACAAATAGCATTGATTGCAGTAAACTTAGTAATTTGTAAAATGTGCACATGGCACCAAAATTGGAGAGATGGCAGATATTAAAGAAACATAAAAAAAAAAACATAAAAAGTGCAAATTGCTACATTTAGGCAAAAGAAGCTGTTTATTATAAATACAAGATGGCTGATGCTGTCTTACACTAACCAGTCTTTGAAAATAACTTAGCAGTTCATATTGATGCAATATTTTAACTGTCTAGGAAGTGTGCTTAAGAAATTTAAAATGTAAATAAAATGTAAAGTGATATTGTAAAAACTGTTGAAAATAATGTAGGCAATGTTATTCTCAGACTGTGTAATGTGCTAGTGACACCATGTCTGAGTACAGTGTGCAATTTTGGTCACAACATTACAAAATAGACATTGCAAATCTGCAAGCTTTACAGAGGTATGAAACCAAGTGCACTGTGGCCATAAAGGACATGTCCAGTTCAAATAAGCTAAGGGAATTACACATTTTTAGTCGTGACTAGAGAAGCCTTTGTGTGGATCTAATGTAGGTCATCAGAATTCTCACAAGCATTGATAAAGTTGATTCAAAAGAATTATTTCACATTAAAGCTGAATGTCATACACAAGGACATTGATTAAAATTTAGGACGAATATTAAAAATAAAACAGTTCTTTACACAAAGAGTCCTGGGAATCTGGAACAAACTACCAAGCCATGTACAGTGTTAAAGTAGATACCTTGACAACTTGTAACAAGTACAGTATCTGGATGAGATATTGAGACAACTTAGCTATTAAGTTAATCAAGTGAGTGTGATAGACTGAATGGCCTTCTTTTGTTAGTCATATCTCTTAGGTTCTTATCCGTCATTTTTCTAGAATCACTTTTGCCATTACCTTATTATGGACAGCCCTTCCTGACAACATCAATTACAAGACAGGGGCCAAATGCGGATAGGACACAAAAAGAATGTGCCTACTCTAAAAAGAGGGTTATTGACACCAGTCATTTGAAAGGCACAGTAATGCTCCTACCTATATTCAAACTGGCCAATTTCCAACAACCATTTATCCTATCATGGCACGTCTCTAAGACTTGGGAGTACATTAAAAATATTAGGAGATAACTCAGGCAGTGAGGATATACAAAATCTGCACAAAACAATTTAAAGTCCCTGGTGCAATGAGGCAGTAACACAAGTGTACTGCTGTGCACTTCAGCCATCAATCCAGTGTTCATTAGGAAAATACCATACTTAGGAAAAGATCCAGTATTTTTTGATTTGATTTTATATTTCAGATGGCCTGAAAGTTTCTGGGAATTTCCCAAAAGGAGGTAAAGACTTTTGCTAGAGATAGGAATGTCTAATTTGACCTTGTAACCCATTATAATCACAACCCACACTAGCACAAATATTTTGAAAATGTTAAAGAGAGCTTTGCTGTGCTATAATTGATAAATTGATTGAAAGACTGCAGTGAAGTTGTGCATGCAAAATAAGAAAATGTCATCCAACTCAGCAGATTTGTTTTACAGATTCTTTCACAGAACAATTCATCTATTTATTATATTAAGTTTTATGGCAAAGGTCTCATTGCCTTGATAGGAATCTAATAAAGGCTCAACTATAGTAGATGAAATATGCACTGTATCTGAAAGTTTTCACGTGGCATAACACAATATGTAACTTTTGATGGCATAGATTAACCAGCCTTAGTGTTATTAAGAAAATTATGAAGAGAAGCAAAAAGGAATAAGGCCTACCCCTTGCATTACATAGCCCCTAAAGCAATCAGAGAATCATAATCAAAGGAAAGTAAATATAACTTTAATCTAACTGAATACATTATTGAAAAAATGTGGGGTTTTTTTTCTTTGACTGTGGAAATTAACTAATGAGGCCTATTACTATCCAAGTCAAATCATATAGGGTTTTCTTGGCAGCTTTGTCGTACTATGCTTAGATTCATCTGTCCACATAATGAATTCATTTTCAGAACCTACCTTTTCTGATACAAAAGCCAAACTCTGTCTTGTAGCATAAAGTACATGATAGGAGCCAACAATGAGGTGGGCTCCCATTCGTTATAGGGTACTCAGTCACAGTCTGCTAATTTAGAGACACATGTTAGCCCAGCATAGACATGTTTGCCATATGAGAATACATTGGGGTAACGAGACAAAAGAATGCAACAAATTTGAAATTTGAAGCCATGTACTTCAATTTGTGTGTCATCAGCAGTAACCACTGTGCTGTCCAACCACTGGTCAATTAAGTGTAAACTATTTTCAAGTTATGTACCTAAGAAAACTGTAAAATTTGTTTCCAAATCATTCTTTTTATTGTATTTTAACAGATGCTCAAAGGAAACATACAGCTGTCCTGATGCTTTCAAAGTGACATCTCCTGGGCCCTGAGAGGGAGTGAAGCCGGCTCCGTAGCACAAACGAAAGGAATGTTTAATAAGATGGATAAGGAAAGTTTAACACCACAGTACGAGCCTGTGGCCGAGATTGGGGAAGGTGCTTATGGAAAAGTATATAAAGCAAGAGACTTGAATAATGGGGGTCGCTTTGTGGCACTAAAAAGGGTTCGTGTTCTAACAGGAGAGGAAGGGATGCCAATCTCCACCATCCGTGAGGTGGCAGTACTGAGGCAGTTGGAGTCTTTTGAACATCCAAATGTTGTCAGGTAAGAAGACATCTAGTGACAGTTAATTCTATTTAGTTCAGCATTGCAAGTGTTGAGCATGTCATTATTGTGATATGGGCAATAGTGTTGATACCTCAGGTCTAACCTCAAAGAAGAGAAGAACAGATTAGATCCATCACATAAATATAAAATTTACATGTAATGAAAAGAACATTTATGCATCCAGTCCAATTTAGGGTTGCATGGACAAGGATTTTCAACATGATTATATTACCAGTAGCCCCTACACTTAAAAACAGGTAGTTCACATGATGCTAAGAATGTTTGGGCCTGAACAGTACTTGGATTGGAGACCAACCAGGAAAACTTGAGTTGCTGCTGTAAGAGGTGTTGGTGAGGCCAGCAGGTGGGTTTATGCTGTGCTGTGTATGGATCCAATCCCCCATTGCAGTGACAGAGACAGGTAAGATGTAAAACCAATGTCCTGACACTCTGTGATCATAAAAGATCCTTGGGCATATTTCAAAAAGAGTAGAGTGTAGCTCGATGTCCTAGCTAAATTGTCTATCATGGGCTCATCTGTTCTTTCCCCCTATTCATCTCCTATCTCTATTTGGCTCTCTGTCTCACCTCTTCTCCAACTAATTGCTAATGTGTGGTGAGTGTACTGGCACAAGGGGGACACTACAGATTGGTGGTGGTTGAACTGCCACCCCACTATCTATGTAAAGTACTTTGAGTAGGTAGAAAAACACTTAAATGTAATTTACAAAGTACTGTGTTCAGTTGAAATGTGCAAACTAAATATGATTTATTGAACCTATGACTGCCAACTAACAGACAATGATCAGTATATTAAAGACGGTCAATTGGATGTTTGGGTATTTATAGTGGTAAAGCAGATTATAAGTCCAATGAATGGCAACTATGCGGAATCTATCAATTTCTGAGCTCACATTTTCCAAAATAGGGCTATAGGGAGTTGGAGCCTATCTGTATTGGATGCAAGGCAACAGATGTTACTGAACCACTACCGACGTACTGCACGATAACACTTGCGTTCATAGTTTTCATACTCTCTCTGTACATTTAGCATTAGTTTGCTCAGAGGTTGATGCGTTTGCTGCTTCCTGAGCTGCTCTTCTTTTCTCCACCCTATCGGCCTGCTTCTTCTCTTCTTTCGTCGGCATCTTTTTGAGTTAAAACTAATTAAGTCAGGGTTTGTGTTGCAATTAGTTAGTACGTTTTCCTTAATTTTTCACTTAAGCTGGCACTTAAGTCTTAAATCTGCCTCAAGAATGATTTAAGATATGAAGATGTAGGGAAAGTGATGGCGAAGGTGATAGGGATGAGAACGGCGCCCATACGCATGTGCTGCACAGCCGCCCTGCTGGCCACTGCCAAGAGTTGATTCAACAATAAAATAAAATAAAAATAAAAAGAGGAATAACCTTGGAAGTCAATCATCACAAAGTAGTAGTAGATAGTAGACATCACATAGTATATGTGTACCAAATTTTAGGTCAATAGGTCAAATGGTTTGTGAGCTACAGGTGACTTAAAATCCTGGACAGACAAATGAACAGCCACGGTAGTGTATAATATATAAAGATGGAAGAAGAGTTAGTCAAACGGCATACTTACTTTTGAAATTAAACTCTTTATTTTAAAAGGCCATTAAATAAATAAATAATCACCTATGCACCCTTTATAGATCAGTGGTACTGATGTTCAAATAGTAATAATTGATTAGCTACAATTTAATAGAAAATTAGTCATTTGAAGAAACGTTGAGGTGCATTATGTTCAAAACCTCTAATCACCTAATAAAAAGTAACATGACATTTTCAAAGCCATTTACTTCAATTTAAGATTGTTGGGGCCAAAGTCTATCACAGACAACAACAGGCATCCAAATCTTTAAATGTTCTTCATTATTTTAAAGTACATTTTGAACATCAACAAAATAAAAAAGTTAGAATTTTTCTCTTCATAAGACTCATGGAGTAGCATAATTCTTCACATTTTAGTGGATTCATTTGTGTCAGAGTGTAGCTGAAATGAAATCTGGGTACCCCTAGGCATCATGTAAATTTCAAATGCAAGTTTGAAGCAGAATGCTGTGTGGTAACTAACTTGGCTCAGTTTTTTACACAGTGAGATTTTTTTTTTGCGAAACAGCCAAAGCTTGGTTTAGCACATTTAAATTGTAAAGATTGTTACTTTGATTGTGGGCATTTAAAAGATGAAATACATTAGACAAGTATGCCATCTTTGAAAATTGTTAACTCATGCATTTCATTTGAAAATGGGAGTTTAAATCAATATTCACTTATCTGTAGAACTTTAGACACTGCTATGAGGACCCGAGGGTGAGAACCTCTGTAATAAGCCTTCCTTGTTCTTAACACAGTGTGTTGCACTTGATGGCATCTAATTCTTGTGTAGTTTAATTGTAGTACTTGTACCATGGAAATCCAAGTAGCAACAGAAAAAAAGAAAAACACTGAAGTAAAATGCTACTAAATGATTACTTCCTGTTAAAAAAAATTATGCATAGAAGATGTTAAAGGTGCCATCATTCACAACAAAAGCATTTCAAGTTTTTGTTGATGTTCATAGAGAATTATTTCATTTGGTTTTTTTTTTTTTCTTATTTTTCTGTATTTACAGAGAAGCAACAATAGTAAATAAGATCTCTGTTCAAACATTATTTATTAAGTTTGGCTCTTTGGTGACAAATAATGGACTATTTGAATTAGTTACGGTCATGCAGTAAAGCACAACAAACAACCCTAAGAATTCTGCACAGGATTTGTTGGAGTCGGTAGATGTTCTGAAGTGATCGATAAGTACTGCACAATTTACCATGAAAAAACCAAAGGAAGTTTTAGCCTGATTTTAATGTAGCCAAATCTCACAAGTGAATTTAGGGCTTGGTTGGAAGTGACACAGATGGGGGGTGGGGAAAGGGGGTTTAAAATCACCTCTGGGGTTAAAAAATGAAGATAAGCTTGGATCTGAGAAAAATGTTTTGGTAGAACTCTAAATGGTTAAGAAAAGTCGAGACAGAGACAAATGGTGGGTGAAAAAGTGGTACTCTTCGTGAAAGGCCTTTTGAGCCAGGCTGAGAGTGGCAGCAGGGTATTATTTAATGTCTGTTCACATTATACGTTGTGTTCTCTGTTTTGGTTATTTACCATAAGTGTTATAGTTTTCATACTTTTTGCCTCCTTGGCATTGTAGGGTAGATGCAAGTGTGTTATGTACTGTGGATTATACATTTATAGTGCAAATTCTGGATTTGGCACATTCTCTTGCTGGACACTCTCATTTACACACCAAAATTAATTTAATAAATGGATTATTTACAGTCACCAATCAGTCCAAAATGCATATTCATATTATGTTGAAGGAAGTTGGAGAGCAAGGTGAAAACCTGAATGAACATATCACACATCTTGCCTTCAATAATCAAATATTTAGCTGTAGAAACATTCTTATTGTTAAGCCTTTGCAGTAGTAATAATGTTATATAAATACCTTTTCATAGATACAGTTCATTACATAACCATAATCTGTTTCACATATATTCTTTATTTTTTCTATGAGCAAAATCAAATATAGGGAACTGTGTATGAAATACCAGGACTGCATAGAATAACATTTGGGAAATACCACATAAATCAACAGCAAAGTTTGCAATTTTAAACTAGTTAAACAAGTCTACATTTATTATTTATCTGGCTGATGTCTTTACTCTAGGCTACTTACAAGATTGAGATACTTTGCATTTCCTTACATGCATTTTACATTTTTTCATTTCTGGTAGCAGAGGAAGTATTCTAATGTGAGCTGTAATTTTCAGCCTCATGAATTTGATGGATTACATGTTTTATGAAATTCTGAATATGATTTCACTATTTCTTTCTGATGCCTGTGTTTATGTGTAAGTCTGTGACTTATTTAATCTGTGCAGAACTACATGAATCACTAATAGATTTGGCATGTTAAAAATTATTTGATTTTGACTAAAATCTATTATGGAGAATATATTTTAATGAATACAATATCCACCTTTTTAAATAATGTTAGCTTTAAACTACCCTTTAAAAAGTGTTCCCTTTAAAAATAAATATGATGCGTTTTGTAGATTTGATAAATTATAGATTTTTGTAAATGGTGTTAGTTTTTTTGATGTTACCCACTGTTTTCCAAAAAGCTTGGACAGTGTGGAAAATGCTAATAAAAACAATTCTGTTTCCCCTGTACCATATTAAAAACACTATAACAATACATTATTTGATGTTTTACGCTGTGCGTAGTGATGAGCAAACTCAGCAAAGTTCATTTTGCTGTGAGTTTGGTGAAATTATGTAAATGTTTGCAAACTTCAGCAACCTTAATGGGAAAGGAGGAAATGAACTAGTTTTGAAGAGGTATAATGATGCAGTGGCCTTTTACGTGTCCCTCAAGACTCTGACAACTATGCTGCACTGATTATGGTGGCCAAATATGTGATCTGAGATTTCAGGCAGCAGTGTTGACCACTGAACAGCTGTGCATCAAACAACAAAAGATGCAGACAGAATGAATACCACAAACAAAATGCATCAAGCAGCCACAAACGAGCAATAAATAAATAACATTTAGCTCACTGCAGTTACAGAGTTTCACCCTTGGGGCACACATTGACCATGCCATAAAGCAGCACTGTTTCCGATTTATCTTTGCTGATACTTTAATAAAGAAGAAAGAAATGCACTGTAAATATTAATACATATTTTGTTTTTATTATTTCACAGTGTGTCCTGTGTTTTTTGAAGAGGGATGGGCAGGGGGGAGGGGGGACTCCTTTACAGTCTTGTTTTGGGATGTTGCTGGGCACATAACTTATCTGCATGCATAATTAGCCATGTGGTTCTGAGCTGCCACCTAACAGGAATGTTATATATCCGGTGACAGAACTGATAATATTCCCATTATGATTAGCTAATGTACCCCTCAAGTGAAAATACTGCAAGTTTTTTTTTTTTTTTTTTTTTTAATGCAGCAGTGTTTAACAACATTTGTGGCTTCAGGACCCATTTTTACCATTTTAAGTTCATGAATGACTTCCATACAGCAATTGAAGTGCTTTTGTTGAGTTAAAACAACCAAGAGTGGAAGAGCGGAGTTTCAGTTTGGTTAAATGAGTGGAGCAGGAGAACGTTATGCAGCACTGTCAAGTGCAATATAGCATTTTTTTCCCCTCAAGTGCTTGCCACGCAGCAACATCAATATCGGCAACAATCTTACAGTAAGCATGCGTGAAAGTTATGTGCATTGTTGCTACAGCTCTGTAATCTTTAGCTGGCCTGACAAGGTATCATGGGCACTTGGAAAATAAATGTTTACCTTAGCTGGCCACACAGCTAATTTCTAGGGAAATATTTGGTGATCAAGTCACTGTGAACATAGGATAATTCACTTGCAAAAACACTTTGGTGAATTTTGAATTTATTTTATTTATTTAATTTTTATATACACTCATTTAAAATCTAATGACTGCAGCAAAATTTGGGATACTCAAGTTTTTACCACTGGGTAACGTTACCACTTCTTTTAATAACACTTGTTAAGCTTTCAGGCACTGAAGACACAAGTTAGTTAAGTTTATCTAGTGTAATTTTCCCCTATTCATCTGTTTGGCAGCTATACAATTGTACAGGGCTTTTATTGACAAATTTTACACTTCATAATGCTCCACACATTCTCCATCAGAGTCAGGTCAGGACTGCAGACAGTCCAGTTTAGTTCCCGCACTCTTACTGCTGCTTACACAGTGATTCTCATGTAATCTGGGCAGAATGCAGTTTGGCATTGTTTCTATGGAATGTAGGGATGTTCCATGAAAATGTGGCATCTGGATGGCAGCATATAATGCTCAAAAATGCATACATATCTTTCTGCATTAATATTGCCCATACAGATGTGCAGTTACCCATGCCATGAGCATTGACACACCTCATTGCCATGACATATGCTGGCTTTTGGACCTGGCATGGATAACAGCTTGTCCTGTAGAACATGTCAGCTGTTTTCCCAAAAACTGTTTGGAATGTTGATGCATCAGAACCACAAAACATGATTCTACTGTGCTACTTTTATCGCAGCTAAGAGCCTAGAGGAGTCAGTGAGCTTCTGGACAGCGTTTATGTGTGACTTCTGCTTTGTATAGTTAAGCAGCGTACAACCTTTGGATGCAGTGGTGAAAAGAGTTGACTTTCAAAGGTTTGCCAAAGTATTCCCAAGCCCATATCATGATATCCATGCATGATGTTTTTTTTTTTAAAAAACAACACCCGAGTGATGAGAAATCATACATATTCAAAACTGGTTTTTGGCCTTGCCCTTTACATGCCGAGATTTAACTGCATTCCTTGAATCTTTTAATTATACTGTGGACTGCAGAGAGTGAAATGCCCAAAATCCTACTGATCTCTCTTCTGGGAATGTTGTGTTCAAAGAGCTGGATCATTTCCTGACACATATGTTGGAAAATTGGTGAGCTTCAACACATCCTTGCTCTTGAAGGGCTAGGCCTCTTTTGGAGACTGCTTGTATACTATTGAATGATTGCCTAACCTGTTCATCATCAACTATTTCACATCACCTTCTTCAATCAACTTGTCACATTGTTATTCATCCTAAACTACTCCCGTCACAGTTTTTTAGGAATGTGTTATAGACATCAATTTCAGAATACGCATATATCTTCAAAAAACAATGCAGTTGATTAGGTAAAATAGGAAATACATTGCCTTTATGCTGCTTTTGTCTGAACACAGGTCAAAGTAAATTTACAAATCACTGCTTTTTTGTATTTATTAGCATTTACTATATTGCCTCAGTTGCTTGAATTAGGGTTGTAATTTACATTTACAACAGAAAAAAATGTTATTTTCAGTAGTGCTACAATATTTGTTTTTATAAATATTTAAAATTACCTTTGTTGGGAATAAACATGTCTACAGTCTTTAGTTTAAAAAATTTTCAACTATTTTTGAGCAATGAAAGAAATCATTAGTGAGCAGACCTGTTGAGTGATAAACCATTTCTATGTACTAAACCTAATGTGTGATCATACCATAATTATGCCTATCGAGTAAACACTGATATTGGTTCTAATTCTTTTGTTAAGTTTGGAACATGCTTGTTTGGTCATTGAGATCAATCAGAGTATGATGGATGCTGCATGACATCCAGAGCCAGATGTTTTGCAGTTGGAACACAAGTGGATTATGAGACTTGCTCAAGGTTATATGGTGAAATTCAAGCAGAAATTGAAGAAGCAGCCTTGTGGTTGAATGTTCAACACCTCTGCCACTACACCACACTACAGACTTTAATTCTGTTATGTTTCAATGGCTCATTAAGTTTCCTTAGAATGTCAGATGCAACATATTTCTAGACAGTTAAGTCAGTGTTACATACTTTTGTGCTGAAGAGTGTTGCAATGTTTACATTGATGAAGAACATAAAGTTTCAAAAGCCCTTTACTTAGGCTATGTAAATTCCATGTACCCATTTATTTTCAAGCCATACAGTACAGTTCCATGTTAGAAGTGAGCAGAGCCTAACTTGTCAGCATAGGACACAAGGCAGGAATTATCAATTTTTTGTCAAATATATAAATTAATTTCAACTATTGACACTATCAATACATTTGAAAAAACACACTAATAACAGTAACCTGACTTGTTAAATGAAATTGCCGTCTCTTTTGAACTTTTCATCATGTGAGGGTAGGCTCATATGATACAGCCACCAAAATGGCAGCTCACGTGCAGAGCTGGATATTCTCTAATCACAATAACTAATGCAATGTACAGTTTTGTTATATTTATATAAATAAATATATTCCTTTATATCAGTCATGCTTATTAAGTATTTTCTGCTTCTTCTAATTGTAACACTATACCATATTTACACTAACATACAGTAGAAGTGGAACTGTCGTGATGCCTGGTTTACCACTACCCAGATGATCATTTGGTCCTAATGTTTATATCGAAACATAAATACTGTGAACAACAAGCACAAATAGCAGAGGTTAGGATTTAACTGGTCAGGAGACAGAAATGCTAAGCACCAGTCAAATGATCAAGCAAACTTTTATTAAAAGGGCAAAACAAAACCAAATGTTTGGAACTAATATTGTCACAACCTGAAATTCTTAATTGTTATTTTTGTCATTAGAAACCATGGAAAGTCTTGTCTTTCTTTGACATAAAGTTCAAATTATTTAATAATCTGCTGATGGTGAAATAAAATATCAAAGTATAAGTCACTGGTAGTCATCATCAAATACATTTGCTAAAATCAAAAGGGTGCTAATTGCTATTGAAACATGGCTGAAATGATCCAGTCAGATTCACTTCTTAATAAATTAGAACTGTGATCATTCAAATGCAGCCTAGTGCAATGAACAAGTATTTTATGGAGTGTGTTTGTAGATCTCTGCAAAAAACTGTTATTTCTGTATAATTTTTCACATTTAAAATATTGTGACTGTGGTAAATAAACAAGCATTGACACAACAAAAAAAGTTGGGGACAGCCTCCCATATAATTGGAAGTGGATGCAAATGCAAAAGATTTAAAGAATGGTCTTTACAAACAAGAGTCCAAAACAGAATTGAAGAATCCCGAGGCATTCCCAGGCCAGCCGGGAGACATAGTCCCTCCAGTGTGTCCTGGGTCTTCCCCGGGGCCTCCTCCTGCTTGGACGTGCCGGGAATACCTCACCAGGGAGGCGTCCAGGAGGCATCCTGATCAGATGCCCGTGCCACCTCATCTGACTCCTCTTGATGCGGAGGAGTAGCGGCTCTACTCTGAGCCCCTCCCGGATGACTGAGCTTCTCACCCGATCTCGTTCTTTCGGTCACTACCCATAGCTCATGACCATAGGTGAGGGTAGGAACGTAGATCGACTGGTAAATTGAGAGCTTTGCCTTATGGCTCAGCTCTTTTTTCACCACGACAGACCGATGCAGAGCCCGCATCACTGCGGATGCCGCACCGATCCGCCTGTTGATCTCACGGTCCATTCTTCCCTCACTTGTGAACAAGACCCCGAGATACTTGAACTCCTCCACTTGGGGCAGGATCTCTCCCCCAACCCTGAGAGGGCACTCCACCCTTTTCCGGCTGAGGACCATGGTCTCGGATTTGGAGGTGCTGATTCTCATCCCAGCTGCTTCACACTCAGCTGCGAACCGATCCAGAGAGAGCTGAAGATCACGGCCTGATGAAGCAAACAGGACAACATCATCTGCAATACTCCATACTCCCGGAGCACCCCTCAAAGGATTCCCCGAGGGACACGGTCGAATGCCTTTTCCAAGTCCACAAAACACATGTATACTGGTTGGGCAAACTGCCATGCACCCTCCAGGACTCTGCTAAGGGTGTAGAGCTGGTCCACTGTTCCGCGACCAGGACGAAAACCACACTGTTCCTCCTGAATCCGAGGTTCAACTATGCGACGGACCCTCCTCTCCAGAATAGACTTTTCCAGGGAGGCTGAGGAGTGTGATCCCTCTGTAGTTGGAACACACCCTCCAGTCCCCCTTTTTAAAGAGGGGGACCACCACCCCGGTCCACCAATCCAGAGGCACTGTCCCCGATGTCCATGCGATGTTGCAGAGACGTGTCAACCAAGACAGTCCTACAACATCCATAGTCTTGAGGAACTCCGGGCGTATCTCATCCACCCCCAGGGCCCTGCCACCAAGGAGTTTTTTGACCACCTCGGTGACCTCAGTCCCAGAGATGAGAGAGCCCACCTCAGAGTCCCCAGGCTCTGCTTCCTCATTGGAAGGCATGTTAGTGGGATTGAGGAGGTCTTCGAAGTACTCCCCCCACAGGCCCACAACGTCCCGAGTCGAGGTCAGCAGCGCACCATCCCCACCATATACGGTGTTGACACTGCACTGCTTCCCCCTCCTGAGACGCCGGATGGTGGACCAGAATCTCCTCGAAGCCATCCGAAAGTTGTTCTCCATGGCCTCCCCAAACTCCTCCCATGCCCGAGTTTTTGCCTCAGCAACCACCGAAGCCGCATTCCGCTTGGCCTGCCGGTACCTATCAGCTGCCTCCAGAGACCCACAGGACAAAAAGATCCTATAGGACTCCTTCTTCAGCTTGATGGCATCCCTCACCGCCGGTGTCCACCAACAGGTTCGGGGATTACCGCCACGACAGGCACCGACCACCTTATGGCCACAGCTCCGGTCAGCCATCTCAACAATAGAGGCACGGAACATGGCCCATTTGGACTCAATGTTCCCCACCCCCTTTTGGGATGTCGTCGAAGTTCTGCCGAAGGTGGGAGTTGAAGCTACTTCTGACAGGAGACTCTGCCAGTCGTTCCCAGCAGACCCTCACAACACATTTGGGCCTACCAGGCCTGACCGGCATCCTCCCCTACCATCGAAGCCAACTCACCACCAGGTGGTGATCAGTTGACTGCTCCACCCCTCTCTTCACCCGAGTGTCCAAGACATATGGCCGCAAGTCCGATGACACGACCACAAAGTCGATCATCGAACTGAGGCCTAGGTTGTCCTGGTGCCAAGTGCACATATGAACACCCCTATGCTTGAACATGGTGTTCGTTATGGACAATCCATGACGAGCACAGAAGTCCAATAACAGAACACCGCTCGGGTTCAGATCGGGGGGGCCATTCCTCCCAATCACGCCCTTCCAGGTCTCACTGTCATTGCCCACGTGAGCATTGAAGTCTCCCAGCAGAATGAGGGAGTCTCCAGAAGGTATGCCCTCTAGCACCCCCTCCAGAGACTCCAAAAAGGGTGGATACTCCAAACTGCTGTTCGGCGCATACGCACAAAGAACAGTCAGGACCCTTCCCCCCACCCAAAGGCGGAGGGAGGCCACCCTCACGTCCACCGGGGTAAACCCCAATGCACAGGCTCCAAGTCAGGGGGCAATAAGTATGCCCACACCTGCTCGGCGCCTCTCACCGGGGGCAACTCCAGAGTGGTAGAGAGTCCAGCCCCTCTCAAGGAGATTGGTTCCAGAGTCCAAGCTGTGTGTCGAGGTGAGTCCGACTATATCTAGCCGGAACCTCGCGCACTAGCTCAGGCTCCTTCCCCTTCAGAGAGGTGACATTCCATGAAACCCAAGAGCCAGTTTCTGTAGCCGAGGATCAGATCGTCAAGGTCCCTGCCTTCGGCCACCACCCAACTCACACTGCACCCAACCTCCTTGGCCCCTCCCATAGGTGGTGAGCCCATGAGAAGGAGGACCCACGTTACCTCTTCGGGCTGTGCCCGGCCGAGCCCCATGGGTGCAGGCCCGGCCACCAGGTGCTCGCCATCGAGCCCCACCTCCAGGCCTGGCTCCAGAGGGGGACCCCGGTGATCCACGTCCGGTCAAGGGAAAACGTCGTCCAAAGTTTTCGCTCATCATTGGAAGTTTGTTGAACCGCTCTTTGTCTCATCCCTCACCTAGGACCAGTTTGCCTTGGGTGGCCCTACCAGGGGCATAAAGCCCCGGACAACATAGCTCCTAGGATCATTGGGACACGCAAACCCTTCCACCACGATAAGGTGACGGTTCAAGGAGGGGTTTAATTTCCTCTTTCTATTATCTCTGTGTACCACAATAACTGCTTTCCTCTACCACCTCTGTAAGCGGTTTAGATACCAGCTATTTTATTGTTGAATTGTTCATGTACTTTAATGAGATTTAAGAAATTAGACCTCAATTAGGTGATTTTGCAGTGTTGACAGCCTTCCTGTTGGCAGATTTATTTGTATATTAAGAGTATATATGTTGGTATTATGAAAAATTAAAGAAAGAGAGAAAAATAATTATGGTTAATTAAAAGGAGGCATTCTTATGTGTCACTGACATGACTTTGTTATCTCAGCTTTTAAGACCATGCACACCAAAAGGGTTTTGCAATATTTTATTTCAGTCTTTGTTTTCATTTTGATCTCTGCAAAAGAAATCATTGTACATTATCACTTTACTCTAACCTATTTCCACCGTTTACCACTTTAAAAAGATAACATAATCAACATAAACTTAGTTGTTTAATTAGCTGTGTCATTATGGGCCAGTTCCAGGCATATGTGTTCCCCTGAACATTTTACTAGCATTTGATTGAGAGAGGGGAGTGGGGCTAAGGACGATAGCATGTTTTTTTCCATATATTTGAAAACATCATTTAGAATAAACCTTGTAATGTTAGTGCTTTGAATGTTTTGATAAGTTGCTTAAAATGGTATTCTTTATTAAATGACGGCAACCTAAACACAAAATTATTGTGAGAAAACACCAGGAAATGAAAAGACAGTGTCCAAGTTTCTTAATTTTAAAGGGCAAGGCAGAGACATAGTATAACACTAGAATTACCAGAGCCTACGAAAAAACTCGTAGATCCGTCCCACCTTAAATCGCTTCTTAAAACCGCTCTCACCTCTCCGCCAGCCTCCTTTGTCCTGTAAATGTGCCGATAAAAACAAACTGCAAGCAGCCGGCTATTCCATCCCCCCCCCACCGACTCAGAACGTGCACCAACTTCTCCGAGCTAATGCCTCGATTATCTGGGAGTGAAGTGGAGTTTTAGAGTGGAAATAATAGATTGTTATTTGGAACACACGCGTTTCATGTGTGTTCCGTTTCTACAGTAATCTGTGTAAACACAATCTTAAAACAGAAACTTTTTCATAATTCAGTAATAAATGTCACAAAATGTAGACATAAACTATAAAATGTGTGAAGCCTGACAGCCAAAGAGCAAATACACTTTCATAAAAGGTTCATGACTTTTTCAACGGTTTCCGTAGCGTACCGGTAAGATTTTGTCAATTAGAGCACAACACCTTAAGAGATCCGAGTTCGAATCTCCGGTAGGGAGAAAATTTATTTATTTTTAACCTTCGCTGTTCTGCCTGCCTGAACTCCCTGTCTATCTATATAGTAATAACAGTAATTTTATTATTATATAGGAGCTTCCCTGTCTGCCTATCATATAGTGCCTTTCCTTTCTATATATCTATTCCCTTAGCTGTTTTTTATATATCTATTATACAAAGCCTTCCCTGTTTATTTATATATCTAGTGCCTTCTCTACCTGTCTGTCTTTCTGTCTGATTGCATATAGCGCTGAACTTACTGCTCTGTACTATTCTGGCCTCTGCGTGTCCTGGAGTACAAAAGAAACACCACCATACAGCAACATGTGCGAACTGGCAAGATCGGGGAAAAAACACGCGATCACTGATTACAAACCGCAAGATGAATGAAAGAGACAATATATGTAAAAACATCATCGCACTAATGCAATATTATTTGAAAACAAACAGCGTCAGATCGGGTTTGAATATGCGCCCGATCTGACGCTGTTCGTTTTCAAATAATATTGCATGTACTGTGCGTTGAAACTGCTGCACTGAATAAGCAGACTTCTTTTGTAACAGCGTCAGCGTGTATTCAAACCCGATCTGATGCTCTTCTTTTTCAAATAATATTGCATGTATTGAACTATTTTAGAATAAAAACATACATTTGATTTCAGTCAGTCTGTAAAAGCCAGTGTAAATGCATGATAATTATAAAGGTTAGCTTTTTTTTTAATTCAGTTCCATTCTCTCAGTCGCGTCCACGATACCCCCCCCCCCCATCTGACACTGCTTTTTTTCACATAAAGACGTGCTATAACTCAAATGTGATTTATTTGGAGACGCGCTATAGCTCAAATGTGATTTATTTGGAGACGCGCTATACTCGAATGTTATTTGTATAGGGAAGAAAGTACAATGTCAGGTGCTCATTCAGTGTAATAGGAACCACAGCACAGAGAGATGTGTACACTGCAACAAGTACACATGTCGTGAATGTAGGAAGGGTGTGTGGGAATTGTTAATATTTGAATGTGATGATTTTATATAGCACGGATCGGAAATCAGCAGTTCTTAGCATTGCCCCACGCAAGCTGTCGTATCAACCGCCTACTGTAACTTGCTTTATTTTTTCTTCACGTATAGTCTAGAATAAAACTGCACTTGTTTTGTTATTCTTGTACACCAACATATGTTCCTGTGTTTGAGCGACACGGGCATGCTCAAAAAAATAGACGTGTAATGCCACGAAAAGTGCACGCAGGCTCTTCAGTTCGCAAGCATTGGTACGAGAATGCAGTCACAAATACGCTGCAGAGCTATAGCGCATCTTTATGTGAAAACAGCATTCTCAATTTGGGTTTGGGGAGGGGGGGTGTAGGGAAGGATCCTGAACACGACTGAGAGAATGAAAAGTGAATAAAAAAAAAAACTAACCTTTACAAGTATCATAAACTACACCGGCTGTTACACACTGAAATCAAATTTATGTTTTTATTATAAAATAGTAAGAATAACAGCAGTTTACGTCTCAAAACAAAATCGCGCGGGATCAAACTCATGACCTTTTGAATACTAGTCACTGGCTAATACCATTATGCTACCGTGACAATTGTAATAATTATGTGTCAATGTGGCATACTAAGGTGGCTTTTTTCTGCAGTTGTATTTTTGAATAAAAGCATACTTGTTCTGTTATATTTCTACCTTTTGTAAATGTGTTTGATATTTGGACTTCAGGCTTCATACATTATATAGTTTATGCTTACATTTTGTCATTTACTACTACAATATGAAAAACGTTTCTGTTTTAAAAATGTGTTTACACGGATTACTGTAGAAACAGAACACACGTGAAATGCGTGTATTCCAAATAATGATCTATTATTTCCACTCTAAAACTCCACTTCACTCCCAGATAATCAAGGCATGAGCTGGGAGAAGTTTGTGCACGTTCTAACTCGTTGGGGGGATGGAATAGCCGCCTACTTGCAGTTTTCTTTTATCAGCACATTTAGATTAACAAAAGACGCTGGCGGAGAGGTGAGAATGGTTTTGAGAAGCGATTTAAGGTGGGACGGACCTACGAGTTTTTTCGTAGGCTCTGGTAATTCTAGTGATAAATACAAACAAGGGCCAACAACCAAAAGGACAGAATACTAACAGACAAAGTAAAAAGAGTGGACAAAATTCTTAGTTGATATAACAGAATGAAA
Source organism: Polypterus bichir lapradei (assembly GCA_026402145.1). Classification (NCBI taxonomy): domain Eukaryota; kingdom Metazoa; phylum Chordata; class Cladistia; order Polypteriformes; family Polypteridae; genus Polypterus; species Polypterus bichir. The sequence goes on along the minus strand of JANRMT010062842.1, from coordinate 16,215,313 downwards.
TAATACCCAAAATATTCAGTAAATTGATAAACAAAAGCATGCTTGAGTTCCAAAAAATTTCTTTGTTAGTTGAGTTTACCCAAAAGCCAGGATACAAGAGTGACCGTGTAGCCATCTTTTGTAGTCTACCGCTGTTCACATGGTAGCAATGGACATACAGTAGCTATTGATGAACAACACTGCTGTGTGCATTAGGAATGTCAAATTAGCCAAATATTAAGGCTTCCTCTGGTCCTTTATTGGGAATGTGTAGGGAACTGTATTAAAAAGCAAATAATCTCGCCATAATTTCATCTCCTTTTACAAATTTGTGACACTAAAAGGTAAATGATTACAACTCATATTTGATCGTTCATGTCATTGTGTTCTCAAGGTACACGCAAATGTATTTTTAAACTATCTTCATAATAACATGAAAGCAGCAATAATGAAAACCAATGTGCATGTGCCTTTGAATTTTTCCTTTATTACAATTTTTAATTGTCAGCACAGCTCCTGCAATTGCATTTTGAAATTTTGCTTCCTTGAATGCAAAGCATTCCCTGGCCTGACTTCTCTTTTTTATTTTATTAATATTTTAATTAAAAGCAAATAACAATCCATACAATCAAATCAAACTTAACAAAAGCAAAATTCAACCCCCACCCAAAAGAAAGGAGAGCCAGCCAACAAAGGAAGGAACAGTATCCTTTTCCCCGGTAATAGAAGATTATTCTAAAATGTTATTGATTAGATCCTGCCATATTTTAAAAACGTTTTGAACAGATTTTTTCCAATTTCAGATAGTATAGGATATCAGTTACTCACTGACTTAAAGGTGGTAGGTTGGGATTCTTCCAGTTGAGCAAGATAAATCTGCATGCTAGCAGTGAGGCAATTACAATTTGTTTGTCCTTCTCCACTTTAACCCCATCTGGGAGTACACCAAACACAGCTGTTAATGGGTTAGGAGTGATTGTGACACCAAGACTATTTATATATCTTCTAGAATATAAAGATGTGGAAGGTGAAGAAAATTTGGCAGGTTCAGTTTAGCAAAGTTTCTAGCTTGAAAGTAGTGGAAAATTGTGTTGATGAGAAGTTAAATTTGAAGATTTATTGCAAAAACATTATTGATGTATAAGTCTCTAAATGTTTTAATCCCAGACATTTTCCAGGCATTAAAAACTGTGTATGTTTGAGAGGGAGGAAAAGAGTGATTGTCATGTACAGGTGCAACAGCTCTGTCTTAAAGTGCTTCCTATTTTTTTCTTCTTTCGGGGGCCACAGTGGATCATCTTTTTCCATATATTCCTGTCTTCTGCATCTTACTCTGTCACACCCATCACCTGCATGTCCTCTCTCACCGCATCCGTAAACCTTCTCCTAGGCCTTCCTCTTTTCGTCTTGCCTGGCAGCTCTATCTTTAACATTCTTCTCTCAATATGCCCAGCATCTCTCCTCTGTACATGTCCAAACCAACACAATCTTGCCTTTCTGATTTTGTCTCTCAACCGTCTAACCTGAGTCGACCCTCTGTTGTACTCATTTCTAATCCTCTCCATCCTTGTCACACCCAATGTAAATCTTACCATCTTTAACTCTGCCACCTCCAGCTCTGGCTCCCGCTTTCTGGTCAGTGCCACCATCTCCAACCCACATAACAAAGCTGGTCTCACTACCGTCCTATACATCTTTCTTGTCACTCTTGCTGTTAAACATCTGTCACAAATTACCCCTGACACTCTTCTCCACCCATTCCACCCTGCCTGCACTCTCTTTTTCACCTCTCTATTACAATCCCCGTTACTCTATACTGTTGATCCCAAGTATTTAAACTCATCCACCTTCACCAACTCTACTCCTTTCATCCTTACCATTCCTCTGACCTTCCTGTCATTTACACACATGTATTCTGTGTTATTCCTACTGACCTTCATTCCTCTCCTCTCTAGAGCATATCTCCACCTCTCCAAGGTCTCCTCAACCTGCTCCCTACTCTTGCTACAGATCACAATGTCATCAGCAAACATCATAATCCAAGGGGATTCCTGTCTAATCTCATCTGTCAACCTGTCTATCACCAGTTCAAATAAGAAAGGTCTCAGAGCAGATCCCTGATGTAATCCTATGTTGAATGTATCCGCCACTCCTACCACAAACCATACCACTGTCACACTTCCCTCATACATATCCTGTACATCTCTTACATACTTCTCTGCCACTTCCGACTTCCTCATACAATACTACAACTCCTCTTGAGGCACCCTGTCATATGCTTTCTCCAGGTCCACAAAGACACAATGCAGCTCCTTCTGGCCTTCTCTATACTTCTCCATCAAACCCTCAGAGCAGACATTGAATCTCTTGTGCTCTTTCTTGGCATGAAACCATACTGTGTTCACTAATCATCACCTCCCTTCTCAATCTAGCTTCCAGTACTCTTTCCCATAACTTCATGCTGTGGCTCATCAATTTTATCCCCCTGTAGTTACTACAGTGCTTCACATCCCACTTATTCTTAAATATCGGTACCAGTACACATCTTCTCCACTCCTCAAGCACCCTCTAAGATTCCATTAAACAATCTGGTTAAAAACTCCACTGCCATCTCTCCTAAACAGCTTCATGCTGCCACAGGTATGTCATTTGGACCAACGGCCTTTCCATTCTTTATCCTCTTCATAGCTGTCCTTACTTCCTCCTTGCTAATCTGTTGCACTTCTTGATTCACTATATCCATATTATCCAACCTTCTCTCTCTCTCTCTCTCTCTCATTCTCTTCATTCATCAGCCTCTTGAAGTACTCTTTCTATCTCCTTAGCACACCTTCCTCGCTTGTGAGTACGTTTCCCTCTTTATTCTTTATCATCCTAACCTGCTGCACATCTTTCCCAGCATGGTCTCTCTCTAGCCAATCAGTACAGGTCCTTTTCTTCCTACTTAGTGTGCAGCCTCTCATAGAACTCATCATATGCCTTTTCTTTAGCCTTCGCCACCTCTCTCTTCACCTTGCATCTTATCTCCTTGTACTCTTGTCCACTTTCTGTATCTCTCTGACTTTCCCACTTCTTCTTTGCCATCCTCTTCCTTTATATACTCTCCTGTACTTCCCCATTCCACCACCAGGTTTCCTTTTCCTCCTTCCTCTGTCGAGATGTCTAGCCAAGCACTCTTCTTGCTGTCACCCTTACTACTTCTGCTACAGTTGCCCAGCTGTCTGGTAACTCTTCATTGCCATCCAGTGCCTGTCTTACCTCCTAGTAATTTATGCATCTGTTTCAGTCAGTTTAAAACTTAATGATAGAAAGAAAAGAAAATAAATACAACGCTGCAGAACCAGAAGCCATTTCAATCTATACTAATAAAAGGCAAAGCCCTCACTCACTCACTTACTCACATTTACTCACTCACTCACTCACTCACTCACTCACTCACTCATCACTAATTCTCCAACTTCCCTTGTAGGTGGAAGGCTGAATTTTGGCAGGCTCGTTCCTTACAGCTTCCTTACAAAAGTTGGGCAGGTTTCATTTCGAAATTCTACACGCAATGGTCATAAATGGAAGCTATTTTTCTCCATATACTGTAATGGAGTTGAGCTCGAAAGCCATGGGGGGTGGATTTTCGTGTGACATCAACACGCCTCTCACGTAATCACGTGAACTGACTGTCAACGCAGTACGTAAGTACGTAGAAAACAAGGAAGACCTCCAAAAAGCGCTGAAGAAAACATGCATTATATAATTGAGAAGGCAGCGAAACAATAAGAAGCGAGCAAGTGACATATACAACCATATTCATGAGTGCTGCTACTTCGGAAACAAAGCACGGTGTAAACCTAAAGTTTAAATTAAGTTCATAGACAGGCTGCCGCTGGTGTTTGTCATGCCCACGGGTAATGCGGGATACAAGTTTAATGAGAGGACGCAGGATATAAACGAGAGTTTTGATCACTTTGTAACTAAGTTAAAATTGCAGGTGAAGGGCTGTGCTTATGCAAATTCCGAGAGACTGTGTTTGTGGGGGATTGACAGTTAAGGCGGGTGGGGGAGTCGCGTCATCATCTCCCCTCCTATTCACCTCATTTCGCTCTAAGCTGAGCTCCGCAGCTAATGCTGTCTTACGGAAACGACTTTGTGACGCTGCCACCAAATACTCACAGAAAAATCCATAAGTTAATACACACTCTGAATCCTCCAGGCACTACTTACAAAAGGTTACATTGACAATCGTGTTACGTTATTTTTAAAATGTTTCCTTTTCTTAGCACAAGCACAGCTGAGAAGCTTCGATGCATGTGCTCCATAACACGTTAAAAAATAATGCATTTAATCACAATTTGCATTGCAAGCAAAGGGTAACTTCTGTCAATGCATGATTTCCTGGTACACCGATTACATTGATCAGCGCTTCCCGATTCATTTTACCCTCGCACCCCCTTGGTTTGAGAACAAGTATGAAAAAATATGAGGTTAACACAGAAAAACAGATCACCAATTGAAGCTTTATGAATAATCGATACTTTATTCGCCATCAATAATTGTTTTGGTAAATCCATACTCAGTGTAATCCTCCTTCCATTTTATAATTTTTCCGCCACTAGCCATAATTAAATGAACGGTAAAAAAGTAATAGCGAAGTGAGGGTGACTTATTCAGGCAGGCAGGCGACAGCTCAATAGCTCGAATTTGGATATAAGTAGGTTCTATTTAGTTGCCAGAAATATCTTTGGTAGGAATGGAAGTTGAATTTAGTCTTTAAATTTCTATGGCGAAGAAACATTTATGCAATGATGACTAAATTTAACTATATAAAGTCAAAACTTGTATATATAAAGTCATTCCCGAATATATAAAGTCAAAACTTGATTATATAAAGTCACTGTTGGAATAAATAAAGTCAAAACTTGAATATATAAAGTCAGCGCTGGAATATATAAAGTCAAAACTTGAATATATAAAGTCATTCCCAAATATATAAAGTCAAAACCTGAGTATGTAAAGACGGCGTTGGAATATTTAAAGTTAAAACTTGAATATATAAAGTCAGCGTCGGAATATATAAAGTAAGCGCTGGAATATATAAAGTCAAAACTTAAATATATAAAGTCAGTGTCATAATATATAAAGTCAGCGCTGGAATATATAAAGTCAAATCTTGAATATATAAAGTCAGCGTCGGAATATATAAAGTAAGCGCTGGAATATATAAAGTCAAAACTTGAATATATAAAGTCAGTGTCGGAATATACAAAGTCAGTGCTGGAATGTCCATCCATTTCCCAACACGTTGAATCCGACCACAGGGTCATGGGTGTCTGCTGGAGCCAATCTCAGCCAACACTGGGCGCAAGGCAGGAACCAATCCTGGGCAGGGCACATGCATCATTTTCAAAACATTAACCGAATTTATTTTTCTGAATACGTTTTTGTTAACTTAGTTCAGTTCAGAGTCGTTTCAATCAATATATTTTGACTTTGACTTTATATATTCAGGAATGAGTTTATATACTCCGATGTTGACTTTATATAATCAGGAATGACTTTATAAATTCCGACGCTGACATTATATATTCAGGTTTTGACTTTATATATTCCAGCGCTGACTTTATATATTCCGACGCTGACTTTATATATTCAGGTTTTGACTTTATATATTCCAGCGATGACTTTATATGTTCAACTTTTGACTTTATATATTCCAGCGCTGACTTTATATATTCTGACGCTGACTTTATATATTCAAGTTTTGACTTTATATATTCCAGCGCTGACTTTATATATACCGACGCTGACTTTATATATTCAGGTTTTGACTTTATATATTCGGGAATGACTTTATATATTCAAGTTTTGACTTTATATATTCCAGCGCTGACTTTATATATTCTGACGCTGACTTTATATATTCAAGTTTTGACTTTATATATTCCAGCAATGACTTTATATATTCAAGTTTTGACTTTATATATTCCAGCGCTGACTTTATATATTCAAGTTTTGTCTTTATATATTCAGAAAAAAGTTTTGACTTTATATATACCGACGCTGACTTTATATATTCAACTTTTGACTATATTCTGACAGTGACTTTATATATTCAAGTTTTGAGTTTATATATTTGGGAATGACTTTATATATTCAGAAAATCAATGTATTTGCCTGTTTGACACCCCATAGTATATGTGTGTGTGTATATATGTACACATGTATATATATATATGCCAACAACACTCATGACAATGACAAAACAATTACATTGTCAATCATGTTACGTTATTATTAAAATGTTTCCTTTTCTTTTTACTTCTCCGCTGCGAAGCGCGGGTATTTTGCTATATATACTCAGCAAAAAAAGAAACGTCCCTTTTTCAGGACTGTGTATTTCAACAATAATGTTTTAAAAATCCAAATAACTTTACAGATCTTCATTGTAAATTGTTTAAACAATGCTTTCCATGCATGTTCAATTAACCCTAATCAATTAATTAACATGCACCTGTGGAATGGTCGTTAAGAACTTAACAGCTTACAGAAAGTAGGCATTTAAGGTCACAGTTCTAAAAACGCAGGACACTAAAGAGACTTGTCTACTGACTGTGAAAAACACCCAAAGAAAGATGCCCAGGGTTCTTGCTCATCTGCGTGAACGTGCATTAGGCATGCTGCAGGGAGGCATGAGGACTGCTGATGTGGCTAGGGCAATAAATTGCCATGTCCACACTGTGAGACGCCTAAGACAGCGCTACAGGGAGACAGGAAAGACAGCTGATCATCCTCGCAGTGGAAGACCACGTGTAACAACACCTGCACAGGATCGGTACATCCGAATATCACACCTGCGTGACAGGTACAGGATGGCCACAACAACTGCCCGAGTCACACCAGGAA
>JANRMT010062842.1:16180110-16192818 GCA_026402145.1 Polypterus bichir lapradei | reverse complement strand
TAACGCTCTCCTTTGTTGTGCAGTAAAATTAAACTCATTGTTATCGGACAAGTTATCGTGTCATTGTTGGTGAGTAACCATAATTAATTTTCTTCTTACAGTGCTTAGTACATGTACGTACGTTTAGTGTCACTGTACACACATTTACTGTATACTATTTTTCTTGCATTGTACGTATTTATTGCTGGTGACCTGTCTATCGTAATGGCTGTAACATATGTGATATCGGAGACACTCAATATCTTTAAAATAATATTTAGGTTTTACTGTATATAAACAGTGTGTTTATATACATAATTTCAATGAATCTTACCTAATATCTAAGAGAATACAAAGGGATTATGCTGTATAACTCTGCGGGGAATATTTATAAACAGTGCGGGAGAGTTTATAAGGGCTTAAAATATATAAAAATAACCATACAAACATATGGTTTCTACTTCGCGGATTTTCACCTATCGCGGGGGGGTCTGGAACGCAACCCCCGCGATCGAGGAGGGATTACTGTACACTTAAAACAAATGGCTATCCAAACTTACTATATGGATTGTTCTGGTTACATGAACCTCAGACAATATGTTGCAGTTCCAAAACTGAAGGAGTTGTTGAGGAAATATCACTGAACCATTAAATGATTGGTTTCATTAGTGGAAATTAAATATGATACAGTGAACTAATTTTACTTGTACAAATGCTTTTTCTAGGTCCGCAAAATAGACATATAGTTCTTCATTATACTCTGGATTTTTCACTCAGCATCCTCAGGACCTCCAGTAGCATCTCATGTTCCCCTCCCTTTCCTGAATCCACATTAATCTTCTTCCATATAGCTTTCTGCCTTTGTTTCAAATCTTTTTGCAGTCAACTTTAACATTACCTTTGACACATGTGATATAAGCTTATTACTCTATAGTCTTCAGAATTTGTTGCATTTGTCTTTTTGGTATTGGTATTAACACTGCTTCCTTGAAGTCATCTGGCCATTCTCCTTCTTCATACATTTTCTTGTACAATCTTTTTAGTTATTGTTTCTATTTGTCACCAAGATTTGTAATCCATTCAAACTAATGTGGTGCTGAGGTATCACCTGTTGCATGGCTGCACTTGGGTCCTATTTTAGGATGCTAAGGTGGTTTGTTGTGTGGTGGTTGTTGCAATGTGCTCCCAACCTCCCCTCTCTCTCCTCTCTACTAGTAGGTTGTCTATCTTTATTGTTTTACCATTTTCACTTCTTTTATCCTATGTTCTATGATTTCTCCATCAACTCTGGTCCAACCTTGTCTTCATTAATTTCTTCTACCACTTCCAGCTGCCATCTCTTCTTTTGTTGGTTTATTATTAACATCATACAATTCTACCTCATGTTCTTTCCATCTTCCCTTTATTTTGTCTGGTTCTGTTAGTGGATTTTGATTTTTACTGTTTATTGTTGTACTATTATATTGTGTCCTAGTACTAAATGTTTTTGTGATGTCTCTCTCTCACTTTTGTGTATATCAAATCACTTTTCTGTTGTTCATCTAAGGATTTAAGTTCTTTTTACTGTTTATCCCACCATTTATTTCTTGCTTCATTTGGGGAAAAAGCTAGGAATATTGAGATATATAGGAGTAGACTGGTGGGACAGAAGACTAATTAGGAACCTGTACATGAACAGCAAAAGTCAGAACCATATATGGACTAACAGGCATGTCAAATAGGAAGAGGTAAGAGACAGGAGTGCTCACTCTTACCAGTCTTGTTTAACATCTGTGTTGAGAGAATAATTAAACATTCACTGACAAACAACAAGTTGGTGGAGAAAGTTGGAGGAAGATGGATTGCATCGATAAGATTTGCAGACAGTAACGCAATAACATCAAACAATGAAAGACTATAGAAACTAATGAACAAATCAGATTAAAAGATTTTGAGTAACTGCCATTATGCCGATTCATGTTGCTATGAAATACAGCGTAAGACCTCACACCAATCTATAATAATAAAAGGCAAAGCCCTCACTCACTGACTGACTGACTGACTGACTGACTCATCACTAATTCTCCAACTTCCCATGTAGGTAGAAAGCTGAAATTTGGCAGGCTCATTCCTTACAGCTTACTTACAAAAGTTAAGCAGGTTTCATTTCGAAATTCTACACGTAACGGTCATAACAGTCGATAACGGTCGACAACGTCCGCCATGTTGAACTTTCTTATTTATGGCCCCATCTTCACGAAATTTGGTAGGCGGCTTCCCTGCGCTAACCAAAACCGATGTATGTACTTATTTCGATGGTATGACGCCACTGTCGGCCGCCATATTGAACTTTCCAACGTCACCAATTTTCAAACTTCCCGTGTAGGTAGAAGGCTGACCCCATCTTCACGAAATTTGGTAGGTGACTTCCCTGCGCTAACCGAAACCGATGTACGTACTTATTTCGATGGTATGACGCCACTGTCGGCCGCCATATTGAATTTTCCAAACGTCACTAATTCTCCAACTTCCCGTGTAGGTAGAAGGCTGAAATTTGGTAGGCCCATTCCTTACAGCTTACTTACAAAAGTTAAGCAGGTTTCATTTCGAAATTCTACGCGTAACAGTCATAACGATCAACAACGTCCGCCATATTTAACTTTCTTATTCATGGCCCCATCTTCACGAAATTTGGTAGGCAGCTTCCCTGCGCTAACCAAAACCAATGTACGTACTTATTTTGGTGGTATGACGCCACTGTCAGCCGCCATATTGAATTTTCCAACATCACTAATTCTCCAACTTCCCGTATAGGTAGAAGGCTGAAATTTGGCAGGCTCATTCCTTACAGCTTACTTACAAAAGTTAAGCAGGTTTCATTTCAAAATTCTACGCGTAACAGTCATAATGGTCAACAACGTCCGCCATGTTGAATTTTCTTATTTATGGCCCCATCTTCTCGAAATTTGGTAGGTGGCTTCCCTGCACTAACCGAAACCAATGTACGTACTTATTTCGGTGGTATGATGCCACTGTCGGCCGCCATATTGAACTTTTCAACAGTCTTTGTTACTTATGGGCCCATCTTCAAGAAATTTGGTACACGGGTCCCGAACGCTAACTGAATCCTACTTACGTACATATATACGTCCATAGCCTGCAGCTTGGTCACCATGTGAGGCGGCGTTGGGTCCCCCATCCCAACGCCTCCCACGTTGTTGGCTGCCTGCCTATATAAGGCCGTCCGTCGCTCCAGTCTCTACATTCCCTTCCTTGCTTCGCCACGGGATTCACGTCTCCCTGCTGATAACTACAGCCTTTTTGTTTAATCCACGGCTTCTCCGCTGTTTTATTGTTTGTTTATTACAATTATAGTTATTGTATAGGTATTTTACATTTACTTTACATTACTCAGGTACCCATTTCCTTCATCATTCCAACCCCCATTACCATGTCTATCGAGGTAATCACCATCGATCAAAGAACTGTCACTTACCGAGTGGTTTCCATGCCCGGAGATGGCACCTTCCTTTTCCATTCTCTGTGTTACATATTGCACGGCCATATCAGGCTCACTCTTGATATCCGGAAGAACATTGTGTCTTATGTATTGAATGACTGGGACAGGTTCAAGGTGTGGACTGATGATGGTACAGGAGATAATTATACTACACAGGAGCACTAGAAGAGTGAAATGCTTAAGCCCTTCACCTATGGTTCTGCATGTGAGTTGATGGCTGCCGCTGAATTGTTCGGTTGGTGCTTTCAAGTGTACCGAAATGGCCAAATATTTTACACCTTTCGACAACCGCCAATGCCTCTTAAACATCTTACATTCACAGGTGACGATTTCAGTAGTGGACACTTTGATGTTTATGAATGTTTAAACTCTCAAAAGCTGGATGTGAAGTTATCGATGAAACCGGTTGTAAGCTTACAACGCTTGACAGATGCCGAATGTCACTTCAACACAAGTCCTGCAAATACAGTCGTAATTGAAACAAACCATGAACCTCAAACTGATTATGACAGCAGCAATCCAAGCTGTGAGATTTGAGACAAGATTACTGTTCACATGGCCAACTGTAAGTTGCATGCTCAAGAGTAAGCTCAGCGCACAGCTTGGTCATGTTACAACCGGAGGGCCAAACTGACAACGTGGTATACAAAGAGATCCTTAACAAATAATTATTGGCATATTTTCCCTCAGTTTATAATGGTTAAATTTTCTTCTTAATAAAAATTTTAATGCAGTACTTCGCCGCTGCAAAGCGCGGGTATTTTGCTAGTCATGTTATAAAAAACAGTTCACAATATAAGAACATTAGAACAGTCTAGACGAGAAAAAGCCATTCAGCCCAACAAAGCTCGCCACTACTATCCACATATTTCTTCCAAAAAAACATCAAGTCGAGTTTTGGAAGACCCTAAAGACTTACTGTCTAACACACTACTTGGTAAGTTATTCTAAGTGTCTATCATTCTTTGTGTCCACGTGTTCATGATGAACTCATTTTAAAATCACAGTCTTGATCCACTGTACTTATTCCCTTCATAATTTTAAACACTTCAATCATGTCATCTTTTAATCTTCTTTTGCTTAAAGTGTATTTGCTCAGCTCTTTTAATCTTTCCTCATAATTCAACCCCTGTAGCCCTGGAATCAGCCTAGTCGCTTTTCTCTGGACTTTTCTAGTTTTGCTATGTCCTTTTTGTAGCCTGGAGACCAAAACTACATAGAGTACTCTAGATGAGGCCTCACCAGTGTGTTATAAATCTTGAGCATAACCTCCTTGGACTTGTACTCCACACATCGTGCTGTATAACCTAACATTCTGTTTGCCTTTTTAATGGCTTCTGAACACTGTCTGGAAGTCAATAGCATAGAAGTCCACTATGACTCCTAAATTCTTCTCATAAGGTGTACTCTCAATTTTCTGACCACCCATTGCGTATTCAAACCTAACATTTTTACTTCCTATGTGTAATACTTTATGTTTACTGACATTAAATTCCATCTGCCACAAATCTGCCCAAGCCTGTATGCTATCCAAGTCCTTCTGTAATGATATAACAGATTCCAAATTATCTGCTAATCCACCTATCTTGGTATCATCTGCAAAGTTAACCAGCTTGTTACTTATATTCCTATCTAAATCATTTATATATATTAAAAATAGCAGCGGTCCTAGTACTGACCCCTGTGGAACACCACTCTTAACATCGGCTAGTTCTGATACGGTTCCTCACACCATCGCCCTCTGCTTCCTGTGTCTGAGCCAATTCTGCACCCATCTACAAACATCACCCTGAACTCCCACTTCTTTTAACTTGATGCCCAACCTCTCATGTGGCACCTTATCAAATGCTTTCTGAAAGTCAAGATAAATAATATCATATGCTCCACTTTGATCATATTCTTTTGTTGCCTCCTCTTAGAATTCCGGCATGTTAGTAAAACACGACCTCCCTCTTCTGAACCCATGCTGACTGTTCAGAATAACTCCTGTCTTTACCAGGTGTTGCTCAATCTTATCCTTAATAATTCCTTCCATTAATTTTCCTGTGATGCATGTTAAGCTTACTGGCCTATAGTTGCTTGGATCTGCCATGTCACCCTTTTTATATAATGGGATGATATTTGCCACTTTCCAATCCTTCGGAATCTCTGAGCAGCACTTCTCCCTCTATAATTTCCAAATCCCGTAGTACCTCCTTAGTAGTCCCTGTTACCACTGGGAGGTTATCCACTTGCTCACTTGTAAGCACCTTAGAAAAATGTAAGTTTAGGGCATCTGGTATTTCATTGTCTGTATCTTTTAATTCCCCTTTACTATTTCTAATGAACTTCACCTCCTCCTTGACTGTTCTTTTGCTACTAAAATACTGAAAGACTCTCTTATGGTCTTCTTTTGCCTTATCTGCTATGTTTATATATGTTTAGCATGTGCTCTGCTTCATTTTAAAGTAAAGACTCCCGGGCAGCTATTCAGATAATTTCATTGTGTGATGTATCTTTTCTCTGGTAAAATTTGCCTCTTAATGACCTCCCTTTTAAAAATAATTAACGGTAGGAAAAGGAGCCTCACTACTTAATCTCTTTTCCATTCTTTTCATCTGTGCTTTAAAATTATCTAATAGAATATCAAACATGATTAATTTTTCCACTTTGTAATGTAATGCACTTTAGAACCCTGTCTGAAACAATGTCATGTTTTCCTAAATATTTAATAATATTTAGTAGTCAAATATATTGGGTATGAGTACTGAGCCTGTTAGAAATAAAATTACACCAGAAATTCTACACATAATACAGCACACATCACTGACAGTGGTTCACGTTATAGATGACTTTTAGCTTGAGGAGTGGTGCATTGTTCTGGGAAAGAGCAGTCTTTGCTGGAGACAATCAGATACAGTTAAATTGTCAGCAAAGAGCTGTAGGACATGTTGACTCTGAACAACTTGTTTGACTGCAAAGCCCCATTTTCAACAGCTACTATTTTCGAGTGTTAATGGTAAACTCTCTCATCATTAATTAATTATGCTTAAGTGCTAACTGTTTATTAGAGAAACCTTTGTAGTTGTGTTGGCATTGCTGAAACCTGCTATTCTGTTTAATAAGTCATTTAAATTGCCTTAGTGCATACCTTTGGTTTCAAGGTATTCCTAAAGTTAATTTCTGGGTTTTAGAATTACAGAAATTAATTTAGAAACAGCTTCTTTGAGAAACATGTCAGTCTTTTGTTGTTTTATGAAATTAGCAATATTCCATGTGACAGATTGCCAAAAATCTGAAGATTTCATACAAAGTTGCCCACTACTGTCTTAAGAGAAGAGGATAAACAAGATCTAATCAGGATAGAAAAAGAAGGGAAACGCTCAGATTTACAGTTATGCAAAAGAATAAGTACATTAGAAATGTGCAGTTTGAGAAAAAAAAATGCCTTACAGGAATTCAATTGGCTGCTTCCTTAAACAGTACACGCCAAAAAACTAGCGTTACATGCAACAGTGAAAAGACAACGCAAGGATGCTGGCCTTAGAGGCAGAGTTTCAAAGAAAGAATCATATAATCTAGCAAATAAAAAATAGAAGGTTAAAATGGACAAAAATTTTGAATAACCCTGAATTTTACTCTCCAATGTCTGTATTATTTTGTCCATTTTAACTGTTTTATTTTCACTGTTGCAGATGACACTGTTATTTGGTGTGTGATTGTAGTTTTCTGATATCAGCCAACATTCTTTACACAATTTTGATGAAACTTTGAATGATGCATTACCAGTATAGCTGGATTTAGATTACAGTATTTTGTGGTGCACAATATAACCAGTTGACAAAAGGGCTAGGGGAAGACTTGCCCAGCTTGCCAAACTGTTTCTGACATTGAACAGGCAGCATTTGGTGTTGCATCAGCTTGCAATGTGCTGTACATACAACTGGTATACCCGCTTTGATGCCTCTTGGGCAGGGCATGTAACTCTTCAGCTTTCTCCTAACAGTAGTATGCTAGAGGCATCAATTATGCAACAACTGTGTGATGCTGGGTGCAAAAATCTAAACTGATTATTACGATGTTTTGTTTTTGTAGAAATGGCAAAGAATTATCTACGATATATTGAGTCTGCATGCCATGTGTTTTCTTCTTTGTACATTCACTTATGCAAGGCTATCCAGTTAAGCAGTTACTGATTATCCTTTAGTTTTTGGATAATGACTATTAGAATCCATTAGGATGGCATTCCTTGAAAAACTGGTAGAATGAAACCAGAAAATATTAGAAAAGCTAGCATTAAAATATGAGGATTTTACTACAGACAGTGAATTACATTTGTCCTTATCTAAAATGAAAAATCATGCAACATTGTAAGACCATTCTACCTTAAATGTGATAGCAAGGGTAAGAAGCAGAATACAATTCATATACAATACTCAGCAGAATTTCAGGAGGAGAAGTAAAACAGTTTTAACTGTAATGTCCATTGGCATTTCAGCTACCAAAAGAAAAAAAAGCCCATTGCTGACACAACACTTTGTTCAGAGAGGAAACATCTTAGTTAACAGATCATCCAGAAACAGAATTGAAAATGAAGTTTCCTGACATTGTACGTATATTCAATGCAATCCTTAAAACATTATTTTTTGTTTTCCTAGGTTTTTCTCACTTGTATTAATATATATGCATTAAGAAATTGATTTCTTAATTCAACCTTTTATTTATAGGTTTATAAGGTCATTACCTGTATTGTCATGTATATAGGGTACAGTGAAATTCCTGCTTGCATGTGTTATTCAAAATGAAACACACTACCAATCTCCAATACCACAATTAGTGAGTATAACAACCTTACCTTGAACTATTCATACTTTTAAATTGAACTTCAACTGCTCTTTAAAGGGCTGTATGTTTTGTAGAAATAGTCCATCATAAATGGGAGTTTAAAAGTCCAGTTTTAATAATAATTCATTACATTTATATAGCGCTTTTCTCAGTACTCAAAGTGCTATCCACACAGGGAGGAACCAGGAAGCAAACCCACAACCTTCCACAGTCTCCTTACTGCAAAGCAGCAGCACTACCACTGCGCCACCTGTGAGGGCAGTTTTGTATTATATTTGTCTATTTTCCATATTTCTGCATAATGTTGGCCTTATACCTGTGATTGTGTTCTATGTTGAACCAAATTTGGCTCCTGCCATGTGTCTGGTGCTACCATGATACACCCGATATTTCAATACTGGAATATATGAAGCAGTGTGTGTTATGGTTTTAGACATTATCCTACACTAGTTTTTTAACCTTTCAGTTTCACATGTCTGATGTATCCTTAAATTAAGCCATTCTCCTGTTTTGGTATTTTCAAACGTATTTTAAAGCAGAAGTATTTTTCAATAACTTAAACTTCATAACATTAATTTTTTAATCTGTTGTTTGGGATACATGTGAAATGTTTAATAATGTTAAATGGTATTGTTACCTAAACCTTCATTTAACCCTGGGTATGCTGAGCTCAGCACTACTTATAAGTTTCTACAGTGCCACACTAGTTCAAATACGGTAGCAAACTTGAATACACACTTCAGTCCTTATAAACCGCCGAGATCATCTCATGTTAAAGTCTTATTAGTCCATTTTCTTGTTAGAATACTCTCATCACATGCAGTATTTAATCAGAAACTATTATCTTATGTCTACTTCTGAAGCTATTGTGGTTAATAGCCTTTCATTCCAGGCTAAAACTGCATGTCCTCTGTGTTTTTTCTTGAAATTCTAAATTGCACTGCAATTCAAAAAGTTCATCTAGAATAGTATCCTTGTCTGTACTTGGTTACAATTTTAAACCACACATCCACTTCCAGTTGCATTTATAGCATTTATAGTGTTGCTATCCATGGAAAATGAGAACAGGATTATTCTTCAGTGTCTAACCTATTGTACTTCTCCATCATTGTAAAAATGCAGCTCTGTGCTTTTCTGAACTTGAAATATATTGTTGTTATGTGTACCTTTACTCCTAAACTCAGTTACAGGCATGGATTCTTTATAGTTAAAAATTCCCTTAATTTCCAAGTTAAAAGGAAGTTCAATATACAAAAGGCATCTTGCCTGTAATTCTTTTCTTTTCGTTTTATCTCTATTGCCAAATGTTAAGTGATAAACGTTTTGCAGACAGACTCCTCCTTGTGAGCTATATCTTGCCTCTCCTTAAGTCTTAACTCCTTTTGAAAAACTCCCAGAATTGTTTAAAACCAAAGTGCTTCAAACAATTTTTTCCCATTGGTGCACGTGTTGCGGCAAGTTCCTGCCAAGTTGCCCTTTATGTTGGTAGGTAAGAATTATCTCTAAAATTCCTTTAACAATTGTGGAACAGTTCTAAAAAGCTGAGATTTTATTTGCAAAAATAAAAGATGAAGGGAAATCAAAGAGGATAAAGATGTGAATTAAAGAATGGAGAATATTTGTAGTGCGTAAAAATCAGGTAAAAAAATAAGTGTCACTGAATAAGTTTTGACTTTGGTTAAGCAGGTTTATTGCAGTGCACTAGCCCTCTGTGTTATACAACTTAGCATGTGAATGGTCAAAGCATTTGATTGCTGTCATACACATGTTGCCATCTGAAGAGGGTAGCCATCACCAGGACCTTTTCTTAACCTTACTCTCATTGTAATGTTTTAGTTTTCATAGAGTAAATGACGTAGATATTCATGAAAAGTTTTTTTTTAGTTGTTTAACAGTCTGTGTGAGGCAATCAAAAAAACATTGTCAGCTATTTGGGGCTAAGGCAGTACCCCATGTAATCAACAATGAAATTTGGACTCATGCGTGCACTTAATAAAACAAAGTATAGTACCAATGGTTTGTTCCTTAGGCTTCTTGAATGGCTGTTCATCTACCAAATGTAATGTTTTTGCTGAGAGTCCACAAATACAGTTGACTACTGGTCACGTCTCTTCTTATATAGGTCCCAGGGCAGAAAGGCCTAGGCCAGAGTTGTTTGACCTGACAGTCATCCTCCAGTTTTAGGGAAATAGAAGGGGGTTAACAGTGTAACACTCATCCTTCCCTGTACTTTCCATTTCAGAGCCAGGCAGGCGCTCCCATGACTTGCGTGTGATACAGTTTTTACCATTAACGCCATTTTCAATTTTATCCTTTTAAGACATACCCTTCACAAATACTGATTATTCTTCAAAATGTAAGTATGCACATATACCATCTCAGTGACTGCAGATTTAATGAATAATTTCGAAAAAAACCTCTGTGCTCCAAACTAGGCGTATACAGTATATAAGTGACAAAACAAAGTGACTGTGTACTGGTTAGACTTGTCACACATTGATATGCATTCATCATTTATTTTTAAATATTATATTTAACATTCATGTGGATATACTTATATATTCAGTTTAAACAAGAATGCAATCAGACTGTTAAAAAGGGAAAACAATTGTTATTCATAGGCAATGAACAACATGTAACAACAAACTATGGATAGCATTCTGGTTAACTGCTAAATGCACCCATATAAAAACTACACCAAGACAATTTAGACATGTCAGACATCTTAATAGGATGTCGTTGAACTGTGGGAAGAAAACACAATACACAAACCTTGTTGGGAATCAAAGTGAGGTTTAAGTTCCGGGAACTGACAAAACTACCCTGCTATGACACCAAATCCCCATAACACAGCAGTAAATCAAAAATGGGAAAAACACCTACAAGAGTATGGCAGTATTGGAATTTCCCCTGCAATTTTCTTCCAGTTATTGTCATGTTTATAGACAGAATAGTGTGATGTTATGATGTCACTATTTATGGGCTTCATCTTTGGCAGTTTAACATAAATTTCTCATCCAGTCAGGAAGAGAATAAATAACAATAGCTAATTCAATGCATTAAATAACTTTTTAATGTATTACATAATTGAGGTCACTTATTGGACCAAGTATACAAACATATTAATTGGTATACAGTAGAATATCAAACGCACAACAGTGAAAATATACTGGAGAGTTAAGATAAGATAGGCAATTTTAAAGAACAATAAAGTGGCATCTTTAGGTTATAAAGTAAACTTAATTGTTGTGATCATTTGCCAGCATGTAGGTTAACCATCAGGAATAATCCATTTCAGAATAAGTACAAGAGGACAAACTAGCATTTTGAAAAGTATAGAAGAGCAAATAGAAATCACTTAAGATACCAAGTTGGAGAAAAAGATCATATAAGGAACTAAAATGATGGCAACAAATGGCCTTCAGAAACAAGGATGTAGGCCTGCTATACGTTTGAGTTTGCCTTGTGAGAACGAGAACTCACAAAAGAAGACTGACTTGCATCAAGATGGGACTATAAGCATGTGTTTTTCCCCTTTAATCTTTGTGACACATTTGTAGCTTTGAATGAAATGGTTTGAATTGACTCATTATGTTCCTCTGTCCATTTTATGTTACCAGAAGGAAGATTATTACACTTACAACATTTTTGTAGGTTGTGTCACTTTCCACTTGTTACTAATATTTTTACTTGGGCTTTTCAAAACTTGCTTCTGCCTTTGCACACAATTTACCATATGGATGCCAATAAATATTGACCAGTGCATTTGACTTATAACTCATATGACCAGTGCAGAATTGGGCTAAAGGAAGGAGCTATACCTGAACAGTGTGATTAATAAAAAGTTCAATAAAACACAGTCTATAACAGAAAAGTTCCTGTACTTCTGGAAGCTGCTGTTTTAAGAAGTAGTGATGAATGTGCAAGATGCTATGGAAAAGAAAGCTTATTGAACTGGGTTATGGTGACACACTTTAGTACCACCCAATATCATAAACAAAAACAAAAACACTAGAGAGTCCTGATATATTGCAGTAAAGATTTTGTTATAGAAATAAATGTGAAGGACAGGTGGTAAGGAATCAGTAAAACAAATTGCTCATGATTTACTACACAAATATTCCTTTCTTTCTTACAGTGGGAGCAAAGGCCCTTTTTCCCTTCATAGCACATATATATTTCATTTTGAGAAAGGACATTTTACTTTGATAGGAAGGCACCTTAGGCTGTTCTGTATATATCCGTAAAGCCACTCGAGGTGTTGCTGATTCTTGGTTGCCAGCCTTTTCCTGTTGCTTGCCATATCTACATATACAGCACTGTATGAGGCCTATCTATCTATCTATCTATCTATCTATCTATCTATCTATCTATCTATCTATCTATCTATCTATCTATCTATCTAT
>JANRMT010062842.1:16132336-16180100 GCA_026402145.1 Polypterus bichir lapradei | reverse complement strand
TATCTATCTATCTATCTATCTATCTATCTATCTATCTATCTATCTATTGTTTGTTTGTTTGTTTATTTATCTACTATATTTAGCTGTTTAGTTTACATTTCATTGAAAATTTAAAGTAATAAACCCTTGTTTTATGTTTCTCCCTCAGGCTCTTTGATGTATGCACAGTGTCAAGGACTGATCGAGAGACCAGGCTGACTTTGGTCTTTGAACATGTTGATCAGGATTTAACTACCTATCTAGAAAAAGCTCCTGAGCCAGGTGTGCCACCTGAAACAATTAAGGTACAATGCAGTGGTATTTGCCCTTCTCATTTTACGTATTTTTAAGTTAGAATGAGAGTTTATCTTGAATTACGCTATTTTTACACACAACACTGTTAATAAATCCTGCTGTTTGGGAAATTTTCACTGTTAGCTAAACAGATATGTTTTGTATTACCGCATACATGATTGAAACAAAACTGTACATTTAGTGTAAATATTTATATATTTTTGTATGTATGTCGTTTATGTGTTTTTCCTGCCTAATATTTTGTGTTGTATTCTTTTTTTTTTTTTTTTTTTGAAATTTTGTTAATTTTATTGCAATCATTCCATACAAATCAATCAATTTTTACAAAACGTAGGATTGAGAACAAGTCAACCCCCATCCCTGAGAAAGAGGGAGCATGGCCAGCGGAGTAAAACTTAAGGCTTGTAAACATACCTAAATTGATGAGTTTGATAAACCAATAGAGATGAATGGAGAAGAAAAAGAAATACAGAAATAATTGCTTCCTCTGTGCTTTAGAGCTTATTCTAAAATATTACTGATTAGATCCTGCCATATTTTGACAAAAATCTGTACCGATCCTCTGAGTATTTGATTTTTTCCAATTTCAAATAGAATAAAACATCGGTTTCCCACTGACTTAAAAGAGGAGAGTTAGGATTTCGTTCAGTTTAGCAAAATATGTCTGTGTGCCAAAAGTGTAGTGAATGCAATCACAGTTTGTTTGTCCTTCTCCACTTGTGTTATATTCTTGACTGTACATGTTAACTGGAAGTGCTGTACAAAAAATTTTATTTCAACCAGCTAAATGAATTACATTTTTTTCCTAGTATATCTAATGTCTAAGTGATGTTGAATATTTGTTAAATGGAATAAATCTGCAAAATTTTGTGAGAATAGCTTTAACAGTCTGACTTGTAAGAAGAGCACCTCACAAGGTGCACAGACATTGAACCTGTTAAATCAGTGAACTTTTTTCTACAGGCGTGGTGTAAGCCCTATCCAAGTGAGACTGAGTTCTACATTCTTCCCTGTGTGATTACTAAAAAGAAATTGTGTCTTTACATTATTAAGTAATTTAAAGTTAATTGCCAACCATTCTGACAAAAAATAAAGCTTACTTGATGTAAAAGAAAGCCTTACTTCTGAACTTTAGTTTGACTTAATATATCAACATACACTAAGCAGTAGTAAAAAAATGTATAATTAAAGGCTAGACTCTCATATTTTTCATATTAGAATGGGCTGGCATATTTGGAAGAAATCTAAAAGCAGTGTTTAATATTTACCCTCCCAAAATTTTTTACTTTTTTCTTTTTTATAAAATTAATTGTAGAAAGTGTTGCTTTGCACAAGTACGTTCTTGTAAACATGCAGCAGATCTTGGTGGCCTCAAATGTCAGGCAGTTTTGTTTCTGTTCATGTAACGACAAATGAAGCTCTCCTTTTTCCCACTACAGTGAAATACCACATTGAAATTACAGTGGTTCTTTTTCCAGCGTGTTGACATGTTTCAAGCTGATGGCCACATCATTCACCTATTCCTAAACTTACTAGAAACCAGTTCATAAAAAAGAAAAGACTTTGTTGCAGTTTTGCTAATATCACTAAAGTGATTATTAAATTAATTATAAACCAATTTAGTTTGCTTTCAAAAAATTAAAAATTGACACCCAAAGGCATTTGAATTTTGTCCTTTTTTCTGGGCTGTAGTGTTTCAAAATAGTGCATCAGGTTTGTTAAGGTGTAATCAACAATAGGCAGAGGGTATCTCTTTTTGTATATTATCGCTAATCACAATTTTAAGCATTTGATTTATATTTTAACAGGAAGGGACATGTCACATTGACTGTCTTAATCTGGAAGCTGAAAGGTAAAAAGATTTAGTATTTGTTATTAAAGAATCCAAGTGAGAAACAGATAAAAGGAGAACAGAGAAGTGTAAGATGAACAACAAAACAACAAGCCCTGCAAGTTTTGTGGACTTACCCTAATAGATGTTTATCACCTGACCACCTCAAGGGGGTGACTCAACTACTTGCCCACCTCAAACACTCCAAATAATACATCTCTCTGTCAGTGTCTTAGTCTGTCACTCATTCTCTGTTATGCCTAGCTTCTGTTCTTCTTGCAAGTGATTTCAGCCCCATTTCACCTGTCTACTCTTGAGTCTAAGATCCATTGACATGACACAGATCTAGATTTCCTCCAAAAGTTACTTCCATTTTTAACCACCTTTAAAAGGTCAAAGTGGCAACGTGTCACATGACTTATGACCATGAGCTGCCCTTTTTCCAGCCTCACCCTATTTTTTAAATAAGGGTTTGGCATCCCTAGTACCAACTAGGTTACCTGCTCTCTCATGTCCCAGGTCACAGCCCTCTCTTTTTTTTGTGCCGACCTTCCTGCTGATCCAAAACAATACACAGGCAGGGCTTATAAACCCCTAGCAGTGCCCTTCCTCCCCACATTTATGTCCAGATGTGCATCACTGCTGTCAGTGCTTCTTTTACTTTGTGTTTCACATAACCTTACTAGGCCATGTTCTTCATCATTCTTTCCCATTTGCCAATTTCTTTCTCACTGGTCTACCCTTTGCAGTGTCTTTGCAGGCACATAATATGTACATTAACGTTTATTTTCATATTGTTTAATGTTTTTATTTAATTTTATTTTTTAAAACAATATTTGAATAGGAAACACATCATTTAAAAATAAAAATACATGATTCCATCCATTTACCCCGAACCCTTTCATAGTGTAGGATAATAAACTTAACATTCAAATCATTGAGATATTTCTGATGACAGAAAAACTGTAGAAAATCCACTTCAGAATAGGGAAATGTATAACCACTACACAATCAGTGATCAGACTCTATTGAATCTGAGGTGCCTGGGCTATGAAGCAGCACCACCACCATGCCACTTAAGACTGTTTCAGCTTGCTAAAAAGTGCCATATTCTTACAGCTTTAGGATTTTGTAACATCACCATTAGAAAGAAAATTGGGTATCAATTTTGGTCATTTTTGGAGTGGAGTGATTGTGAATGCTGACATATTTTTAGTCAAAAAATCTGAACGTGTATATCACTATATTAAATACAAGCATGGTCCAAGAAGTAGATGCAGTATTTACAAAAGGTTAATTTCAGGAGGGATAATGTGGCGGCACAGTATAATGGTGCCTGTTACACTCAGATTTTTTTCTAGATCACAGCCTGGTTACCTCCGATATCACAAATGATATCACAAATGCATTTTTTTACATTAATTAGAAGCTATAAATGGACCCAGTATAAGTACATGTTCATGCATCTGCTCCATGATAAAATGGCATCCTATCCTTGTCTTGTGCTAAGTACCCCTGGCAAAGGTTCTTGCTCTACATCAGGGGTTTCAGATTCAAGGCATGCAGACTGTATCCAGCCATTTGACAATTTCAAAGAAGCCTATTGATCAATATTTCAAACTTGATACAAACGCCCAGCAATGACTGTTAGTTTTTTCAAAGAGACCCTTTAACATGTGTTTCATAAATAACCTGTATCAGTGTTCCTCTCATTTTTATATATATAGCACAGTCCGTCGGTACTACTTAAATGTGTTTGAATGGAAACTGGCTGCTTATAGTGACACAACAAGAAAAAAGTGAAAAGAGGGTGACGTGCCACATGCCATTTTGATGTGGTCAATTGCCAACCTATCTTGATGTGCTTTAGTACAGGTGTAAACTAAGTTTTCTTTAGCTACAAATTCTTGTGTGCGTCCCATCTTAGCCAAATTTATCCACTGACATCATTTTTTAACTCAGTGCTGATTTTGGTTGGCTGCTGATGGCTTTCCTAGCCCACTGCAGTGTCCAAAAGAAAGAAAACTGATGAAAGAGGGAAGACAGTTTCAAGAGAGACATGAGGCAGAATGTACAATTGTGATGAGCAGAGAGATGTCTTGTTTGCACAGAAAATGTTATAATTGCTTGTTGATATATTTTGGTTTGCGTTTGGTATATACTGTAAAGTGTTATTTTTGGCCCTGAATTAAAATGAGTTTGATACCCCTACTCACTGTGAATCATTATTTTTTAAAGTAATTTTAAGAAATGGATAGCTGGGTGGATATGGGGCACATTAATGTGCCTCTCTCTTTGATGAAGGTATAAAGTAGTTCCATGAGGTATTATTTTGTTTTAAAAACAGGATTTAGCATCTGAAAATAAAAACAGAAACCTCCAAGCTTTCTCAGCAAGTTATAAACACAGTGTGGTGTGCCTGCCCGTGGGCATGAGTATATATATTATTTTTCTATATTCTTTTTAATTTCCATTGCGAGAACTGACATGATTTGGTATTATTACACACACTTTTATGTAGAGTTTATGCAAGTGAATTTTTGCTATTTTTAGGCTTACAATACTGCAGCAAAACATTTGCGAAACCATACCTCTAATATACAATGCCAAACATTCCTGTGATCACGTGGCAATTAAGCAAAACCACAAACTGTTATAATGTGGCTTATTTCAATGACATTACAGCTAATAATTAATTCCTTTTGAAAGCTTCTTTTGCAAAGGTAAAACATGCATCTGCTTGTAAATGTAAAGGAATACAAAGGTGGATGAGAGCTTTTAAAACTGGAAATACAGCCCTTATCTCAGCCAAGATTACATTATCTAAAAAGTCAGATCAAAAGATATATAACAGTTTCCTTCTAAGTGAAAACAATACAGTAAAGACATATTTCCCACACTTTTTTTCCATTAAACTCCTCGATCATATTTCTTCCACCTTAGCCCTGAAGCTCTAAATGAATAAGGTCTCAGCAATGAACAGATACATCTTATTTGCTGTTCAAAATATTTTAAAAGTACTGTACATTTTGTACAGACAGTCTACATGGCACTAAACTTGAAGGTGCTTGTAAACTCATTTGTCTTGATGAATAGACATTACGTTTGATGCTACAAAATCTGGAAAACTATAAGTGAATACCCATATGCAAGAAATAAAGGGGAAAAATGCTTACTATTAAATTAAAAAAGGTCATCTTGTTTTTTGTTCTTACCAAACCTACATGCAATTTTATGGGAGAGCAGCACGGCTCCCTTTCAGCGTTAAGAGTCATGGAATTTGATTTCAAGTGTATGTGTTTCTTCACACGACTATTTTTGCATTGTAATGTCAGTAATTATTACTTCATACAACACTTTGTGAGAAAGACCCTGTATAACAATATAGATTGATGTATATTTTCATTGATACTGCCTATTGATTAACCTATTGGCAATTTGTTCATGTTCTTGTATCATTTCCTCATTTTATGTCTAAATCATTCTTATCCTGTCTGTGTGATTTGTCCACCCACGCAGGGCTCATTACCTCAGGACAGTTGGCCTTTGGGCCACAGTTGTTTATTATGAATATTCACAGCTTTAACATTTCTATCCGCTATCCTAAAGTGAGCATAAGTTCCAAGGGAAGCTAAAAATGTGGAAGAGCAAGCTAGAAGCAAAGGGTATTGATAATAAATGTTGAGAATAGCAAAGTGATGAAAAAAACAAGGGAAGAACAAGAAGGGAAATGGCAAATGTGGATAGATGCATGGAAATAAACTGCAAAATATGTCAATATATGAGTATCTTACAGATAGATTAAGCAGTTAGGAACACAATATATACTGTAAGGCAAATTAAATTACAACACCCTAATAGGGAAGAAAGAACTAAGAGTAAAAGTGAAGATGCATCTATATATCAGTGCCAACAATATTACATTTTGTAGAATCTTGGATAATACTGTATAAACAAAGATCAGTGGAAATTAAGTATTTTAGGCAAGTATTATAGGTAAGTGTTAAGGAAAACAAAAAGAGACAAGGTCATTAATATGTTATAGCCTTTAAGAGACAAGGAAGAAAAAAGAGAACTGGAAATTCAACCAAGTTATAGAAATAAACCAGTTATTGTGGTATGGATATTATAATAAGGATAAATGAAGCAAGGTATCCTAAAAGTGTTTGAAATGAGGTGTGAATGAAAAGGACCTAGGGTAAGACCTAGAAGGGTATAGCAAGAAAACATCAAAGAAGCAGCAAGAAATATATATAACCATGGGATATGTGAAGACCCTGGAAAAAGACATAATAAAATCAATTGTCATGACCCCAACACTGTAAGGTATAATGGGAGAAGAGGAAGTGACTAAGGAAGTCATCCTTGGTCATTTTTAAGATTATACTAGGTATATGTGCTTTAAAGCATCTTTAAAAGTTTAAAGTAGAACCAGCTGTTTCTCCTTAAGCTATTAGAGTTTCCAAATTTTAATTGAAAGCAAGAAAAAAATTCTGTTATAAACTTGTACTAAAAGAGGTTTGGAAATATGTTCTTCAGTTCTTCCATGGGTTTGTTGAATGCATTACTGAAGAATAATATACATAGCAAAGAAAAAATCTAAAATATATTACAAAGAATTTTCCAAGATGTGGATTTTTCTCCTTAGGAACAAGTTTGTCTAACTTGAACTTAAGAAAAGTAAGACTTTAAAAACGCTTCATAAAATTGATGTTATACACTGTCTTCTTTTTTCACTGTTATTCTTTGCTAGCACTTGCATCTTTAAAATATTTGTTATGCCTGTTCTCTTTTGATGTAGTATCCTTTTGTTTGTTTTTTTTATTTTAATCCCAATTTTATGTATTATTTCATTTTCACCTTTTTAGCTGAGTGAATGTTCTCCAGATTTATATTTTTATTAAATGTGTTTAGCCTGTGTCCATTGTGAATTTTGATTGAAGATTAATCGCTTAACAAATAAATATCCTTTTCATTTTTTATTTTATTTGAATTAAGACTTAAATATTACACCAATAGCATCATCCACTCATTCACCCTTCAACTGTAAAACCTACCTTTTCCAGTTTTTAGCCGCAGGCAACCTATCCTGCAGCATTGGGCAAAAGGCATTAACCCATACTGGATGAGATTTTTCTCCAACTAAAGGTACTCATAAACTCTTCAAAGGTGATCCAAAGGTGATCCAGCCTGTCTGAGATGTGGGAGGAAAAAGTAGGGTTTTCAAAGAGGGGAAATGTATGTACAGTAATCCCTCCTCGATCGCGGGGGTTGCGTTCCAGACCCCCCCGCGATAGGTGAAAATCCGCGAAGTAGAAACCATATGTTATTTTTATATATTTTAAGCCCTTATAAACTCTCCCGCACTGTTTATAAATATTCCCCGCAGAGTTATACAGCATAATCCCTTTGTATTCTCTTAGATATTAGGTAAGATTCATTGAAATTATGTATATAAACACACTGTTTATATACAGTAAAACCTAAATATTATTTTAAAGATATTGAGTGTCTCCGATATCACATATGTTACAGCCATTACGATAGACAGGCCACCAGCAATAAATACGTACAATGCAAGAAAAATAGTATACAGTAAATGTGTGTACATTGACACTAAACGTACATACATGTACTAAGCACTGTAAGAAGAAAATTAATTATGGTTACTCACCAACAATGACACGATAACTTGTCCGATAACAATGAGTTTAATTTTACTGCACAACAAAGGAGAGCGTTACAGCCATTGTAAAGGAGCCACTTCAGGCGATTGTGTAGCACTGCCGTTGTTCTTCTTCTGGCAGTCTTCAATCCAAATCCCTAAAGCAGATTCCATCCAGACTACTGCCTTATTACATCCACTTACAACTCGTTTTGCACCCTGGTTAAAAGGACACTGCAGCCGTAGATCTTATATTCCTTTCCTACTTTTTAAATAAAAAGAATCGTAGCCTTCAACAAATCCAAAACGTTTACCTTTTCGGCAATCGTTAACATCTTCTTCTTGCGCTTGGGCACAGCCCCTGAAGCAGTAGCAGATTGTTTTGGAGCCATAATGAAGGGCTTGACTATGCACAAAGATAAACACTAAAGAGCACAACTCTTTACACAGCGAAACACGTTGATGCTGAATGAGCGAGACGAGACTTCCTGGTTAACACTGCATTCAGCACGCAGGAGCTCAACTGCGTGCTCTGATTGGTTAGTTTCTTAGTCAGGAGAACTTAACTGCGTGCTCTGATTGGTTAGCTTCTCAGCCATCCGCCAATAGCGTCCCTTGTATGAAATCAACTGGGCAAACCAACTGAGGAAGCATATACAGGAAGTAAAAAGACACATTGTCCGCAGAACCCGCGAAGCAGCGAAAAATCCACGTTATATATTTAGTTATGCTTTCATATAAAATCCGCGATAGAGTGAAGCCGCGAAAGTCGAAGCGCGATATAGCGAGGGATTACTGTATTCCACAGACAGCAACCAGGACAAGAATAAAACCCAGGTCTATAAAAGCTTTATGTGTGGGTCATTTTCTCTGCAAGTCAAGGAACATTTATATAACTAAATATGTAAGCCATTCTGCATGTCTGTTTGTTTGTGTGTTTGTTCATTAATCATGCAACAATGGCTGAACCATACATTTTGCAAGTGCCTCCTCATTGGTCCTCCTTAAAATACCGGCTATATTTCATATTGGAGAGAGGGGTGCAATGCAAAAGCCGGCACTGAAACAGGGACTACAGTTCCCATCAGACAGAAGTAGTACGCTATGGATGATGGAGAACATTGTCATCAGCATGCAAGTTTTCTACTGGCCAAAGCGCGATTGTACAGTTTCTTCACAAATAATCTGGATAACAGTGTCACTCTCTCGCTGGATTTCAGCTTTTTTTCTAACACTGTCTTGTCTCATCATGGGTTGTGGTTAGCCGTGTTGAATTTCCAAAAGTACATTTTCCCCTGCTTATTTATATCAGCAATGCCAGGTAATTCAGCTAGTACTTAATAAAAAATAAAGTACCCAAAGAAGTCACATTCCAGTCATTTACTGCCGTAGCTTACATTTCACTGGTAAGATTTTAGGAAGCAACAATTAAACCTTGACTTTCATCTTGTCGTGTTTAGGGAAGATCTCACTAGTATTGCAATCTAACCAACTGTACTGAACCTTCTTCTATGAAACTGAACAAGTGGCACAAATAGACATATAGAATACTTTTATGGGTCAGTAATGCACCTCACTGCATGAAGCTATTACTTTTTGAGTCTGAGTAAGCCTTTTTAAGCCATACGTAGTTTGTTTTGTTGAGATTATTCTGCTCTCTGCTTTCATTTAATCTAAACCCAGAACATGCCCAGGTAGATGAAGTAAAAATTAAGTTTAAAGCAATGCACATATCTTTAATAATTTGATATGATCTATTACAGTATCTGAATTTATTAGGTGTCAATTAGGCCTAAAGAATTTGCATTTCTATACTGTGTCATATAGAGTTAATACTGTATGGGGAGATAAAAAAGCCTGCTGTTTTTGGATCTTTATATTTTGGATTTAGTTATTTGCCACATTTTACATTAGCATCTGCCTGTCCACAAGAGGGAATTTTTTGAGCATATTAGTGATTTATTTTGTAATTTCCATTCTGCTGTCAGCAGAGGTTTGTGCTGTCTCTCAGCTCTGGGAAAGTCCCAGCCTGACACATGTGTCCCATGTCTGTATCTGTGCTTTTTCCAGGTGCACTGGTTTCCCTCCCACATCCCAAAGACATTCTTGCTTGCTTCATCATTGAGTCTACATTGGCCAGTGGACCTGTGAGCTTGAATATGCCCTTTTATATGCCGGTTTTGTTTTCTGTATTGTTCTTAAAGCTGGCAGGCCCCACAACTCTGTAATGAACTGAAGTCTTCATTATCCTTGGTGGCTTGGCTAGGTTTTTGTGTTTCTTCATACATGCACTGCTAGTCATCCTGTTACTTTACTCACTTAAAGCCAGGATACTGCTGAATTATTTCCTTGTTTCCTTTCTATTTGGAAATTAGTTCAGCACCATTGTGTAAATAGGAGCTCTGCAGTAGTTAATCTGCCATTATCAAAGTATCACCCAGAACCCATTGAGCAAAGATTTTAGATTTGTTTTCTTGAACTAAATTTCAGCTCCTGCCATTTATATACCCTACTTGTATACAGTTCTGCAAGTATCCAACTTCCAAAAACATTAGGAAAAACTCTTTCACCCATCAGTCTTTTTATCAATGCAACATCTCTAGATTTACCTGTCTGCGCCAACATGTTCTCACTTAAACACACACCATGTGAATCAGTAAAGTATGTAACTTTACATATGTAACAGTCTGTACTTTTTCATTATTTAATTTGACAAGGTCAGTTAACATGGTTTTGGTCTAATTTAGATTGAGCAGCAGGGAAGTACTTACATGGCCTCATTTTATCTTCATTTAGAGTATTCAGGAAAGGTCTATAAAAGACACTCAGATATGGAGCAATGCATGAGAATGGCATTCTATTAGAATGGGAAGATTTGCAATGAAAAACAGAGCTAATAAAGTTGTGATGTAGATGGGATACCATTTGAGTTCTTCAGGATCACCAAAGGATATTTCATTTAAGGTTATGTGTGAAAGTCATTTCACTGACCAACTTTTGAAAATAGCTTGGTTTATCTTTTTTTGTTTAATAAATTTGATCTCATAAATGGACTTATTATTGGACAGTTGCTCTGATTTGTTATGCCAGCAGAATGCTGAGGTTCTTACAAGGCAGTCTGCAGCCATGTGTGGAATAGGTAATTCTTGATGTGTAGTCTTTTCTTTTTTAACTATTACTTCCTTATCCCCTTCATACTTCCCATGCTCTGTATGGTCTGTATATTTCTACTGTGTATACAGTATAGTAAAATTTTGAGGATAACAGAAAACTAATGATTTATCAAAAGCACATTCAGTGTGGAAATATTTATAAGCAAAGAGCAGAAGCAAATCCAGGTATTGTGGTTGTATAGAGAACAAAAAACAAACAAACACAGAGAATTTAGGGAAAGTTCTATAAAGTTTCTTATTCCATTCCACTGCACAGTGTCTATTTTAGATTCAACAAAATATGAGCTTTTCTAATACAGTTTTGAAGACAGGAATGGCGCTAATAGACAGAAAATGATTAAAGTCAATAGACTGTATACAGTAGATAAATACTGAAAGTTACTATATTAGATAAACAGATGGAGAAACTTTTATACAAAGCACATCATATCCTAGCTCTAAAGGTTTGGAGCCTGAGAAACAATCCATTCAAACCCTCCACTTGGGAATCAATGAAAGGATCCTTTGAATGAAATGAGCTGGAAAGACATCAAGCAGTTGTCCCTGCCTCAGGAGTGTGACTGGGGGTATCCAGCCTCTGCACTGTGGAGTCCTGTCTCCTGGTCATAATGAGGAGGTTAATGAATCATAGGGAGAGAATTACACAAATGTTAACGGGCAGATGTCCTGCATTATGCCTTCCTACAATAACTGATATTGTTTCTCTGGGCATATTTACATAATAAAAGATGTACTCTATAAGCGTGTTTTGACTGCCTATAGAGCTTTTATTTGTCACCATAAGGTTGGCTCATTGCCTTACTTTCTGCATGTTGTGAATGTGATCATGGCTAGTCCACGAACTGTAGCCTTGCAAATTTAATAAGTAATAAATTTAGAACCATTTTATTGCCATTATGTCAAACGCTGACACTGTGGTGCTATTTTTGATAATTCATTAAAACCCCACACTTTGTTAAATATTTTGCTGAATATTGTTTCCACTTGCAAATAGTATAAAGACAGCAGATAAAATATTTTTGTCATGCATTAAGTATATACTTTATGTTTTTAGATATTAGCCATGAATTAATTGTTTTTGTTTTTCTTTTACTGTGTATTTATTGTTACCCACTGGTTATTGCAGGACGTTTTCATGGAAAGGTGTATAGACATTTATAAAGGGTCATCCAAATATTTGATTCTTTATGTCTTTCTTGCTGGGTATATGTTTGGTGTGGGATTGCTGTCCTGACCGGGATATAATCACATGCCAACCAATGCTGCTGGCTAACATGTTATGTATGAATTGAGACAGTCATTATCCCTCCATTCTTGTTATCCACCAAAGAGGCAAAATAGCAAGCAGAGAAACTGAACTGTGTCATATCAAGCCTCACATCTTCTATAAATGACTGAGGAGCTGGATTTTCACCCATGACGTTAAAGGTTCATATCTCACTGTGAGCTGACATTCTGGGAATTTAATGAAATGTTGAATAGGTAAGTTATATTGCACATAAGTAGTTTGAAAACATTGATGTTAATTAGTATGTCATAATCAATAGTGGTAAGGCATAGTTCTGTCACACAGCTTTTGAGTCCTGAGTTCAAATCCTGGTCATATGTGTACTATGTTTTTTTCATATTTGCATGAATTTTACCTAGTTATTATCACGCATCCTGAAGATCTGCTGGTAAGGTTGTTTAACAACCTTGACCTACATGAGTTATTGTGGGTTTGCCGGTGAGTGCTTCCTGTAGTGGACCGGTGTCCTGTCTAGGTCTAGTTCCTCCCATGTGTCCAATGCTGCTATGGTAATAGATAGATAGATAGATAGATAGATAGATAGATAGATAGATAGATACTTTATTAATCCCAAGGGGAAATTCACATAATCTTCAGGACCCTAAAATTGTCTTAAGAGGGTAAAATAAATGTATGGGTGGATGGAATAGGAAGTGAGAATGGCCAACATCATAGTAGTTCTGATTTGAGCTCTACGACAATGAGGTTCTGCCTTCTTTCTAGAGCCCTGTGTAGTTATGACATATCAGTACAGTACTTTATTATTTCCAATAACTGAAAAAATTATTGAAAATTTAAAAACATCTTATTGTTTTCTTGTAATAGATGGATACTGACAAAGCATGTTAAATCATGTTTGAAAAAAGTTTCTGAGAAACTTTTAGAAAAAAAAACAAAGACTGCAGAAAAGAAAGGCACACGCCAAAAGAAAAAGCTTCAGGGGCTAATGAGAAGAAAAGAAAGTAAAAAAGAAAAGCCTTCTGAAAAATGAAAAGCAGGTACTTTGAGACAGCTGCCCTGTAGAAATGTCATCAGTCTGCTCAGTGCCATTTGCCAATGTTTTCTGGGTGAGTGTACATGGCATTGTTTCAAGTTTCTTTACTCTCCAACCACTTCCCCCTCCCCTTCGCCCCGGTCATTTTTTTTAATCGCTGACCAGCTGGCTCGTTAGTTGAATGGCTCAGTGGGCCCCTCTCCATGTTTCTTGTGAGGTCTTGGCAGGGTGGCCTGGTATGCTGCTTGCAGCCGGTGTCAAAGCAGTCATGCGGCAACGCTGTAGTTTTGACACCCCCCCCCCCCCCACCAACCCCACGCTCCCTTCAGCACTCCCCCTTCTCTTCCTTAACCCTCTCACCCAAACCTTGTCTACCATCCTATGTTTAATATGTTTGCATGCTATCATACAGTACCAGGAAAACATCTGCATAAGTGTGTTTGTGCTGTGTTACTAGAGGTGCTTGGATCCCTTTAGACGCATTCTCTGGAGCTGAACAAGTGGATACAATTAGCTGCAATCCACAGACAGCTGCGGGGAAGTAGAGACCCATTGGGCCTCACAGAAACACGTCTTTCCGGCTAGTCCTAGTGTCAGCTATCAACATCTGCCACACTCCAGGCTCTGCCTCCCTCCTTCTCTCTGTCTCTGTCTCTCTCTTTCACTCTTTTTTGTTATTTTTTTCTATAGTCCCTTCTGTCAAAATGTTTCCTGGGATCCGGTGAATTTTCTTCCAGCCTTTCGGAGAAAAAATACTTTTTGCCACTAACTGTCGGAGTCAAGCAGCACTCATTTGTATATGTACATACTGTATTTGTCTGGTGCTACAGTAAGTGAATTATTTGGTATGCTTCCAAAATGAAGCTCTGAGTGGTTCTTATAGTTTGCAGTTCATATTTAGGACACATAAAAAGAGCACTTCCTTCTGCAGCTGTCATCCAAAATGCTGTGAGTATTTGTATCAAGCTGAAAGGCAGCTATTTAGTTTGTCGGCTGTACCATGCGATGTGCATGTTTGAGGGCTGGAAGTCAACTGGCTTATGAGGGAAGATGAGTGTTTGAAACCTAACCAGGCTAAGGCAATGCATTTGGTGGCTCAAACTATAAACTCTCCTGTTTTCACTTCTCAAATAAAATTATAAATAAATTTCAGTGTAAAGACATCTTGTGACTAACTTTGATTTTGATCTGCTTCTTCTTGTTTATGCAGATTCCATATTCTTCCATTGTTTATGGTGATGTTCACCCTCAATCCAAAGAAATGTCATTGTAGGTATTGGCAGTTCTTAGGTTGCTTGGTTCTAATAACTGTGGGAATGACCTTTTTTGAACTGGTGTCCAGACTAGAATTGGCTGTTTGTAAGCATAAGCCTTTGTTTCACATGACCGTGTACTTGAAAAAACAAGTTTGGAAAATTGTTGGATGGAAAAAATATACTATATGGTTCGTTGCAATTATTACCATACTTTAAATTATTCACCACATACTTTCACACAGTTTGCACTGCTACGTTAGCAAACAAGCTTTCTCTGAATGCTGATGTTGATGGTATTTTGATGTTACAGCAAATAAATACTGTACCCAGCAAACTAAAGGTAAAATCACAGAAAATGGCCTGCTTCTTTTGATTTGGGCATGTCAAAATGCAGAATGCACAAATGATGTTAATGTGGAAGATGTGATTTCATTTTTCATCAATCTTCTATTACTAATGAAAACATTTTAAAAATGAAAGAGAGAGAGATCACATCATTAATAATTATTACATAAAAATGCTTTCTGATTTTTTTTTAGGTAAGTAAGACAGAAATTTTGACTTAGAGTAGTTATACAGTATAAGCACAGGAGTGGATGAACTGGCGTTCCAGCAGGGTTTGAGGAAAATACCCTACCTGGCCAGGAGGCCATAATGGAAAAACTGTAAGAATGGAGGCACAACCTGGTGTTTCAATCCCATTATGGAGGAACAATTAATTAACAGGCAATAATTCCCCCAGAGCGAAGGTTGTAATGCTCCTCTGACTGGGTCCCACTTTGAAAACCCACAGGGTTGCCTTGAATTTGTAGCACAGAAGAACAACCCTTTTTTATGCACAAAATTATTAAAAAATATTGTATAAAGTTACCTTCAGGCTATGTGTATAACTTGTATATGAAACATAAATACATTTTGTGTTTAGACTTGGATCCCATTCAAAATATATATCATTATGTATATGCAGATATTACAAAATCCAAATATATCTGAAACCTGAAATATTTTTAGTCCCAGGTATTTCGGGTTAGGGATGCTCAGTTTATGTAAGGCAGGGGGAATGCAAATGTTTACACGTAAGGGATACACACTAATCATGGAGCTGTAGAGTGACACAGATGCAAGTAAGAATTTCACTGTATTCTCTACATGTGACAATAACGACCATATAAACCTATAAATATCTCCTACTGAGTTGTTAACTTCACCCAAAAAAGACTCTTAAGCTAACAGAATGTCATGATAAAAAATATGCTTTTGAGCCTTCAGTAATTAAATAATTGATGCATTTTGTAAGGTGGACATGTCTCATGTACACCAGTATTTTAAGAGTTAACTCTTGTTAAGAAAATAATTCTCCAAATTGTCTTTTAAAGCAATACATGTTTTTAATGGTTATGGAGAACAAGTAAACAGTAAACATGGAAAACTTAACAGGCTACATGAGGTCATCTGAAACACTGCAGTAGCCTTTTCTTAACCAGGCAGTAGCTTCAATACAATCTGCCTTTTCCACACATTCAGTGATTATCTTTCTCTCAGTGTAAAGTTCTATCTTGTGAGCCCAACCACTATAACAGGAATGCATATGGAGAGATGGGCACTGTTTAGCAGAAAGTTTGTTTTTTTCCACTACTAAAGTCTTTGTTGTGATCTGGTTATTATTAGTGTCAAAGTGATTAACTTTTCCTCTATGATGCTGCAATGGGCATGTGAGGTGAAACCCCAGTACAACTCATTAGGCTTTTAAACTATAGTACTTGCTTGCTGCCTTTATTGGAGCTTAGGTTTTACAGTATGCTTCATGGTCTGAGGTCAAAGTTGGACATTAGTCATAAGGAAGAATTGCCACATGTTCAATGCAGAAAAAGTCATTGTCATGTTTGTAAAAATTATTGAGACTTTGTTTCATGGGTTTTGGATGTCATAGAATTTTGTGCTCATATTTTGGTTTTGCTATTGAAATGTTTATAACAATGTGGAAAATAAATAATTTTCTCTAGTGATACAATGTTGTTTATTTTATGGACACCCCCATTTTGAGAATTATTTGTTGCTAGGCAGGGTGAACCAGAAGTGTGCAGCATGTGACATTACCAGGCTGAAGTTGTAAAGGTCAAGCCATGCATGTTTTGGTTGTCCAAATTTTGGATTCTCTCAAAAGTCCTTTGTATCCATTCTTTGTTGGATTAAATTTGTGGTTATGAATATGTGTGCCTTGCTTTTTGACTATGATTTCTGACTTATAATTTATCTGTGATTACGTTTCATTTTTATATTTGGTTTTTAAACTTTCCACACCATTTCCTGATTGTGATTCTTAATACACACCCTTACTACTCTTTGCTTAACTTTCCATCATACAAATTTGACTCTTGGCTTGAAATTTTTGACCTATCAACATCTCCTAATTCTAGTTCTATTCAAAGATGCTGCCCCCATATAGTCAGTACAAGCACAGGCATAGCTGGGTCAAGAGTAAATTTACATGGAAACTATACTCAAAGATAAAGGCATGAGAGAGTAAAATTTAGGCAAGTGTAATTATGTATGAAAGTGGTATCAGAGATGAGTATGGGACTTTACAGGGGTATAGTCATGTAGTCTTGTCTATCATTTTGTATCTCAGTACAAGTTGCTAATTTTTTTTTCTTTATTTTTTGGAGAAACCAAACACTCATTTTTAGCTTCAGTTTCTTAATTATGTTTAAGCACATTTTTCCAACTGTGCCTGTGCTTTTACACGTTATTTTTTTATATTTTTGAGCTTATTTGTTATTTAGTATTCCTGTTTTCTGTGTTTCCTTAGTGCTGTTGCCTTTAAGTTTTCTTTTAAGTACTAAAGTATTCTATTACTCATTTAGAAGCATTTAAATTAGAAGAAGTCCAAGCTGACTTCATTTTAGTTATGAGATGAAGTTGTTGTGAGCTCAACATAATTAAACAGGTAGCTTCCTATTTTTCAGGGTAGTGTTAAAAGGCTGGTAGTGTTTTTACTGTG
The DNA here is from genome assembly GCA_026402145.1 of Polypterus bichir lapradei. Classification (NCBI taxonomy): domain Eukaryota; kingdom Metazoa; phylum Chordata; class Cladistia; order Polypteriformes; family Polypteridae; genus Polypterus; species Polypterus bichir. The sequence continues at coordinate 16,162,598 of JANRMT010062842.1, read as the reverse complement.
TGTTGTTCATCCATATTTTTTATCTTCCTGCTGTCGACTGAAACTACTTTACTTACTTAGTAGCATTTTTATTATTGTTATTTTTATATTTTGGTACATGCTGCTTGCAACACACTCACAATACTTAAAAACAACCGAAGGAAAGCAATAGAACAGGGCAGTGTTATAGTGGATCTAGACCGATCCACTTCATGGCAGAATGCAACACTTGCATTGGTACAGCGACCAGGGAAGTTTTCTATCCTTTGTAAAAGAAAGTTTCAACATACATAGGTCATAGCTGCTATTTTATTCTTAGGACTGATCTTTGCTTCCAAAGCAAAGCAGTCAAGTATGAACACCTTCACAAGAAGCAACAAACATATTGGTGGACAACGCATCTTCCCATATTATTGAAAGCATATTATTGTGCCTTTAGTGAGAAAAAAAGGCTTGTTCTAAAAGGGACAAAAGATTGATTGGCAGGGGATGAAACATTTAAAGAGAACTGATAAAGAATAGTCAAAAAAGCACTAGCAGTTTGGAAACCAGAAAGTCAAAGTGATTGTAAAACCAAAACCAAAACAGAAACTCAAAGACAGCAATTACATATTCGGTCAAAACCCGAGTACCAAAAAAAGGCAAAATGGCAAAAAAAAGTGATATTGTGTGTACAGAAATGTATTAAAAAATTTGACATACTGTGAGATGGATGCCTTCATCCTATATAGGAAATGGAACTGATATTGTGGGGTGCATCATAGTATTACATGACCAGCAGAGGCCATAGCAACAGTAAACAATATTTCAGGGCTCATGTCAAACCAATAGCAAAATTACTTCAACAGTGAAATGTCCCAGTGGTGTTGCATAATGATAAAAACAATATGAAAAATAAAGAACTGTCAATTTAAAATTATGAAATAAATACAAACTGAGCCAGAACATCATGATGCATAAGTCAGCAAAAATTCAGCATGCTGAACATTTTCATCCTATACGTTTATTTTGAATTTTCCTGCTTCCTATTTTCTTATTGCTTACTGTCAGTCAGTCAGTCAGTCATTATCCAACCCACTATAGTATACAGTAATCCCTCGTTTATCGCGGGAGATAGGTTACAAGACCGGCCGCAATAACTGAATTTCCGCGAAGTAGGGACACCATTATTTATTTAATTATTTAACGTGTATTTGGACGTTTTTAAACCCTTCCTATACTGTTTACAACCCACCCTTTACTCTGTTAATAACAGGGACAACTGTTAAGCAATATGAAATCGGTAGATAAGTTTACAGTTACTGTATAGCGAAGTACACGTAGCTATATATGACGTGATGATGGTGATGAATATGCTGTGCAGTAAAAATGATGAAGATGAAGGTGATGATGACTTTTACTGCGCAGCCGATGACTGTATTTTACGTCTCTTCAGACGGCTCAGCACCAGCCTTGGAAGAAGGAGCACGTTTGTGAACCATTGCAGGGGGTGAGAAGCAAAGTTCAACACAAAGAAACCACAAAAAAATCACACACAGTACAGTGTAAAGTAAACTGCTCGGCAAGACAGCTTGAAGCAAAATGGCCGCGACAGAGAGACAAGGGGAGATGCTGTGGAATCTGGGCATCAGTCAAAGCACCAATCACGGGCCCGATTAGAAAGTGGGAAGCTGTGATTTGTTCTCTCCCTCCCATGTACCAAGCACAGCCCGTGTTACAACGCACTTAGTCACCGAACTTGTTTTGTTGTTCTTAGACTAGGAAATACTACTGCTATATTTAAAAACCCGCGAAGTCGTGAATCCGCGAAAAGTGAACCGCAAAGTAGCGAGGGATTACTGTATATTCTAATTTAATCATGTATATTTAAAAAGCAAATGGGCTCACAGTTGACACTGATGTATTGATTACTTATTATTGCTTATTTTTCATTCACAGCATAACATATATGAGACATACTGTTTATAAATAGCAAAGTACAGTATGTAAAATCAGACATACAAAATATTTAAAAAATTAAATACTAGTAGGTGTAGAAAAGTCTTTAGAATGTAAGTACATGTTTTTCATCTGTTCAGTGATATTCCTCATTTGTTGTGTTCATTCTTTCAGATCCCTTATTCCACTTTAAACTTGCCTCGTCTCACCACCAATGAAGTCGCTTCACTTTTGACAGCAGAAGCTCTTAAAAAAATATATTATATGTAATTGTAGTAGCAGTAGTGATAATTGTAATAGTTAATTGATTGTATTTGAATGCATTTGGAAAGTGCCAACAATGCTACATGTTGGTTGTATTCATTTAAAAGTATTGTTCCTAGACTGCTGGGCACCTTTTTCATAGTGTAGTCATTTACATTGCAATAAAGTAGCATTTATGTTTTTGTTTATTTATCTATTTATTTATTAGATTTTCGTACATAAAGGATTCTCAAATGTTTTACAATATTAATAGCTAAATAGACTTACAAAAATGAAAAGCAAAAAACAAAAGAAGTAGAAAATTAAAGAACAGTTATTTATTAAAGGTCTTATAAAATTGTAGATGTGGGAAACATAATGGCCAGCCTAGTAAAAAATGCAATGGTCAGATGGCCAGGGAGGAGATTAAAACAAAATCTCTAACTGATTCGATGCTAAGACAAAATAAACCTCCAGAGGTTCCAAAGCCAAAAGACTTCTTAGTCTCCTCTCCTTAGTTGCACATAGCATTACCATCAAGTGAAAAAAACTCACAAAAGTAGTGGTTGGTGACCAATCTGTAAAACAGTTAACACTCTCTCTTTCTCCCTCTCTTGCATGTTCCTTTCTAAATTGCATTTAAATACTGAGAAATATGTAACATTTTTCTTTTTGCGGAACTTCTTTTACATAGTGTGGTCACTCTGTCTCTGTTGCACTCTCTTCACTATCAGGCTCTTTCTAGCTCTTCTCTCTGTACAGAGAAGACCACATTTATAATGCTGACATTCTCCTTTTTGCTCGCTGTGTCATAATCTCTCTAGCATACCTCCCAGACCTACAAAATACTTTTCCTGAATTGCAGGGCATATTTTGAAATGGAGCAGTTCTTTTACATAGGGCCGTCTTCACTCTTTAATAGCTTATAAATGCATGATTCTCTCAACATAAACAGAATGCAGTCCTTACTTTTCAAGTAAACTTGCTTTAATGCAAAGTATTAGTCTTAGAACAGTCTTAGGCCAAACCTCATTTTCTTTCCACATATGGCAATTTTTTTCTTAAAACATACTATATAAAACACTATACTGTGTAAAAAAGCCATTCCTTGGGCTGTTTTACCATTTGTACATTCACCCATTTTATAATCTATAATTCAGGGTCACGGAGCCAGTGCCAGAAGTCCTGGGCCCAAGGCGAGATCTAACCTTAGATAATGTGACAGTTGGTGTTTTTTTAATTGTACAAAAATGTATTTTTTATTGCATTGCTAATAAACCTATAAGACATGGAAGGTGCCATTGAGTGGTTTTGCCTGTATTATGTTCTGAGCAACACTGGTAGTTGTGCTCCTGATATGGACAACTCTAAACTAATTTGCCATCTAAAGTCTCTGAAACCTTTGCACATCTTTTAATAAATCTTGTCAGTGGATATTCTATATTCCAACTAGATTCATCTTTGATACTAACAATTATCAAAACTGTAAGGCAAGGAGAAAATATTTATTCTAGGGCACAAGCCATAAGGGAGCAAAATTGTTTTAGGCTTTTTGGTATTTTGATTAGAGACAATATTTATTTTAACTGAGTGTTGGAATATTGCTTGGGAATGCTGATCTGTCTGCAGGGCTCTAGACTAACTTTTTGCACTGGTTGCACTGGTGCGCCTAACATTTTTTCTTAGGTGCACCAGCACAAAAGTTAGGTGCACCCAAATTTTCAACCGCATCACATTTAACACCACAGTTTTACAAGTTCACTTTATTTATTTATTTATTTATTTGTTTGTTTGTTTTTTTGTTTTTTTTTATCGCTGTCCATATAGGCAATATTGACTTGTAAATGATTAACTAGCAATCTGGTCAATATAAAGTTCTTTATTTGAAGGCAAGCACAATTCTACAAGAAAGGTAACTTACTGAAAAAGTGTTGGTGCTTAAAGTGCTTTACTGAGCTGAAATTTAAACTTAAAAAATGTCAAGATAAATTAACTAAAAAGAAAATCTAAATTAAGTGTTTTAAGGGCTTCAAACTGAACATCTCATGGCTCAATGTCTTATGGACTATCCTCCATTGCAGTCACATGCCCCTCGGATGGCCAACTCCTGTAGTTTGGCCTTCTTGATCTTTGGCCTTGACTAAACCAGCTGGCCACACTCTCTCTAGCATCAAAATCTTCCAGACTTGGGCATGAGCATGCTCGACCTCAATGTGTCCAATAAGTATATTCACCGGTCTTCCTCTCCGCAAGATACGACCGTACACAATGACGCATTCCTTTGTGGCGATATCTGTGTCTCCGTCGATCAGGAATGCCATGTACGCACTGTTCGCAATTTGCACAGACGTCTTTTTTTTTCAATGTATCTGCAATGACTCCTATAAATTGGGCGCACGCGACATCATTGCTGTACGTCGGGTTTACGTTCAAGCCATTTTTCTTCATAAGAATTATTTCGGACTTGAATTTAGTGAAGGGAAGTTCTTCTTTTGCAATATTGCAGGCAACGTTAAACTTAATTATCATCTCGGCCTCGTCTGATGATGTTTGCTGCTGCCTGCCGCTGAAAGGCAGCGGGGAGAGGGGACACTTGAGCAGTGCATTTATCGCGGCATGTAATGTGTTTTATAGATGCATTGTGCTTTTTCAGCGTTTCAATTCTAAATGTATTAGAACCAGTCACAAATACACTACTGCCGGTCATGGTCTTCCCACACTCTTTACAGTAAATACAGTGCATTATATTATCGGCTTTACTGTATCTTAGCCAAGGAAACTGGTCAAGGCACTCTTTTCGAAATGTATACACTTTACCCCTTTTAATTTCAGTGGGCTCGGACTCGATCGTATGTGGCTCATTATCTAATGCCGTCTCTGGACCAGGGCTTGCTATAACTTGGGAGGTTGATGGCTCCGTGTCAGAGCATTGGTTATGATTTTCGGACGGATCAGGCCCTAACTTAACATTCTTAACGAAAAAGCTGCCAATCATTCTTTTCATCTTCTCTCATAATCCGTGGCTACATCCACTGTTTACCTGATGGGCTACTCACCTCTCTCTGTCTGACTGCATCACATGCATTTTCAAACGTACACACACGTACAGGAATATCTGGACCACGGCCAATCAGAGGGGGGGCGGGATCCACCCTTCACTATCTATGATTGGTTTAGACCACGATATGGGCCTAATGTGTGTCTGTTGTTGAAAAACAGGGAGACTTTAAGAGTCACGGAGTTTCGTTTTTTTCCCCTTTGAACGGCTGGTCGCACCGGTGCAACCTTTGATTTTTTTTAGTCGCACCATTGAGAAATTAAGTCACACGTGCGACCAAATTGGTCGCACTCTAGAGCCCTGGTCTGTATTGAGTTCTTTAGTTTAATGTCGTTTGGTGAGTTAGCAGTAGCACTGACTGTGGAATAGCAGACATTTCATGACTTGAACATCATTACAAAAGTCAAAACATGTCATGTTTTTTTTTTTTTTTGGAAAGTAGGCCTGCTCTCTGGTTCATTTCTGTTTTTAAATAAAATGAAAGGATTGACTTGGCTGTTAATCTAATCAGTGGGGAAAATTTTATGTTGCCCTGTTTTCTTTTATGTTTCTGTGCAAATGAAAGGAGCAAAGATGAGAGCAGTGAGTGATTGGGTCTCTTTTGAGTCAAAGAACCAAAAAGGATTTTTGATAGTCCCAGATCATGTTGCTACTCCCATTTCTTATGGTGACTGCTCCTAGATTTAGCCTTCCTGTCTTAGTTCCTAGCAGTCATCAAATCTCAGTGTATTTGCTGACAAAAAATTTAGGGAGTTAAATGATTTTTTTGTTGCTTGAATTACAACATACAGTATGTACAGTATTCATATTACAGCACTGTAGACCCACCAGTGATCGTGGCTTTTATATTCATATACAGTATTTCTTCTCCAAAAAGGTGTGTTGTTTTCACTCTTTATATCTGCATCATCAATCTGTTATTTTTTCTTTTGTTTTACAGAATATGATGTTCCAGCTGCTACAAGGGCTTGATTTCCTTCACTCACACAGAGTTGTCCATCGTGACTTGAAACCTCAGAATATTCTTGTGACAAGCAGTGGTCAAATAAAACTTGCAGATTTTGGCTTGGCACGCATCTACAGTTTTCAGATGGCACTTACCTCCGTGGTGAGTAGCACTTCATTGATATTTCTTCCTTGTTTGTATTTTGAGAGAACATACAACATTTGGTCGTGTAATTATTATCAGTAATTCCAGCACCCGCTAGTATGGTATGGCAATACATTTTATGGAGTGTATTGGAGGGGAATACAGGGATCTCTTTGGAGTTTTCTGTGACTGAAGCAATAAGAACTGCCTGGTCTTGAAGACAACAAAGATCAAGGAGATGATTGTGGATTTCTGCAGGTTTAAGCTCCCCCTTAAGCCTGTTAATATCCGAGGTGAAGACATTGAGGTGTTGCAGCCTTATAAATATTTAGTTGTCCTCATTTATGACAGGCAAGGATGGTCTGCAAAAACAGATGGCCTCTACAGAAAGGGGCAGTACAGGCTCTTTTTCCTTAGAAGACTTGAATCATTCAACATATGTAGTCGTCTGTGTTCTATCAGACAGTCATTGCCAGTGTCATCTGTTTTGCTGTCATTTGTTGGGGAGGCAGTATGACAGTAAGAGGCTGGACAAGACAGTGAAGAAGGCTGGCTCGGTTTCGGGCAGAACAATGAACTCACTGGGAATTATGATGGAAACGTGTATGGGGAAGAAGGTACAGGCCATCCTTGACAATACCAATTACCTTCTCCATAACGTTTTGGCAACAGTTGTCTTCTCTCACTGCATTGTAGAACAGAATGCTTTAGAAGATCATTTGTCTTACAGCCATGAGATTTTGTAATGATGTTAGAAGTCAATACAAGTGATTCATAACCTCATCATCACTCTACCTTCCAACACTGAAACAATTGACCTATTTGTACTTTTATTTATTTATGTATGTATGTATGTATGTTTGTTCTCTTTGCTTTTATAATAGTTTTTATCAATTTTATTGATGTTTTTGAGCTACTGGATGCCTGAATTTCCCTAAGGGGATGAATCTATCTATCTATCTACTGTGATATTTCTGGATTGAAACATGTTTTCCAGTTTTTTTTCATCTGGTTGAAATAGTTGCACAATGCTTAGGATAAGATGCTCTACAAATGTTTGCACTGCTGATTATCTAAAGGAAACAGACATGGATACTTAGAGAAGGTGTGAGCTCAGGTAGCCATGGTCTCTGCTTAGTTCCCTCTCATATCCTGGGAGAATGTAACATATTTCCTCCCAGGACACCCCATTGTATTACTTGCATGGCTTTAGGTGCTAACATTTATTGCAGTACACTGCATAGAATATTCTTCTGTCCTTCTCTTGCATGACTTTGTGCTTTATTTATTCTCTGCTAGCTGAGTCCTGACAGTGCCATCCTAGTGATGCCCTTGGCCCAGTCAAACTCTTGTGAGCCAGATACCACTTTACACCAGCATTATGTGGAATCTCATAAATGTCATTGACTGTCATGTTATGACTGCCTGCAATATTTATTCAGCCAAACCAGTGAATAAATAAGGTTCTACTGCCTTTCTAATGATTAATTAACTGGTCTGTATTCTTATAATACATTAGGAAAGCCATTGGTATTACTACAGCTTTGTTATAGATTGAGTTTTACATGTGACTTAAAGGGATTTTCAGAAAGTGAAGTCTACAGTGATATTGCAAGGTCTCCACAGCTGGCTCATCAGGGATTGTCTCTGTTATCTATTTTTTGTGATTAAATCTTCCTCCAAATGGCCTTGACTTTGTAATATCAAGTTTTTGGTGTTACATGCTGTTTGCCAGTGAGTGATTGTGCCCCTGGGATGTTATACTTGGCATCTACTGGCTTGGTTCGTTACAACTGAAACTTCTGTAGCTGTTACTTTCTTTGTAATTTAAGATGTATTCCTAAAGAAATTATAATAGTGTGATCAAGGCCCTAGCCAGCTGTTCCACCTGCTGTCGATCTGCACTGTGCCTGAGGCTGATCTATTACAGCATCTATTTTCAAAATTCATTGTTTAAACACTCACACCCAAGTGTTTTGGTCATCAGAGCAAACTGAAAATCTGATTCCCCCCGAGATATTTTTCCTGTTTGTTTTCCAAACCAAACTTGAATTGAACTTTTACTGTTGCATTCCCTTTGCATTCTTTTTTCAGTTTGGTTAAGAAGGATAGATAAAATTCTATATTCTTACTCCAGTACAAATCCTACTACCGGCTACCTTATCAAAACTATAACAGTGAAGCCTTCATATCTCATACATAAAAACCTGCAATGTCATTTTTATGAGGTGGCTCAATGTAAAGCAGTGTTATATTCATATGGTGACTCTTCTGTCTTTTAGTTTCAATTCTAGACCAATTTCTTTGCTAATTTCAGCACTAGTCATTTAACAACATCTGTGGCATTGACTAGACTGTCTTTTGAGAGTTTTGCATTGATTATGTTGGAGCATTTATTTGATTATTTACTTAAGTGCTTGATTGGTGCTTTTATATCTAGTCCCCCTTGTTTCCAAAATCTCTTGTTGACTTTGTGCGTGCACAACACCTAGCTAGGTTTTTTGAATCCCAAGTTTTCTTTCACATTTAGTACTAATATTATTGGTCAGTTGTGTATCTTGTCATATTTTTGTCATATCATATGGCTGCCTATAAATCCAAAGTAAGTGAACTTTAATTTCTCCATGCCTGAAAAGTTTTTTTGCCTTCTCAAGTGAAACGTTGTCTGATAGCCATTCCTTTTCATCATTAACGTGTGTGTTAATCTCACGGAGTATTGTTAAGTTTATTGTGAGTAACTGCACCTACTTAACATGACAACCAAGTAGAAAGTTTTAATATTCAGTGAATTTCAAGTTCAGGTTTTTTAATGAACTCACAGCTGCCTTATGCCTTATACCATACCCTTTAATTTTTTTTTTATTCTTTTAGAGATGATTTGATTTTTCAACATTATTTACTTAAGTAGTCAGGGTCACAGCATACTTTATATTATACTTTAACACTGATTGTCTACTGTCATAAAGTGCTTTGAAAAATGGGGAAAAATACTTTCCTATTTTAGTTATTGGGAATATTCAAATATAGTAGAATAGCTTAGTACAAAAGTGTTAGTAGAACAGGGCATACCAAGATAGAGGGAAGACCATTCAAAAATACTAATTAAAAATAATGTTGTGAGAAAATTTCAGAAAGCAAGATGTCTTAAAGTATGATTTTCTGGAAAAACAGAGGTAAAAACAACAGCCTCCTTTTTTGCAAATGCTCTTTTTTAAATGTACCTTCCTATAAAAAACCCATACAAACAGTTTTGATTCTGAAGCATTTGTTTCTGTTTTTTTGAAGATGTTCTTTTTGTACCTCTGTAATGTGATGAATAAATAAATACAACGCTGTTTGGACTGTCATAGTCATCATAGGAGCCAACCCTGAATGGAAAACCATTCCAATGCAGAGCCCAATCTTGCAGTTTCAGTCCAGTATGGCTTATTTACCTAACCGTACATGTGTATATAATGAATCAGAAAAAAAAATGAGCATCTGAAGAAATGCTAAATAGACAAGGGGAGAAAATGTTGAAAATTCACAGAGGCTGCCTTTGGTTCTGTAGTTGAACCTACCTTATGTCACAGTGCCACTGTCATTTACAGTAAATATAAGAAACAAATATGAATGGTATTCTATTGTTGGCTGTGTATCTGCTAAAGAAGGACTGCTAGTTGTTCCTATAATAACAGTCTTGTATACATGTAATACATTTGTTTAAGCTTATACCTTTATTTTTAATGTCAGAATTCTTTTTCAAGACATATTTGTATACACTGTAATTAAATATTGTTAAATATTGTATGCATACTGTGTTGTCAGGAACTATGTAGAACAATCAGAAGTGGCAAGTTGGAATAATTGCTATCAAGTATTAAGTTTCAATGCACGTCACAGGAAAAAAGTAAAAGATAAAAAACAAACAGTTTTTTAAGTATTGTTTTGAATGGAAAAGAATGGTTTGATATCCTTTGAACATGTTTGGACCATTTTTCCAAAGATTCATGTCTGTGTGTCCGGCTGTTGGTGCATCTATAGTAAAATTTTGTGGATGCAGGATCTCTAGAACAAATGGGCCGGTTCTTATATAATTTTCTGGACAGCTTGCACTTGTTATTTTTAAAAACTGATTATGTTTTTGGCATATTGTAGCTATTCAGCTTTTAGCTTTTAAAGTTCAAAATTATTCAAACCAATATCAGCTACAGCCAAACCACTTCTCATAAGTTTAGAAAATTTGGTGTGCGCATGTAAGATTTTGAAAGACTTTTGTGATTTTTTGTGTTCAGTATCATCATTGAGCTTTGAGCTTTTAAAGTTCAAAATTTTTAAACTCAGTAGTCACAACAGCTAAACTCTAAATACAAAAAAATCATTGCTTACATTTGAGGCCTTTACTAAACAACCCAGATGTGCATTTGATTTTACGTACTTTTTTGTTTAAAAATGTTTTCCTGCTTGAACTCAGTACCTACAGTTGGGGTTCTAGCCTCCAGACCATTACAGATCCATAACAGATGAAATAGGTTTCTATTCGTTCTTCTCTAATTTTTAACATTTTAAATGAAGAAAAGGAGCACAATTAAATTCACATAGCTTCATTCATTAATTGTTCAAATTTAGGCAAAACATTTTATGCCAAATACTTAATATTTTTAGTACATAAATATTAATTACTTCTTTTAATGGATTTGCCCATGAAGCAGATTAAAATGTGAAAAATACTCTTCAGTTGTATTGCAACTTGTATTTATTTTGATAAATGCACACTGTATACTGAAATGTGGAGAAAATTATTTGCTGGCCATGCTACATTTTTGGACTGTTTTAAGCAATAGATTTCAGCACATGGAGGAGAATCAAGCATTTTTCTGTAACTGATATTCCATTGCACTAGTGAAGACCTGTTCTTCTGACACCATCTTGATGCATTACTTTACCAAAAGGAGTAACCATACTCCGAGTTAAGATTACACTATAAATTGCCTGCCAGACTTAGCTAAGGTGATGTTAAACAAGTGTCTAATGTGCTTGATTCCAATGAACTTTTAAAAATCAGAGTCAATGCTGTTCTACTTCAGCTATGTTTTCTAGAAACGCTTTTCCAGTTCATTCTTAAACTAACAAAATGTTATACATTAAAGACTATAGAAGTTGGCATGAGTTGGTCCTTCTGCTATAGACAGTTTTGATAAAATCACAAAAAAGAAGAGCAAGTACAGATTTGACAGCTGTTTTTCCAAATGGATATGTAAATTGATAGGGAGTCGATTGGCTTATTGTTTTACATTGCTTCTTTACATCTCTTGGCTTGGCGGTACATTTTTCTAGGATTTCAACTCTAGTAAATGCAGATTCAGTTAAATAATCTGAATATTTCAAATTATCCAAGCATTGTACACTCTTTTGGGTGTTCTTTGTGTGAGGCAGTCTGCTGTAATATCTCTTTTCATGTTAAGGTTTCCCCTTGTTAGCCAGGCAATGTTCTAATGCTGCACAGTAAACTGTGGAAATGACAAGCAGTGCTGCAAAACTGGTTACACGCATAACATAGTCAAGCTGTCAGAAATACACAAAAAATCTAAATGCTAATGGCCAAACAACGTCAAGTTTATGTACACTTACTATAGAAGCTTCTGCCTAATGAGTTTTACACATTAATGTCTATCCTATGTTAGTGAAGAGGCAGCACAATCACTGTGCTGCCAGGTGTGTGGTTTTCCAGGGCTGGAAGGAAATCTGTTAACGGTTATCTGTGTTTGAGCTTAGTAGGGTGCTGCAAAATAGCAAATTGAAGACTGCTGACTAATTTGTGAATACCTCCTGTGTAAGTAACTATCAGTAACACCTGTGAGAAGTGGAATGAGTAAAAGTACAGGCATTTCAGACTGTCATAGTCATATTGTAAAACCACACCGAGAGTCACATTAATTGTATGCCTTTTAATAACGATGGGGTTGATAATCTGAGTCTTAATGGTGACTAAGAAAGTTCTTGAAACTATTAGTATGAATGGCACATATTCTACTTTATTCTTTCAAGTTGTTCAGCCTATCTGCTAGTTTTAAACTAACCGAATAAAAGAGCCATGTAAGTCCCATTTGTACCAGTCACTACTTCCTAGAGTTTTATTCTTATTCATAATTACTTCATATAGCAATATACTTTTGAAATATATTAAAGCAAATACTGCAGCTGTTATAATATTCTGTGACTAGCTGTGCTACCCACCTAACATGGGTTGAAATCTTAGTAATCAATGTAGACCTTGTTTTTTATTTGATATATAGATTGTTCATTTGATCTGGTATACTAATATGCACCCAATATGTTTCCCTCCCTTTTTACTCTTTGGATAGTGCTGCCCATTTTCTACACTTCCTCTTAGTGTCACTTGTCGAACTGACTACGCTGCTAATCAAAGTATTATGCTGGGGAAATGCTATAGTGGTCACTACCACATTTCCCTGTTTTTCCAACTCAGACCTTGACATGTCAAGACTGTGGTTGCCTCACGTGCACGTTGATTTATTGTTATTTTCAATTACAGCTATAAACGTAGTTTACGTGGCCTGAGCAGGTTCAAGGAAGCCTCTACCACGCTACAGTTGCTGGCATATAAAATCAGACAACAGAATAGGCCAATAAGACCATTTTTGTTTTTTTATTTTGAGACTCGTATTTGGTATTTTTATTATTCTTTTTGATTTTATTATCATTTCTTGTACATGTTTTGCCTGTTTTTTAAATTTTCTTCCTAACCATAGCAACTAGATGGACACACAGATAAATACTGTAGATACACACTTTGATTTCTCTCTGTTCAGCAGTTACTCTCTTTTGGATGTGCTCAGCATTAACCTTTGCAATGCACCTCTATTAGAAAATATTTTGTTAACATATGTAGTAATATAATGCAGCTTATTTTTCATTCCAACAGATGGCTCATCACAAACAGCACTTATTTTACAAGTCTCATACCAAATAGCATTAAAGTGAGACATGACAACCAGACGAATACAGAGATACAGAGGCACACACAGAAACTTGTCCTTTTATTAAGTTGGATTATTTTAAACAGAAAGTTGAATAATGGTAAAAAATAAATGATGTTAAGTATTCGTTCTGAACAAAATGGAAGCAAACAAGCTTACAACAGTAACTATCAAACAGTGGTTAGAAACGTCTTCTTTTTTTTTCTTCTTCTGTACCTATTAACATTTTATACAGGGTGACGGTCAGATTGGGGAGCATGTACTAGCACAGCACATTGCTGCACCCACCACATGATGAAACAGCTCAGGATCCTGGTTGGCAACCCCACAGGCAGACTTGCGATCCAGTCCCACCCTCCGGAAATGACCATCCATCTGCCACAGTCAGGTGTTATGTGGGTGTCTCTTTGGCCTGATCCAACCGCTTGGGTCCTTAACAATGAGGATCCTGCAAGCCAGATCACCCTCATGGAATTGCACCACATGGCCATAACTGACATTCCCTTGCAATGCAGGTAATGTGCATCATTTGGTACTCCATGAGCAACCGCTTATTCAACACAAAGTCAAACCAGCTGTACCCAAGGATTCTCCGACACAGTATCAAAGGAATCTAGTCTTCGTCTCATGTCAGTGGATAGCGTCCATGTTTCGCAACCATATAGGAAGACAGGAAGCACCAGGACTCTAAAGACTTAGACCGTTGTACTTTTGCTAAGATATTAGGAGCGCCACACATCCCTTTCCAGCGATCTCATGACCCCCCATGCTCTACCAATCCGTGATCATGGCTTTCCCAAGCCATGATATCCAGCAATTTTGAGGGGATCCCGCAAAGTCTCAGGATGTCCCACAGGGCAGCTCAATCAACTGGGTCAAACGCTTTATGAAAATCAACAGAGGTTGCAAAGAAACCCTGCTGATACTCGTGTTTGCGTTCCATGAGAACCCTCAGTGCCAGGATGCAGTCGATGATAGACTTCTTAGGCATAAAACCAGACTACTGGTAGGTGAGCAAGTGATCACAGATCCTATTGAGGATGACTCTAGCCAGGACCTTACCTGGCACTGCGAGCAGTGTTATGCCCCTGTAGTTGCCACAATCCAAGTGATCACCCTTCCTTTCCAGATAGGAATGACAAGTCCTGTTTTCTAGTAGTTGGGATAATGCCCGTCTCCTAAATGAAGGCAAGGATTGCTTGCAAAGCCAAGAGAACAGCCTTACCACCAGCCTGGACAAGTTGACCCCTGATACCACAGATCCCTGCATCCTTCCCTACCCTCAGCTAGTTCACTACTTGTGCAGTCTCAGTAAGATTGGGTGGTTCACAGCTAAGTAGAGAATCATCCTCAAGAACTTTCGACCCAGCAAGTCCTAACCAGAGGATCAGCTTTAGACAGCTGCTTAAAGTAGCCAGCCTAGCAGGTCACAACTGCAGTGTCATTCCATAAGGACTGTTCCATCAGCCGACCTGACTGGAATGGGTTCACTATTTTTTTTTTTTGACTAGAGGTTTCAGCATAATTTTTATGGCCAGGTGCCTTTCCTAATGCCCTAAATCGAGGTTGGACAGAAACATTTTATGTAGATAGAAAATAGTTCTTAGAGTAACTTTATATTAACTTAAAAAATGAATAACCTTATTTAGTTAATGTTGAAAGTGAGCAGTTGAAAGTTTTACCTCATAGCAAAATCTTACCAAAAAGAATGTGTGATAACTAGTTTGCTGCGCATACACATTCATAATATGGAGAAGACTTTGCTCTAATAAACATTCAGACCCGCTAAATGCTCATAATTTCTCAAAATCAACAGTTCATCCTCATTTCCCACTGAATATGTACAGATTTTTTTAACAGAGCTTTCTTAACTGCCATGCAAATTTCAGAATTTCAGTTATTTTAAAACCAAGTAAAAAGAGAAAAAATGTGCAAGAACATTTTCCTGTAACTGTTTTATATGTAATATATTCTCATGAGCTCATAATGAAGGTGAAGACTAATGCTTTCTGTTATTTAGCCATTTTCTGCTTAGTTGAATTCTCCTTAAATTTTGTTTAGACTAATAACCTCATGTATTAATCCGTTCTCTGGAAGCATTAGAGACAAAGTATACTGATATTTTTTGTATGTGATTACTGTACATTTAAATTTTCAAACCTGCCAGCTCCATTACAATGTTGGTTGTTGTATGATCTCACCAGGTATCAATTGGTGCAAAGAAGAAGTCAACTATGAATAATGTGCCAGTGCTTAGCAGGGTACATTTACACTCCATTCTGAATCACCAATTATCCTAATTTGTGCTAATTTATGTTATTTTGTATTTTCTTTTCACTTTTCTGTTTCCTCTGTCAATCTTCAGTGCTGTACAGGGCTGGTTCTGGGTTCTTATTGACTACCACACATCTTTTGCCACTTGTTTCAATGGTGTTCTCAAAATGACAAAAATTGAAAAATATATGGGGCCGGCACGGTGGTGCAGTGGTAGTGCTGCTGCCTCGCAGTAAGGAGCCCTGGGTTCGCTTTCTGGGTCCTCCCTGCGTGGAATTTGCATGTTCTCCCCATGTCTGCGTGGGTTTCCTCTGGGTGCTCCGGTTTCCTCCCACAGTCCAAAGACATGCAGGTTAGGTGCATTGGTGTTCCTAAATTGTGCTTGGTGTGTGGGTGTGCATGTACCCTGCAGTGGGCTGGCGCCCTGCCCAGGGATTTGTTCCTGCCTTGTGCCATGTGTTGGCTGGGATTGGATTCCAGCAGACCCCCCGTGACCCTGTGTTAGGATATAGTGGGGTGGATAATGACTGACTGACAGAAAAATATATGTAAGTGTTTATTGAAATCAAACATATATAAATATACAAAAATACCACACTGATAGAAACTTATCAGTCAGTCATTTTCAAACCCTCTTAATCCAAATATTTCACATAGTTTATTCTCAATAGCACACAATCTAGGGATCGCTTAGCCTCTTTTGAGTTACTGAAGATCTAAAGTATGTTTTTATACAGTAAGTCTGAGCTTCGAAAGACTAGTTTCACTGAATGCTTTAGTAATTGGTAATGTCAAAATAATTAGGAAAAGATTAGGAAATGGTGGTATTAAAGTATATTTTGAAAAGTATCACTTGTTTTTTAAGAGGTCTACAATTCCACATATCAAAATTCTGAATGTCATCAACTTATTATGAAAGAGCTGAATACCTTCAGTATCTTTAAAAATTGTGCTTCCTTTGTTAATTTGAAGAGCAAAATTGAAATCAAAATAAACACATTTGATTTCTCAAAATTGACAAAGCAATCTTAGTAAATTACTACACTCACTTAGACTTCAAGCTTTTCCTTATTGGAATTTAATCCTGTATTAGCAATTGCTGGATAAAACTGTACTCTGAAGTTTCTTTAGGATTTGTAACTTGTTCATATGGACAAAAATGAGGGCCTTGTTTCTTCTCCTTAGGTGCCCCTACATTCACTTCTGCAGATAAAGCTTCTGCATCACTAGGATATTTAATGAATGTCCTGTCAGATCTGACTGCACTTTGCAATTTAACAGGCTTACACACCATGCTTACCATGTTTGCCCCACTATCATACCCATCTAGTCCTTGACTATAGAGAATGTCTTTTAAAATTTCACTTAAAACATAATTACATAAACCTTCTTTAATGGTGTCTAAAGCTGTATAAAATCAGAGAAGCAATTCTTGAACTGCAACATTACAATTGTCAGTAGTCATAATATTGACAATTCTTTTGCCATTAAGATGTTAGGAAAATGGTCAACAAGAGTTTTGAATGTTGGATGAACTTAACTGTCATTGTATTACAGGTCTGAGTAGAATGGTACCCAAGTAAGAGATTTCCAATTATTAAATGACAATCCCATATTTGCTCTTTCATCAATCACTCTACAAAAAAAAATACTGAATGATATTTCAATTTTATTTTTTAAAACATGTATAATAAGACACTGCTCCAGCCACCCTATTGATTATTCCACCTATGTGCATTTATGCACTGCATGCCCACCAGAACTGCTCCTGGTGCAATGTTAGGAAATGTAATTTAACTGAATACTTTGTTAAAGATAAATGGTGCATAAAACAAAGGACAAACAAACTAAGATTTAATATATAAATAAACAGAAGGGACATGTGAGCAAAGGTTGGAATACAAAAGTGACAAGCAAAGCTTACAGCAAAACCTGCTGACAATCTGGTCTCAGCATCTTTTTACTCCTTCCAGTTCAACGTTCAATGAACCCTCTACCAGTAATTTGGCTTTGTACCCCATTGTGGGATGGAGCAGCCCCAGAGCCGATATTTGGCGAGGAGCGCTGTGCAAGCACAAAGTAGTTTGTACTGTTATATTGTATTTCTGAGGTGTCACTGATAGATTGGCCATTTGGCTCTGTGAAGAGGATTACTTGTGTTCTGTTTGCTGTATTGTATTTACCTAGTTTTTTTAACACCCATTGCACACCCAGCCTACCTAGAAGGGGGTCCTCTTGCTGCATTGCCTTTCTCAAGATTTCTTCCATTTTTTCCCCTACAAGGCTTTATTTTAGGGTATGAACCTTTCAAAAAACAGAGCCCATTGAGGAATTCCTTGTGTGATCTTAGGCTGTACAAGAAATAAATTGTTTCTGTTGTTGTAGAGTTATTTCTGGAACACTTAGTTAGAACTCCAAGCTGCACCTGTGGTCCTAGAACCTGTGAGTTTTCACAATGCATATATTTAGAGTGATTGAACAGACATTCACCACCACATATGTATTAAGTAAAAAGGTACTTCAGAGAGTAAGTATGATAAGATAAGAAAGAATTATTTTGTGGATTTGATTGAAAGGGTCACCAAAACCTATGGGAAACTGATCTCAACATAACAGATAAGCTGTTATTGGGCTGACATTCATTGGGAATAGGAGGGAGAACAGAAACCAACATCGGAAACTGATGCCTAAACTGCAAAACATGCAGCAAGAACAGCCAATAACACACT
Organism: Polypterus bichir lapradei; assembly: GCA_026402145.1. Taxonomy (NCBI): domain Eukaryota; kingdom Metazoa; phylum Chordata; class Cladistia; order Polypteriformes; family Polypteridae; genus Polypterus; species Polypterus bichir. The sequence continues at coordinate 16,144,307 of JANRMT010062842.1, read as the reverse complement.
TGATTGAACTACAAATTAGCAGTAGGTGGACCCCTATTGTTGCAGAGTCAAAATGAAGCACAGATGGCTGTATCATGCTGAAATATCACTGTTCCATCACATTAAGTCCATCTTTACAGATTACAGGTATCTTCAATCATATGTTTCCAATATTTCTATAAAGGCTAGTTGTCCATTTAGAATAAATAGGCATAAGAGATTAGGTAGTGTAACAAAAAGACAAGAGAAAGAAAAAGGTTTGGGAATCCACCCCATATATTGACAGGAAGCAACACTATAATGCAACAAGTAGTCACAGAAGACTGAGTCTCAGTCGACTAACTGAGGAACAAAGTGTGTGGGCTTTTATTGTGGCTGTGCAGGGAGAGGGGAGATGGCAGAAGTGAGGTCAGTAGGAGGATGTGCTCTGGATATGAGGGTGGAAGCAGGTGCTGGTTTAACTAGGTTTACCTTATGCTGATCAGTGGAAAAAGGAGAAGAGAGGTTAATGCACTTTGTCAACCCTCAAGCTGACATCTTACCCTCAGTTAAGCCTTTTGACTGCCCCCTATGCGCATGTATGTGACAGTAGAAATTGTAATGCTGTACAGCAGACTACAGTGCCACCTTGGAATTCCTTCAACAGGCTGAGCATAGCAGTAGTTCTGTACTATACATGGTGTAGCATACTGTAGGTGCCAACCCTGAATGGCATAACTTGATTGGCATGCATGTAGTTAGCCACAGTCTTAGTGGCTAAGAAAAAGTAAGCTGGATGGTTATAAACATCTTTGACTGAGAGCCAAGCATCTTATGAAACATAATATATAGCTCTACATATTACTAGATGTAGAATAAAAAATTCAAATTCTTAACTCATTTAACTCATTTAATTAATTTCATTTGTTATACTTTTACATCAATTTGGAAGTTTTATTTCTCTTCCTGCTTTTGGATATGTCAGCTGATGCTTGCTGAATTTATAACCAAACCAGTTAATCATATGGTATAGCACAGATCTTCATTTTCATAGCTTTAATTGCCCACCAATGGCACATAATAAATAAAAAAAATTAAAGGAATTAACTAAAAAAGACTGCGTGTAGTTAAATATAAGGAAAAAAAAAGCAATGTTGATATGGTGTTGCGCACACGCATGTCATGGCCTTCAGATAACAAAAAAAAACAGTTGCTGATTATTCACCCACCAGCAATGCAATAACAGCATGTAATTAACAAATACCAGTTAAATATGGTGGCTTTTCAAAAGTGGTTTAACCTTAGTTATTTTGTAAAAGGCAACACATTTAATAATTCTTGTTAATTATGTGCCAATTGCTCATTTCTATATAACAATGCCTAAATACACTGTGGCATCAAGTGCATGCTTCAATTTTTTTATATAATTAATGAAGAGACATTTCAGCAGCTGAATTTTTCCAGTTGTTCAATGAAACAATACTGTTAATGCACTTTGTTTTATCATTACCCCTATCTAGCTAAAGGTAGAATGATTGATTATATGACAAAAGAGTGAATAGTGTTTTAATATGCATAATCACTGTGTACTTAACAAATGCACGGTGTCCTAGTGTCCATTTCAGTTTTTTGTCTCATAGTATAAGCTTTAATAACCTGTGATGTTTTGTTCAAATAAAGTATGTCTCCCAATTCTTTATCATACTATGTATGTTACTCTTTTGTCAAAGTGTAATCTGTGTATACATTTTCTAACCCCACCTATCCACTTTGTCAGGGCAGCCAGTCTATCACAAGGTACACACACTCCCTTTGCCAATGTACAGCTGCCACTTAACTTATCACGCTCATCCCTGGGGTGGTGGAGGAAAACTGGTGTAGACACAAGGAGAGCATGTGAATTCCACATAGGCAGTGTCCAGTGCTCCAGAACTGGTGGCCTGGGAGGCAGCAGGTTTGACCAATGTGTCATCATGCTAGGCAAAGTTTCACTTTAATCCTACTCAGAATTCAGAGTATATATAAACCTGTAAAGAAAAGCCAAGCAAAATGACACCTTTTATTGGCTAACTATACATCTTGCCTGAAGAAGGGGCCTGAGTTGCCTCGAAAGCTTGCATATTGTAATCTTTTTAGTTAGCCAATAAAAGGTGTCATTTTGCTTGGCTCTTCTCTACATTCATAATGGCTAACACGGTACAACACCCTAGTACTATAAACCTGTAAAAAACGTAAGTATATTCTAATGTCTGTCCATCTGCCATACAATTACTCAAGAACTAATGAGACAAGAATCTTGATCTTAATCTAAATTGAAAGCTTATGACCTGATATGTTCAGGAAATTCAAAAGAATTTAGGTAGCTTCAAAAACCTAGTATATGTATAAAATACAAATACTGTCATCTTTAAATTTCCAACAATAGCACTTCAGTTCATTTTGTATGTGTTCATATTCACATTAATAAAAACAATAAGTTAGGTTATATAAGATAATATATTTTAAACTAAAATAAAATTACTACAGATGTTTAACATGTAAAGTAATTCTTTGTGTCTCCTACTTTAAAATCAGCCTTCAGAACCTGCAGTAGACCAAGGTGTCCTCTGATCTGCACTGCCCCCTTACAGAAGCTGTCAGCCATTTATCTGCACATTAGCTGTAGGAGTCTGGTTACAGTGTATCTGTTGACAGCCCAGACCCAGACACATTTGCATGTGTATGAAGAACTTGAATTGCTTTCTTTCTTAATTTCCATTCACTGCTAATCATGACCATTTTGCATAAAATCTTATTTTGCAATTGAAAAGACCAAATTTCCATTGATTGCTTTTGTCATTTATAAGGTTATTTTGTCTCCTTTAGAAAAAAAGGTTCAAAAGGACAGGGCTGTTTTATTGTTACCACTATAAATTCCCCCATTACTTTCTCTTTTACAACATTTATTTTGTTTACATCTCAGTACCAGCCCCATCACCATCTTAGCACATGCCCTTTGCTGCCTGAAATTCTTTGTGCAAATGCTTAAAATACAAGTCCATGTGCCATTCTGTTTTTTCTGTAAAAGCTGTACTCTGTAAGTAGTAACTATTGTAACTTTGTGTGACAGTAGTTTGGAGACTACTTTAGCTAGCTTCAGTAAAAATCCATGCCACAGGAGAAACACTCTTTAGATGCCTGTAAGCATATTCTGGATACCAGTATTTTTCACCAACCTTCTGTTTTGATTAGCAGCTTAATAGTGAATGAAAGTTACAGTGTTTTTCAAGGTTTAGCCTTTCTGTACTTTAATAATTTAAGTGTAATTGCTTCATGTGGCTAGCAGTTGTCTGTCATCTGTTGTAAATTTCTAGAAGAGAAGCATGTCCAAGCACATTCTTAAGACTGAATGTATAATTCCTTTACTGTGCTCATTTCTTGGGCAAAATGTGCAAACTACCAAATATCGCTGTTTCAGGGGGCAGGATGCTAAAAAATACAAACAGTTGTTATCCTGCTCACCAAATAACATCCAATAAAGTGAGACTTCGTTTGGTTAAATTTAGAACATACAGAGTAAAAGCATAGGCCATATTTTTCAAACAGAATATTATGCATATTTTTATGGTTTTTTCTTTTGAAAAGAGGTAATCTAACTTACAAAGTTTATCCAACTCTAACACAAAAGTATGTAAAAGCAAATATTTGCAGTTTCCTTTCCCCATTTTATATCATATCAAAAATGAAATCTTTTTATATCGAAAGGAATCAAGGATATTAACATCACTGCATGCTTATCAGTCCCTGAAAGGATCTTTACATACTTGGTAGCTATAATTGATAGATGTTCTAGAGAATTGGGCCGTTCATGTGCGCAGATAAGCACCTGACTGAAGTAATAAAGAAATAGATGCACAAGACAGAAGCATGACAGCCAAAGGAATGACAAGACATGCTTAAAAAGGAGAGGAGTTTTGTAGCCCATTAATCCATTTGTTTGGAGAACTAAATACTTCCAAGGTGAGAACTTTATGAAAAATACTGACATCAACTTCAAAATCCAAACAAGCACAGACAGAATATTAATCAACCTTTGATCAACGAATATAGCAAAGGTCAAAAAAACACCAATGCAGACATTAATATCAACACTGTGTAATTGTAAAGGACTTACTATCTGAGCAAAAAGTGGAAGTCAAGAGCCAATTCAGAAATACAAATAGCCATCACTATAGATGATAGTATGTGCCATATGTGTAGTGGGTGTGGCCAGAATCAAACTGCATCCCTTTTCTAAACATATTCACCACCAGGAAAGAGGAATAAAAAAACAAAAATGGAGAGAACTCCACACTCTAGCATTGTGTATTTTGGCTTTTATAAAATTCTGTAACTCAGTTGGCTCCAGCAAGTAGTCTTTTAGTATGTTGATCTTGTGACTGTTTTTAGATTTTACCTTTGCTGTGTGTTTTTGAATATCTTTCTTCATATTTGTGCCTGCTTAGGTGTATCTTTGCCTCTTATTTATTTCCTCCACAACATCTTCTGGATTATGAATTATAATTAAAAATGAAATTGCTCCATCCTCTGGTCTCAGTGTTTAGTTGCTGTGTCACAAAATCTGTTACTGGGAAGATGTAATGAGAGAACAACTGGATCTGAAACTGCAGTTGAGTGTTTCCTGACTGACATATTCTAATAGTAAATAAAGTTTCTATCACTTTGAATTGCATATTGTCACAAACACCTATTTTTGAATAGATTTAATGGCAGAACAGCTTATAGTATTATAGCAAATTTTTGAAATTGTTTATTTTTGTCTATCAGTTTTATACTATTAAAGAGTTAATTTTACTCTAGTCCATTTGCTGTGTGTACATTGGCACTGCCAGTGGAATGTGGTATTTAATGCTACCTTTTACAGTGAGAAAAAATTCTGGTATTGACTAAACACTCTGACCTGACTAAACAAAGCACATTATGTAACCCCTCTGCTTTCACTGAATTTCTGTTTATTCACATATTGTATGTCCTTTTTACAGTTTCCTTACAATGTACAATAAATGCATATCATTCATATTTCTGCATCAAAGAAAATAATGCAAACATATTGCTTCTTACTGTCCATATTGAAATTATTTGAGTTACACAGCAATTTATGCATATTTTCACAGATCACATGTTCATACGGGCAGCACGGTGGCGCAGTGGTAGCACTGCTCCCTCACAGTAAGGAGACCTGAGTCCAAGTCCCTGATCCTCCCTGCATGGAGTTTGCATGTTCTCCCCGTGTCTGCGTGGGTTTCCTCCAGGTGCTCCGGTTTCCTCCCACAGTCCAAAGACATGCAGGTTAGGTGCACTGGCGATCCTAAATTGTCCCTAGTGTGTGGGTGTGCGTGTGCGCTGCGGTGGACTGGCGCCCTGCCCAGATTTGTTCCTGCCTTGTGCCCTGTGTTGGCTGGGATTCACTCCAGCAGACCCCCGTGACCCTGTGTTAGGATATAACGGGTTGGAAAATGACTGACTGACATGTTCATACTTCAAATTTGCTTGCAATGTTATAATTAGTATTATTTATTGACACTGATGTAAATCAGTCATAATAACTTAAGGTAGTGTAGTTCCTTTTCTTTCATTTTGTCTTATTTGCTAGTTTACTTCATTTACATGCACACTACAGCTCTAGTGCTTGCACTATTCCCTAAAATATATTATTTAAAAGATTCATATGCTTAATATGATACTTAACTATAAGCTGACATAGTTGACCTGATCAATTTTATCACTTGTGTACATCTTGCCAACTTATAGCTCTTCTTTTGCACTAGGGTGTTATACTGTGTTAGCTATTTTGGATGTAGTGAGAAGTCAAGCAAAATGACACCTTTTATTGGCCAGCTATAAAGATTACAATATGCAAGCTTTCGAGGCAACTCAGGCCCCTTCTTCATGCAAGATATGATTACATGTAATTTATATTTATATAATTGATTACATCTTGCCTGAAAAAGGGGCCTAAGTTGCCTTGAAAGCTTGCATATTGTAATCTTCTTAGTTGGCCAACAAAAGGTGTCATTTTGCATGACTTCTCACTAGCACTTCTTTTAAATGTCATTGTCTTATAGCACAACAGCTTGCTTATGTTTTTAGAATCTCTAGCTCAAATTGGCCCTGAGAAGAGCACATTTTTGCAAAGCTAATGATTTGTTTAATCAGATAACAAGGCAGTGTTCTGTTTTAGATGCTGAAGTTGCTATTAACAGAATTTGTGTCATTCTCACCAAAGCAAGAATGATCAAATTCAATTTTAGCCATATCTCAATAAAAAATGAGATGTACTCATTTCAGTTTTAGTGATGCTGCAGTGCCCGTCCTGTAAAGAAAAATGTACACCATGGTTTAATATCTGAGCTTTTCAATGGTCAACATGTACTAGGGTTTATATTACACTCTGGTTTGAAGGCTCAATTTTGAATTTCTGAATTGGCCTGGTATGAAGGAACATGGAAGTGCACTCAAGTATGCCCTACAATGGATTGTTTGTCAAACAAGGCATACTTTCCTCTTTATACCCAGTGTTGATTAGATAGGCTTTGGCGACACTCAACACTATGAAAAAGTAAATTTAGAAAATGAGTGGATGAATGAAATAGTTGCAGATTCTTGTAGCAGAATCTCAACAAAAAAGTATTTGTTCTTTTTCAAAAGACTGAGGAAAGCTCAACTAAAAACTCAGATCCTCACCAACTTCTACTGCTGTACAATCAAGAGTATTCTTTCCAATTACATCTTGGTGTGGTATGGCAGATGTACTCCCGCTGGCCGAAACAAGTAGTAAAAACTACCCAATACATCATTAGCACCATACCTCCTACCATTGAAGGCCTATATCAAAAGCAATGCTTGCAGAGAGCACACTGTATCTTTTAGGACATTTTAACCAAGCTCTTTCTTTGGAGATCATTCTTCAATACTTCTGTGCAGCAGACAGATAAGCCATGGATGTGTCAAATTCCCCTCTTCTGGTTTCACATCTGTTATACAAGCATTGTGGCTATGGAAACCTCTGTAAGCAAAGATAAAAACCCCTTAGCCTATCAATCTGTATGTGAGAATGTATTATTATAAGGGTACTGATGACCCCAAAGACAAATGTATAGCATATTTTCTTAGCCAGCACCAGGGGTGTACTGTTAAATCATATGGTGTTTCTTATTAGAGTTGTGTGTTTTAATGTGTTAACCTCTGCTTAGTTAACTTATGTTATATAAGCACAGAAACTCTGGCCATAGAAAGAGAGATGACATAATCCCAGAACTGCTGCTTCTGGGAATGCAAAGGTTGTAGCAAAAAGAGATCCGTAAAGAAAGAATAGATTGCCTGCAAATGATGACGAGGATTCAAGAAAAAAAAACAAGGTAAAAGGCTCATTTTGACTAAGTATAAAACAATGCACCTCATATATGATAGATACCATTGAAAAATGGCAACCCTTTTCCCAGCAAACAATTAAAAGAGGATCAGATATTCTGTACCAGTCTATTTGGGAATATGATAATGGACCATGGAAAAGGGTTTCAAAAGGTAGTTTTGTACTTGGCAATGTGCATGCCCCAACACTGCTCAGTGTCTGTCCTGAGATTTCCTATTGGATGAAACTTAATTATTAAAATAAATTTCGTAACCACAGAGTAATTTCTTTGTTTAATTAGTTGTCTTATTACATTTATTTAGTCTCACTTATTGTCTTTCCTTTCATTTTACACAGTTATACTTGTAAAACTAATTTGATACTTTCACAGAAATATGGAAAGATGTAAGTGTTTTGCACACTGTACCTATAAACTGTGGTTGTAAATTTTTTAGTTAATGTATTTGTCCAAGTCATTGTATTCTTTCTTTTTTGATGTGTTCTACTGCACTTAAGGGTTGCTTTTCCAAATGTTTGCTCAGTTTTGAAAACTGTAAAAATCTTTGTGATTTGTGTTTGTTGACTATTGAGATTTGGGGTAATCTTTTTGCTATGTCTAAAAGTATGCCATTAATAATGTTTAAAAAAGTAATGGTTCTATATAGAGTCTCAAAAACCTCACGTCATTTGTAAGATTCTGCTCTTGGTAATCTTTGTCTTCTCTCTGTTAACCCGCTAACAAACTTGTTTATCAATGATGTTAGTGTCTTCTAATTTATGGAATCATCTTCTGTCACTTTCACTGTTTGCCAAAATCTATTTACCAAGTATTTAGAAATAATTTCTTTCATTTTTTTAACACTACTGGTAATATGTTATTGGGCTATAGGGTTTAACTAGACTTAAAAGCACCTAGTCCCTGAAGCATAACAGACCCTTCATGTTTTATTTGTTTTTTTAGCAAACAACTCATTTTTTCTTTTGCCTGGGGCATTGTGTTTACATCTTCTTGTATAAAATGTTGGATGACATATTTATTCAGTTCTTTTGTTGTTTCCTGCTCACATGGATGAGGGTGTTTGGAGCTGTGTGGAAAGAGGCTTGCAGAATCAGGGGGTCTGCAGTGAAGTTGCAAAGCAGCCAAGAAAGGAAACGGCAGATGGCATGTGTCCCATGACACCTGCCCAAATCATCACCTCCTGGTTGTTACAACACCTATCCATATTCCTCCCATGATAAATCTACCTCCAATAACAAAGTTTCTTATATTAAGCTAAAATTCCTAAAATGCATCTACTTTGTTAACTGTGGTGATTTGTATTCCCATGCATGTACTCTTCACAAATTATTACATTTTTACACATTACTTACCCAACAACACCTTTATTATTTACATTAACAAATGAGGCATTACAGTAAACCCTCGTTTATCGCGGGTAATCCGTTCCAGACTCAACCGCGATAAATGAATTTCTACGAAGTAGGATTCTTTATTTATAAATCTAATATTTTCACAGTTAGAGCATAGAAAACCTGTTTACGACCTTGTAAATACGTTGTTTAACATTATTAGAGCCCTCTAGACATGAAATAACACCCTTTAGTCAAAAGTTTAAACTGTGCTCCATGACAAGACAGAGATGACAGTTCTTTCTCACAATTAAAAGAATGCAAACATATCTTCCTCTTCAAAGGAGTGCGCGTCAGGAGCAGAGAATGTCAGAGAGAGAGAGAGACAGAGAGAGAGAAAAGCAAACAATCGAAAATCAATACGTGCTGTTGGGCTTTTAAGTATGCGAAGCACCACGATAAAGAGGCCGCAAGGAAGGGAGCAATGTGAAGGTAGTCTTTCAGCATTTTTGAAAGGAGCGTCCGTATCCTCTAGGCCAGTGTGCGAACAGCCCCTCTGCTCACACCCCCTCCGTCAGGAGCAGAGAATGTCAGAGAGAGTGAGAGAGACAGAGAAAAGCAAACAATCAAAAATCAATACATGCTGTTAGAGCTTTTAAGTATGCGAAGCACCGCGCGGGAAGCATATCGTATATCATTGAGGAGTTTTATTTCATACTAGTAAAATACTCGCGCTTCGCAGCGGAGAAGTAGTGTGTTAAAGAAGTAATGAAAAAGAAAAGGAAACATTTTGAAAATAACGTAACATGATTGTGAATGTAATTGTTTTGTCACTGTTGTGAGTGATGAGTGTTGCTGTCATATATATATATATATATATATATATCTATACTAATAAACGGCAAAGCCCTCACTCACTCACTCACTCACTCACTGACTGACCGACTGACTGACTGACTGACTGACTCATCACTAATTCTCCAACTTCCCGTGTACGTAGAAGGCTGAAATTTGGCAGGCTCATTCCTTACAGCTTCCTTACAAAAGTTGGGCAGGTTTCATTTCGAAATTCTACGCGTAATGGTCATAACTGGAAGTTGTTTTTCTCCATTTACTGTAATGGAGTTGAGCTGGAGGGGCGGAGTTTCGTATGACATAATCACGCGTCTCACGTAATCACGCATTACGTAGAAAGCCAGGAAGAGCTACAAAACGCGCTTTAGAAAACATGCATTATATAATTAAGAAGGCAGCGAAACAATTAGAAGCGAGCGAGTGACATATAAAACCATATTCAGCGGCTCACGTGAACTGACGCAGTGCGCAGACAAAAAGTAACAGTTCCAAAGAGTGCTGAACAAAAACCGAATTACACTGCTATGCTCAAATAGATAAACCACACACAGTGGCGCGATAGCAAAGCATTCGCCTGTAGCGCCCACGTCCGAGGTTAGATTCCCGAGAGGGGATGCACTAAGTATGTACGCGCGCTTCTCGATTTATTTTAACCTCGCATCCCCTTAGTTTGAGACGTATGAAAACGCATGCGGTTAACGCAGAAAGACAGATCACCTATTCACCTATTGAAGCTTCATGAATAATGGATACTTTATTCGCGATCAATGATTGTTTTGGTAAAGCCATACTCAGTGTATTCATTAGATGAACGGTAAAAAAGTAAGAGCGAGGGGACGGTAACTTACTGAAGCACACAAGCAAAACCACAATAGCACGCGGGCTCAATGTACTGACTTGCGCGATCACATTCCAAAAAATATTTCTTTTCAAGTTCTATTTAGTCCATATGAGTCAAACTCAAAGCCCACGGGCCACATCCGGCCCGGCGTGTAATTATATTATATGTTTACTGACATTGCCGGTAAACCCGTGTGTCTCATTTGTGGAGCTAATGTGGCTGTACAGAATTTAATCTTTACAACGACTGACAAACACAGAATGTAACTTGAACACAACACATCGTACAAATACGACCCTGATTGAAACAAATAATGATAATTGAATCCTTGATCACAGCAACACTCACAAAGCAATTACTGTATATTGACAATCATGTTACTTTATTTTTAAAATGTTCCCTTTTCTTTTTCATAGCTTCTTTAACACACTACGTCTCCGCTGCGAATATATATATATACCCCGATCTACATACTCTCAAATAAATAAGCCACACACCGTGGCGTAATTGTAGAGGCTTCGCCTCTATCGCCTACATCCGAGGTTCAATCCCCGAGAGGGGATGTACTGAGTATGTACGCATGCTTCTCGGTTCATTTTAACCTCGCATTTCCTTGGTTTGAGACGTATGAAAAAATATGCGGTTAACGCAGAATCATGTTACGTTATTTTTAAAATCTTTCCTATTCTTAGCACAAGCACAGCTGAGAAGCTTCGATGCATGTACTCCATATCAAAAAATAACGCATTTAATCACATTTTCAATTCCAAGCAAAGGGGAACTTTTGTCAATGCATGATTTCCTGGTACATCGATTACACTGATGCACACATCACAGCTACAAAAATGTTACACTCGGAATGAAGCGCGTTCCTGATCGGAGGAAAATTTAATTTCAAAAAACTACCCGAGCGAAGCCTTGATAAAAGCATGGTTTTGTGCACAGTGAAAACCAAGCAAAATTAGATGCATTACAAAAAGCGGACTTTGTGGCTCTTACTGGGGATCATTGGACTTCCGTGACCGTTAGTAATTCTAATTACATCTAATTACAAAATGTTCAATGATCACACTGTTTTAGCCTAATGTACAAAATAATTTTGGCTAAGGTTACTCAGAGTTTAAAGATTAAGTTGGTCAAATTACCTTTTATGTTTCTGACTTATTTTTTTAAGAAGAAAAACTGCACTTTCTGTTGAAATTTTGGTTATTATTATTTAAAGACAATACCATTCTGAAAATGTACTTAAAGTACTTAAACTACCACTTTATTTTTAAGTCTGCCCAATTTTAACCAGGGATGATATTTTTGTTTCTGTTTTGAATTCAAATGCAGTTTAAAAGCATTTTTTTTTTCAGAAATTAAAAGAGCTTGAGTTTACAATATTCATGTCCATGTCTATTATTTGATTCTGTCGCCCACTAAAACCCTTTTAAATTAAAAAAACACATTTGCGATTTGGGGCAAATTTACATGTGCAATTACATACGATTAATCCAATTAATTAGAGGCTGTGTAATAATTAATCTTGATTAATCGTATGTAATTGCACATGTAAATTTGCCCCAAATCGCAAA
>JANRMT010062842.1:16053032-16122336 GCA_026402145.1 Polypterus bichir lapradei | reverse complement strand
TATAGATATGGGAACAACACTCATATCAATGACAAAATAATTACATTAACAATCATGTTACGTTATTTTTTAAATTTTTCCTTTTCTTTTTCATACCTTCTTTAACAAACTACTTCTCCGCTGCGAAGCGCGGGTATTCTACTAGTTGAGCATAAAAGAATTAAGAAAACTACAAATCATAATAAAAACTAAAAATTAAAATGCAAATAAGAGCAAGTAAAAACATTATCAGAAAGATAATATGCCCTGTGCATATCCAAAATTCTTCAACAAGCAGAAGGTCAGGTCACCTGTGCAGTTTCTAAGACTGGCACTAAATAATCTAGAGGTATCCCAGTTATGGTGCTATGAATATAAATGTAACAATAGGAGGCGAACCTACAGTTCAAATAATTGTTAACGTGTAAGTGTGCTCCTTTGTCATTGTCAAAGGTGTATCCAGAGGTGGTTTATTCAATAATATTTTAGTCAAACTACATTTGTTTGAGAGATTGTGAGGATATGATTCAATGACCTGACATGTGTATCATATGACACAAGTGATGTGAGATTTTTTTTCATGAACTTTTTGATATTGTCTGATGTTGTCCAGTGTTGATCACCATAGATGCCTGTTAAATCAGAAACTTTGCCATCTCTATTCTGCATGAAAACATAAGATTAAAAACTCTGTTAGGCATTGCTACAAGCTACATGGGGTAAGTAACATATGAAACTATGTCATTTTGGGGTATTCTTTTAAATAGTGATCACATTATATTGGTGAAATGCACACTTCCCTATATTGCCCTAAAGAGACTACTATTATGTTTAAAAGGTGATTTGGTGTCAAAGTAAAGACCCTGTATTTGATGACAATGGCCACTTTATTTATATAGTGTATTTCCATACACAGAATGTAGCTCAAAGTACTTTACAAGATGTCAAAGAAATAGCTGCAAGAAAAGAAAATCACATTAGAAATAGGTAATAATAATAATAAATAAATAACAAAAATGAATCAATGCAGACTTGCATAAAATAGATATATAATAACTAGAAAAGTCAAGTATTTATATATACAATCAGTTTAAGTCTCTAAATAGTTGAGTCTGATGATAAGGTCAGGTGGCCTAGTAGAACAGAAAAATAACAAAAAAACAAAATTAACCCCCATTGGACATTTTACTTAACATAAATGTTCATAAGTTGTTAATTATTGCTTTTTTTAGTGGTCATCCTAGAGGATTCAATGCAGTGGTTCTTGTGGACAACTGGAGTGTATTCCAGATTTTTCGGTACATAACAGCAAAAGGGTGCCTCACCATTTACTTTATATTTGGCTCTTAGAATAATAAGCAGATAACCAATAACAGATACAAGTTTACGACTTGGATTGCTGGGTTACAGGTATTCCAAAATATAGGAAGGAGCAAGATTATTTAAGTCTTTATGCACCACTAGTTGTATTTTAAAGTCAATTCTAAAGGACACTGGTAATCAATGTAATCATGGTAAAACTGGTGAGATTGTAAACTTGTTGCAACTGGTTGATATCTTTCTTAGGTAGTCCTGTTAGGAGTGCATTAAAGTAGTCTAATCAACTAAAAATAAGCGGATAAATGCTTTGGATCTTGTAATGTTGTAAGAGGTCTGACTTTTGCAGTGTTCCGTAAGTGGAAAAATGCAGTCCTGGTAATATGGTCAATGTGTGATATAAAGTTTAGGTCAGAGGCCTTGACTTTAATGTTAAGGTATAAAGTTTATTTCTAAAATCTTCATTATTTCCATTTTTGCCAAACACTGACATTTCAATTTTTCCTTATTTAGTTTGAGAAAGTTTCTACTTATCCGTTTAGAAATACATTGGGTCAGAGAGCTCAGGAAGTCAGAGCCATCAGGTGTTATAGATAAGCAAAGCTGCATGTCATCTGTATAGCTGTGGTAGTTCACCTTTTGTTTCGATATAATTTGGCCTAATTAGAGCTTGTTGATTGAAAAAGCCATTGGGCCCAGAACAGAATTATTGTGGCACACCATATACAAAAAGCTTGTTGGAATCTGAGACAAGGACACAAGTGGAAGGTTTTAGTTTGAAAAATTATAAGTAAAGCTGCATGTCATCTGCATACCTGTAGAAGTTCTGAGAATGCCATGCAGTTTCTCTATGGAGCTCAGGTAAACTTAAATTTGAGTGAAGGATTTTTTTTTTTTTGCTAAAAAGAACATTATTTCAACAGGACTAACTTTTGGGTGATGTATTATATCACATTTACCGTATATACCCACTTATAAGTCGGCTCTAAAAACCCGAAAAATCAATCATAAAATTGGACCCCGACTTATACGCCTGTTCAAAAATGCAACAATTTTTTTTTTTTACATCTTCTTGCCTCCAATCTAGCACCAGTGTTTCAGACACATCGAATTTTGTTGCAGCAGCGCAGTTACCATTTTCTTCTGATCAAACAGTCCATGGTAGATAAGGGATCCTCTTACGATAAAGGTGTATAAGGGTTTGAGATACAAAAAACACAAAATAGCACAAACGTTGCTTCGGAGTAGTTCGGGTACCATGTGATCATGTAGGCACAATAGAGAGAGAGGTTAGGAGCATGCACTGAAACAGTGCATTGTTGCACCCACATAGAAAAAGAAGGCAGTGTGCTCCATGGTTACTCTCTCAGATGGGAGTTAGCATGTCATAATCCCTTGTACCAATACCGTGAGTTTTCCATATTCAATTTATACGACCGACATTATAAAATACCAGAAATTATATGGTGAAATCAAGTCCTGACTTATCCGCAGGAGAACTTATCCGCAGGTATGTATGGTAATACCTTTTTTTGTTATGTTTATAAAAATGTGCTGAAGCCTCAAAAATTTCAGCAGATGTTTTTAAAATGCATTGCATTTTCTCAGGGTCATACAATTTGTTGGCAGTAGAGATTGAACCTGCAGCATTTTGCCTTCTAATTCAACACTTAATCCTGTAGGCCTTTTTTCGATTATAGCGCCTAATAATCTAATTTTAAATGTAGCAGTGTATCCAAAAAGAATTAGCACAAAGGATGTTTCATCCTTTGCTTTTTCTTTCTTTCTTTCCTCAAACTTGAAGTTAAGTGGTATTTAATTTTTTATTTCTTTTTCATGTCAGGTGTGGGTAAGAAAATTTCCATATTTTCTGCAAATATTGTCAGAGTGGCATTTATATAAAGATAGAATCCATCAAACAGTTATATCCACTTGTTACTAAATATTACATTACAATAATTCCTTACAGTAAATTCCAGTATCACTTATGGTTTGTTCTTAATTGAATAGGTTAAATGGAGTTAGTATGAAGGTCTGCTTTTAGTGAACATCACATAAAAACCAATGCAACAAAAAATTAAAAAATAGATGAACCATTAAGGAAGAAATAACCTTAAGACATCCTAATATGAAGGCTTGTGTACAGTAAAATGGCAACAGGGTGGCCTCGCTGTAAACAAAATTGTTAAACAATAAACAATAAAGTTTTTATTTGGTATTTCCTGTGAGACTTTGCCAGTTGCCAGGGAGTATACTGTATTTCTGCTCTAAAGTATTAATTGTTGATGGGGATTGGCTTAAAGCCATGCTAAAAGGGACTGATTGGGATGGGAAAAAGAATGCCATCTGGATGTTAGGCTTGCCTGAACTAGAAAAACCATCAAAAAAAGAAAGAAATTACAGCATATATCAGGAATTTTCCAACTAATGATGTGCGGATGTGGTAGCACTAGGGAAAAAGAAGCCAAACTGAGCTCTCTTTGTTTGCTAAGTGAGGGCCCCAAGTAACATTCCTTTAAGCTGTGCATATTTTGGCAACACATGAGCAGTTTCTTTTTCAAAAAAGTAAAAAAAAAGAAAAAACTGTACACTGTTTATGTCTCAGACCAGTTATTCCTTCATATGTCTTACCTCCTCCTGGGCAATTTTATTGTTGTCTTTTCTCTGTACGCCTGCCATAATGGGTTTGCAAGGTTCATTTTATGTGTCAGCTGATAGGCACTTACATGTGCACACACTAAAGAGTACTAGTACCCCACTTCCCTGTGCCTATTGCCATCTCCAGAGTGAAACTACAAACACAGTGCTGTTAAAATGAGAAGGAAAGTAATAAACAGGAACTTGAAGTCTAGACCAAGGGGCTTTTCCACAAGTATTCAACCTCAGTATTAGAGTGCAATGGGACAACTAGATTCTGGACATGTGACACTTGTAAGCTAAAGGAAATGAGATCTCTTTTCTTTACCCCCCACACATATGGGCTTCCAGAGGATGTGTTGTCAGCTCATTTATTTTCATTTATTTCCAGTAGATGATTTTTAACTTATCTTCAGTATTTTTGAGGAGTCACACAAATTAGGATTTCCCAACAGATAACACATTTCCACGTGTTTTTCTTTACGAAGCAAGGTCAGTGTCTGGCACCATTTGATGCATTCTTCTTGTAGAATAGTTCGTTTTTTTTATTTGTGGTGCGCAAGATTCATTAAAGTGGAACAAATACTGAACGAAGAGCAATGAGACACATCAGCGAGTTTATATGCATGTAATTTTCTACTCTGTTTAAAATTTCTAGGTTATTTTCAGCTCTATCCCCACATTCACTAGAATGATTTGCTGTACTTTACAGCACACTGAAAAACATATGGCTAACATCAGAAAAAAAAATCTGATGCTTCCTGCTTGATGCAAGCTTGAAGGAATGGCGCCATCATTTACCTCACAGATCTTTAATGCAGTATTCATCCAACACTGATATGGAAGGGACATTTGTTCAGCCATCCAGTTTGAATCTTATACAGTATTTTTCCATATTAAATATTTTTTTACCAAGTACCCATTTCTTCAGTTAGTTCTTTAAAAATTCTTTAGAACGTGATAGCAGTTTTAGGGTGAGGGGACATTCATGACCTACAGCTTATAACACTTGTATATAAAGAGACAAGTTTTCAGCCTAAGTTTAACTCAATAATGGTATATATTGCTTAAATTATTTTACGACCCCTAATAAATGTTTTAGTCAGACTAAAACAGCACATAAATTCAGTAAAAGCTACAGCAGGTTAGTTAACCAGCTGTTTTGACCATATGACACATCACATTCCAATATTGTAGTCCTGGCTCATCTGTCCGATAAGTTTCCTATGATGTTGCTGTTGGCCCCTATCTAAGCTGAGTTCCCACTTTATGTCCAGTATTTTGGTATGTTGTGCATTTCCTTAAGAACTTGATCACAAAGTCTTTCCCTGTCATCTATTTCTTGCTTTTCCTTTAACTTTGTGTATATCCAGGCCCTGTGAAGATTTTTCAGCTCAGACATATTGTCTTGCAATTTTTTTCTATCTCTCAGTTTGTGCACCAGCTCACATAAGAGAAAACTGTACTTATGCCCTTTCATAAACCACCATTTGCCTAGCTGTATGAATCCATCAACCCATGCCATATATCCCTCTAAACAATCTTCACACCTAAAAAAAGAATTACTGAAGAGACATTCAACAAATCTAATATATTTTTCATTCAACCATCAAGTAATATAAAATGCAACTATAAGCACTTCCATTGTGCACGAAGACTAGAATGGTAGATCAGCATGACCAGATATGTAATTTATTAGTTTTACACATTTGTTATGTTCCTAAGAGGGCAACCATCAACCAAGCAGGTTCAGACTATGATGAACTGGGATACTTGAACCATTCCTTTGACTTAATGATACATTTTTCAGTCATACAAGCACATGAGTTAACTTCCTAATCACCTCCTAATCACAAAGTAAGTACTTAGGAGAGGGGAACACGGGAGTACACAGAATAAAGCTTAAGCAATAGATAACACCCAGCAGCCCCGATTTCCCCTTCTTCACCAGCTTCTTGCCTTGTGTTTTAGGTTGGGTGGCTGTACTGTAACCACATTTCTAGCTCCTGATACTGCCTCAATATTCTCTCTCATTTGCTGTCTTCTCTTTTTTGTCCTCTTCCCAGCCAAAGAACTTCTGTGACCTATCTCATACTCTGGTGCTCTTGAGGAGTCTGATAACAAAGCACTGTCTGCAGAGGCATACTCTGCCAAACTAACATTTAGAGAGTTTTCAAAATTTTTAGTCACCTTATGCCACCTCATTTAGCATTCTGGTATGTGTTCTGCTTTTTGCACACTGTTTCAGTGTACATTGGAGCGATACATAAGTGTTGTTATGGGCATATTGTTTCTTGGAAATATCATGAAATTATATACTTGTAAAACACTGTATGAAGGGAAACACAGTATTTCAGGAAATACCTATAGCCTAGCATCATTCTACTTTTATATAAAACATTTCTCACATACTGTATTCTTTCAGCTCTCACTGCAATAATGTGTACATTCTTTTCACTTCAACTATTAAATGGTTGATGTAGGGACTAATGAAGTAGACCAAGCTATGAGCTGATCTGACGTCACTATTTAGCCGGATCATTATAGTAAAAAACCCTAAAAATCAGTTACTTAAATAAACATAACAACTTTTCATATTATGTTGATTGGCCCATTATGAGTAATTGTGGGTATACTGTATGTGTGAGTGTGCCGTATGATGGAAAGCTTAGTGCCTTATCCCTGATGCTTTTGGAATGTATTCTGCTATAATTGTAAAAGTACTTTTAGAAAATGGCCAGATTTGTTGACTCTTGAAGTCTACTAGTAGAGGAGATATGGTACATTCGTCTCATCTCACTTGACCATCAGATTTATTTTATTTAGAATTATTTATGCTTCACTTGTGCACTGGGAAGGATGAGACAGAGAAAAAGTGAATTGTGCAGTCAGTCCTTGAATATTTTCTTTCTCTGGAATTTCTAAGTATTGCCATTGTGTATCTGATTATGGTAATGCTAGCTTCAAGAACAGTCACAATGAGCAATTGGATTGGTCCTAAAGTGAAGTATATGCTCATGTTCAGTGCCTCCTTTACTTGACTTTGTTTAATCAGAACATCCAAAGAATTTCAGGGGTTCTTTGCTGCCACCTACTGGAAGGATGATCCTACCTGCATCCAATCACGCTATAGGAACCTACTACCCTCTACCTCACCTAAAGATCTATCCTAGCAATTTCATATACTCCTAAATAGAGGGTCTGTTTCTTTCTATCCTTCAGTCATATCAAATCCATTTTGTGTATTTACTTTTACATAGATTTGTATACTGAGAGAATGAATGAAAGTATAAATTGTACCATTTTGAGAAGTCACCCTTGATAAAGGTGTCTGCTAAATAAACAATATTAGTACTTTACATGTTATAAGTCAATTTTGAAACACTGGTGCTAGCACCCCTTGTGACACTCCACTCAGGTCAGATATTGTAGCAACATGAGAGTACCATTTCTCCACCATCATTAATGTTGGGAGTTTCCCTTTCTTGGCAAAAGTTTTCTGAACTAGTCTAATGGACTCTTTTTATTTCATCTTCTTACAAGTCCACCCCATGAGCAGATCACCATGTGACATTTGTTGCTTTTTTGTTGCACTGGTTATTTACCAGTCCTTCAGTCTTCATATTTGTGGCATTGCAGATGTGTGCAAGAGGGGTGCCTAGTTCTAATGAACACCATTTAATAGAAAGAAGAGCAGAAGGAGGAGTTACAAATGAATTGTCTCCTTTTTCTAGAGTGCTATTAATCTGTTTCCTTTTGTCACCTTGCACAGTGGACAGTCTCCTGAGTCGATCTGCTGCTGCCCCGTTAACAATACCTGGAAGTATATTAATCAGTGAACTGCTGAAAGTACTCTTTGTATAGCACTTAAGAGTTATATTTGGAATTGACTGAGATTTGACCTTTTCCAGGGATGTATCTTCTTCTTATTTTCTATAGGCATCAAATAGTCACCTATTTATATTATTTTCTGCTGCTGCCGTGGCTGCCTCTCTTTGAGTATCACCTTTTATCTTTCATTTCCTTTCTGAAATGGAATGTAAACAAAGGCTGAGAGCCAGAAGTAATTAGTGGAAGGCAGAGTTCAGTCTTCTTTCTGTTGTGTAGCTTGTCTGTGATTTTTAAGATGTTAATTTATGAAAAATTAAGATTTTTTTCATTTCAGATGGTCTGGAACATTCTAACAGCTGGCAAATGCTTTTTACTTGTAGAGTTAAAGGCAAAGATTTGCTTGATCAATGTTGCTTTAAGTGCAAAATAGCTGCCATTCTCTGGCTGTGTGAGACAACTTTCTCACTGTGAAAGAATGTGTAGAATGCTGTCATTTAGTCATAAGCCAACCAGAGCTCCTTTATCTGCTGCTTACTACAAACAATTTTTGCTGTCAGCACAGCCTGCCCTTCAGTGCCATTAGACATAAGACCTGGCAAAATGTCAAGATTTGGGAATGAACGATGGGCTCAATGGGTGAAGGTGACTTTGCATAGAGAAGAAGTCAACGCCTTGAGGGAAACTGAATTGTGCTAAATTCTCCTTCTTTTATGCAGGAATGGTTTTTGCTAGCTCCCTTCTATAAATTGGGGCATTTTTTTTCTCCCAGGAAACAAAGAGACACTTCTGTATATGCAAACACAATTGTGATAACCATCTTACAGGGGATATTATGAAAAATGTTTAATTTCTGCACAAAACAAAAAAAAGATTGTGCAACTTTTCATTAATGAAGATGTGGTGTGGTTTTAAAAATTAGATTTTTCACTTCTGGATTTCTTTACCAGGACAAAGTGATTACATAAAATGGCTGGATGGCCCAATTTCAGAGGTACATGTGAAGAATCACCCAGAAGTGTTTACTGTGCGGTATTCCAAAGAAATGTGTATATCGTTAAAATTAAAGAACACTCAATGCATCAAGTATGTAGTCAACTGAATAAAAAAGGTAGTGCAGTAAAACAAGAACAACAGTAAATGGAGCAGAAAGGGGGCAAAATTAGACAAGAATCTTTTTAAAATCTGAAACAGCAACACAGGAATTTTTTAACAGTGAGACATGACATTTTATTAAGTGGCACTTTTCTGAGATGAAAGTAAAGAAAAATGAAAGAACAGTCATACATGGGAAAAGAACAGCATCCCATCGACTCAAAAAATGGAACATTGGTTGAGTGAGTCACATCCTGTCAAAATTTAGAAATCCATCTTATTGATGATCAACTCAGATTTTCTGGCAATTTAAGACAATTCAGCAAAGGCTGCTTTTTAGATTAGATTAGATTATACTTTATTTGCCTCCAAGGGAAAATTTAAATTCTTATATAATTTAGTGACTTCACTCAGTTTTGCAATTTTTGTATACGTCTGCCTTGCAGAGTTTAATGTCATTTGGTCTGATCTGTGTTTTTGGAAACATGCATACTTAAGATAAAGCTAAACTACAGTGCATAATCGAATTGTTTGTTAATCATTGGACTCCATGAATTATGATTTTCAAAGTTATATATCTGCATTATTCTCTCCACCATACATTCTGTTTTATCAGATTCAGAAGCTTTAGAATTCTGCAGTTCCTCAGCAGTAGTCCAATAAAATTATGTATACAATTGTGTAAGTTTTCTCCCTTTTGTCTGATATTTTTTTTGTTATTGCATTGTAATGCACATGATCGATTGAATTTCCTATTATGGGATGATATAATTTACCTTGATAATTGACCCAGGCAAACATGAACACAAAGTATGAAATTTCAAGAGAAATTTGTGATGCTTTTCTATCATTTATTTTTGTTTATTCTCTTACCCATATTAAGTAAATAATTTGTTTCATCAAGATCATCACCATTTTGTTTGATGCTTGCTGTGGCACCACTCATTGCTAGGCGCATTGGCTATGCATGGCATAAAGTGGGACATAATTTTGGTCATTTGAAACAGCTATGGAGCGCATTGCTATTTTGGCACTAATGGTTATTGGGGTATAAGGGATAAAACAGAAATAACATTATTCTCTTTCTCTCCACCCCCAAGCCCCCCATCCACCAAACCCCCAATGGGCCTCTGCAACTAAGTCAATCCATACTTTGCAATGTTCCGGTCCACTGACTTGCCAATAGAAGGAGCATGACTAGAGTGAAGCAAAACCCCTAGCAGTGGTGTGGAGAAGATTAAAACTGAGATATCTTGTGAAGATACAGTAGACTAATGATATAATATTATACAGTCCAAATATAATAGACCAAGGGTGTGATGTTAAGGAAAAAACTGTAAAAAACACTGTAAAAGACTGGTTACATAATTAAAGTTTGACAAAAAGACAATAGCCTGTTACTTTGTGGTAGCCAAAGTGTGCATATAATTAATTTAAGAGATTTCAGTATAATAACTGAAACTTAAACAAACTGTCAATAGCTGTTAACGTTTTGGTAACCAGTTAGCCAAAATGTAGCCTGTGACAGTAGGGGGCGCTATCGCTCCCTTGAACCCTCAGGTACCACGCCAGACACCAGGTAAAAGTGCTACAATTATTCGTTTTATTATAATAATGTGCACTAAGCACCCTCCACTCCACACTACTCATAAACCAAATACAATACTCCAATAATAATAACAATAACCAATCCTCCAGCTCCCAGACGCGTTGCCCTCCTACCACCCAGCTCAGCTCGCCGTCTGGGAGCTCCCATAGTCCTTTTATATTCCCTGACCCAGAGGTGTTCCTGCCCAACATTCCACAAGTCCTTATTCCTTCCGGGTCAGGGTAAATAGTCCTCCCGACAGCGACTCCCAGTGGTCTCCAGGGTATCCAGCAGGGCTGTGCATAAAAACTACATAGGCCATGAGGCCCTGCTGGAATGCGGGGCCCGTCCATGCTGTCGGGAGAGCTCCTCCTGGGGGTGAGGGCCAGAATATGAAGCCAGCCATCCATCACAAACCATAAGCTGCCGAAAGTTATAGTTATATAGTTATGCCAAATGTTGCATTACAAGCAGTCCAGAATACAAGCTATTTAAGTAGAATCTTTTTTGCCTTGACAGAGCAAGGTGTGACTCATGATCGTATGTTTCAAAAGAGAGTCGGAATCAGTCTTCTCTGCTCTTTATCTGCTTTGTCCGGAGAACTAAAAATGTAAAACTGATCTTCAATAATCACTTTCAGGCTGTATCTGATTTCAACTCTATATAAGCATTGTTTAATGCCATAGAATGCGGTGTGGTTAGCAACTGTTGCAGTCGAGAAATCTGGGAAAATATGAATGTTATTTTCAAATATAATCTTGTCTATCTATCTGAGAAGGGACTTGAGATTTTGCTTGGCCTGTAGTTTATCAAAACAGACAATTAGGCTTTTGATCCAGGTACACAGTAGGCTGCAGAGATATCAATGTCCGATTTAAAGTTGTCTTTGGTTATTTTAGAGAATAGTTCAGCTATGAATTTCATGGGGTTTGGACTTTTCAATTTTTCTGGACTATGTTGAGTTCTGATGTTGTTCCTTATAAATCTGTCTTCCAGTGCAGCCAGTTTGTCAGCAAGCACTTTGCACTTTGATTTTGGAACTGTTGCTTTTTCATCTGTGGCAAAAGCCAATTGTGCAACTATTGTAATATGAGTCATAAACATTTGCTTAACATCTTCAAACTAAGCAGCAATTTTATTCTCTAACTTGTATTTTTCTGTATTTTTACATCAGTTTTTCGTAGTAGTTCTGTAAAGGTTGTAGTAAATTCAGTACTTAAACATAGCTCCAGGTCTTTCATATCCTGATGCAGTTTATCATTTTTCTCATTTACAACCTTTATTTCATTCTTTATATCCCTATTGTTCTTCTTTATATCTCATTTTATATCATTTATGCCCCCCTGACACCCGAGTAAGACGATCATTACCTTCAGCTTGGAGAGTGCATTTTGATCTTCCTTGATCTCCATAGGCGGAGTTGCGAGTCCAGTAGGAGATGATGTGGCAGACTCACCGGGGGGTATTAACTGAAGTTGACAGTGGGGATGAAAAGGCCGTGCTTGGCTCCAATGGTCCTCCTGGAATCGACAAATACTTTTTGCCCTCCTCACTTGCAGTTTCGCTCCCACTAATGCTATCGGTTGGAGCAGATGCTACTGCGTTAGGTCCTGGCAGGTCTTTACCTTCTCCTGTCTGTTCCAGGTCTATCTCTGGGAGGCTGTACCATGAACTTGAGGCCAGATAAGACTTTAATGGGGCTTTTGCTGCCTTATCCTTTTCCTTTTCCTTCTGAGCCCTTTGTTTGCTGCTCATGCTTATTTGTACTTGCGTTAAGTACCAGATATCACTGAATGATATTTTTTAAAAAATGTTTAAAATAACACCACTGCTAACAGAGCTCCCCCTACATGTCCATCTCCCACAATGGACGAGACCAAAAAAAAAGAAACATTACAAATCAAACAAAGATGACATTACTTGCATAATTATTAACAAATGTTCTAGATGGATTAAATACAGGTATTTCTGTAGCTAATGGGTAAATTGCAGTATTTATAGATAATACAAAAACTTGACATACTCTTCTGGCCAGAAGCTCCCATATTGGATGAAAACTCTGCTTTCACAGTTTAACTCAAGCGTGGGTCATGTCATGACTCCTGATAAGCTGCTGTTAACTCATATTTATTGAGTGGGATAACTCTGTGCCCTTATAGTGCTGTTTTTACACAAAACCATTTAACAGCAGTTTTAATCCACAATTGAATTATTTAGAATTCTCTGTTTAACATTGCCAATTGTGATACTGTGCCCACTCGTGCCATTAGTACACCCTTACGCACTTGTGTGTTTGTTGTAAATGCCACTTAATTTATCTTTTAACAACAATTCTTTACTATCAGGATTGGATTCTGTTCTGTGTTTATAGGTGTTTTTCTCTAATTTTACTCTCTTTCTGGGGATTTCTTGTGTCACCGAGTCTGATTCTGACATGCGTTTGTTTGAAGGTTAATCATTTTTTGGACTGTTTTGTCTGCCAGTTTGTTCTTATGCTCTTAGCCATTGTCATTGGCCATGGGACAATGCAATAGGTTAAAAGGTCCTCCAGGAAATCACTTCCTCGTAAGATTTTTAAAATCAGTCATTCTAAACGTTTTTCACTACTGATGTTTCCTGGCTCTGACATTTTCTCTGAGTTAGTTTGACTATGATATTTGTCTCTTATTTTGGATTTCACACTCATGCCTTTGATCTGAAGGTTTTGGGCCTTTTTCTGTTAAACTCATCTATTCTCATGGCCATTTCTTAAATCTTAGTGCTCTGACATAACCGCTACAAAGAAAAGTGACTGTCATATGCAAGACTGCTTGTTTTAAATGACTTTAAAATTTTAAGAGAATGAAATATAACATAAAAAGGTGAAGAAATGAGGTCACGTAGAAGGTCCCATTTAATAAATCAAGAAAAAAAAAGTCTGTGCATGCCGTGGTTTGATCCCAGTAGCCAAAACATATTGAAAGCTTTTTTTCTCCAGGATATCTCTTCTACTCAGGTGGTGGTTCAAAAATGAACATCAACTCTAGTAAGGTGTTGGTTTATATAATGTTGGTGCAGGAAGGGGCGGGGCTTGTGGTGCTAGCATGGAAATGGCATCAGGCATCTTCTGGGATTTCTCCTGCTCTCTCAAGATGAAAACAGATATGCATATAGTGATTCTGCAACACCTTTATTCCTTGCTCCTCATTTCATCTTCTTGTGCTATTTAGAGTATGTCATCATATGATTGTGCCTAATGAAATTAATTGATATCTGAGAGGTTAAGCATTGATTATTCATATATCCTCTTTAATAAAACCCCTGTGTGCGTCCAGGTGTCCGTGTGTGTGTGTCTTCTGGTGAAGTGCGCATGCACGGGGCCACACGGCATGTGTTCAGTCTCTTCCTGTGCATTCCCTGTGCAGAGAGCGAGAGAGAGACACACACACACACACGCGCGCGAGACAGACACACACACCAGACACACACACACACACAGGCGCACACGAGACAGACACACACACACACAGGCACGGGCGAGTCACACACAGGCGCACGCAAGACAGACAGACACAAACACACAGGCGCGTGCGAGACAGACACACACAGGCGCGCGCGAGACAGAAACACACACACACAGGCGCGCGCCAGACAGACAGACAGACACACACACAGGCACGCACGAGACACACAAACACATACACACAGGCGCACGCGAGAGAGAGACAGACAGATACACACACAGACACAGAGGCGCGCGCTTAAGAGAGACACACACACGCGAGAGACAGACAGACACACACACACACGCAGGCCCGCGAGAGAGAGACACACACACAGAGGCGCGCGCGTGCATTGTTACAATGTTACTTTTCTTGGTTGTTTATTAAATTATGGATTTTTCAAATGTTCATTTTTTTCCCTGTGCTTAAAACTCATTAAAAAAAAGTGTTTTTAGCAAGCGGGTCATAAGGCTATAGCGCGAACTCTTGCAATGTTAGTTTTCTCTGTTATTCAAGGTTTTCTTAGTGTTATTCAATATTTTTACATTTAGTTTACTATTACGCTGTGCATTCAATGGTATAATTAACTATATTTGTGCTTAAAAACTTAAAAAAATATATATTTACATACAGTTCATACGGTCTGGAACGGATTAATTGTATTTACATACAATCCTATGAGGGAAATTACTTCGGTTCATGACCAAATCGGATTACAACCAGAGTTTTGGAACGAATTATGATCATGAACCGAGGTTCCACTCTATTACTGTCAGACAAAATTACAGGCATTTTACGGAAATACAAACCAGTATTACTGAGAGAGAAAATTAATGGCACACAGTACAGTGACACATATTACAACCACATACAAGGTCCCTTGCCATTTAATATAGACTGTTCCTACTAATGTTTATGCACTACTGTTCTAGCGCCCGTTATTGTAACGGGCTTAATGTCTAGTATTTATATAAGCCGTTAGTTTGAGACAATATTTTATTATGGCTGAATCTAGTGATGGTTACAGCATACTGTCATCAAGCAGTTCACCAGCCACTTGTGATGAATTGCCATATTTGCAAAATAATGAACTACTAGTAAGAAACAAACTGCTATGCATCGTATACATACATACAGTGAAAGTACAAACAGACATAGTCTAAACAAATGGATGTTTATATGTTGAAATGTTATAGTTATTTAAGACTTCCTTAAAGCTAGTTAGTAACAGAGCAGTGGAAAAAAAGGAAAAAAGGGAGGAAAGCCAGGGAAAAAATAGCCCTGAAGGGGCCTGTAGTCTATTGTAGTCAAATGTTGGATTCTTCTAGGCTAATTTACCTCCCTCTTCCTCCCTAGATAGTCTAGAATACAGGTATGTTATGACACAAGTTAGTGCTCATTATTAATGACTGTGATGAAATCGTGGTGTATCTGACCGGTGATTCTTATGCTTCCTGTCGACTTGTTATCCAAGGACAAAGCCAGCAACAACTGCTTTGTCAAACTGATAGTAGTTTCAGGTGCTGCTTTGGGACACTGAGAAGAGGAGGACAATGCAATGGAAATGTACAGCTATGCAACATGAATACCATGGTAGCAGTTCTAACAAGAGACAGCTAAACTACAGTAATGTACTAAAATTTTTAATTTAAATGATGTAACTAATATTATAAAAAGATGACTTTAGATGTTGGAGGACCAGTAGCAAAAACTGTATAACAGCAAGTAGTTTTATTTTTTCTAGGAACTTTATTGCAAAATGTGTTAATAATTAGTTTTGTAAATTAGAACAGGCAGTGTCATTCTTAGAATTTTTAATACAGAATATGATTACAGATGTGACTATTATAGAAATGGAGTTATATGAATGGAACTGCTTGTTGTAGAGATCTTTTTGCTACTGAACTTCTAAATTAAGTGTAGAGCATTACCAGATGGGCAGTGTAACACTAAAGTAATAAAGCAGTTACAACTCTCTGTACATTGCTAAAAACTGCCTTATCTGGCTCAAAATACATCTTAGATTATATGTTAATGTAAGAATTAGGGTATAAAGACCAAAGATCATATCATACTTGACAGCATAATATTGCTACTTCCCGAATTTTCATCCACTAGTACAACTTTGGTTTAGTCTGAGTTAAAGGGCAAATGTTTTCTCTCATTTACTGTCTAGAGCACTTAAAAACACAATAGGAGAAGTATCTTTAGACGTTTTTTATGTGTGCACATGAGTGAATATGAGTAAAAAATATCATCCCAATATACCCTGATATCTGATGGAAAGATACTACATACCACATGCACTTCAGAAGAGGTCATCCATCAGAAGCTAAGTATGTTCAGGCCCAGTCAGTACTTGGATGGGAAACAATCCAAGAGAAAGCTTGGGTTGCTGCTAGAAGAGGTTGATAAGGGGTGAAGCCAGCAAGGGGCACTTATCCTTCTGTATGTGGAGCTCATTGCCCCAGTGCAGTGATGGCGACACTTTGCTGTAAAAATGGTCCCGTCCCTCAGATGATACATAAAATTGAGGTTCTAACTCTCTGTGATCATAAAAGATTCCGGGACGTCCTTCGTAAAGAACAGGGTGTATCCCACTGTCCTGGCTAAATTGTCCACCACAGACTAGTCATTCTGGCCCCCTAATCATCCCCTGCCACTAATTAGCCTACCATCCCTCACCCCTTGTCCACCTAATTGCTAATGTGTGGTGAACGTACTGGTGCAAAATGTCTGCCATCGCATCATCCAGATGGATGCTAGACATTAGAGATTGTTGAAGTGGCTCCCCATTCACTACGTAAAGCACTTTGTGTAGCAAGGAAAGCTCTATATACAGTATGTTAAAAATAAGTAAATAATAATAATAATAGTCCAACATTATTCTCCAGTTTAGGTAATCAACCATGGCAAAGCCCAGAGGTCTCAAAAGTATAATTTTTCCTGCATTGGATAATGATAGAACATTATAAACAGTGTAAGGTATGTTTTTTTTATGTGCTGTAACTATGGTAAAAGGTATACTGAATTTATAAAAATATTGGTGAGTTGCAAAGCTACAGTTTTTTCTTCTAACACTTTACACAGATAAGGTAGTATTGAATTCAGTCTATAATGTTAAGGATTATTAAGGCATACTGTATAATCATTTTCTTTACAAAACCTCTGACACTGGCCACTTTCACAGATTTAAAAGTAATAGTGGCAAATAAACGTGTAAAGTATTTGTGACATTACTGTATGTATGCGTTCAGCAAGCAGTTTGAGTTTATCAACAATCTTCCTGGAATTGGGTCAAAGAGAAATATTTTTGCTTTTTAGTAAGAAATATGTAATAGAATTTCCTGTTTTTGTATTTTTGCATTAAGACATTACCTGAAGTTTGCTTTTTGCTGTGCAGTATTATGTTTTCTTGTTCATAATTTAAAAATCTATAAAAGTATATACAGCAATTCTGATTTCCTTCTGGTCGAGCTAGCTATTGTACTGAAACAAACAACACAGTTGCATGTTTTTGAAGTGATAATAGTAACTATACTTATGTTCCTGTACTGTTACATGCTATCATTCAGATAAGGTCACTACACTTTTTTATGGAGCTTGTAACACTGTAGTTTAAGAGTGCCTATGGTGGTATTATTAATAATGGTGGATAAACTTTAACTAGCCTTCAAATAATATCACTATCCTACAAAACTGCCATTTGTTGCTTTGTTAGTCACTTCATGTTACCTTACAGTAGCAGGGTTAGGGTTAGGGTTAGGGTACCAAGCTTGTCTCAGAATTAACAACACAAGGTTATGTTAAGTAAAAAGCAAAAACTGTGCAGTAAAAATATTGTATACTATTTGTTATGTTCAACATGCCTAGCTTGCTGAATAGGCACATCTTACAGTATGTTTGCAGTCAGGACAATTTTCTTAATCCTAGAAATTTTAATACACTACTGTGTGGACGCTAGGGGTCGCTGTTGCCCCGTTGAACCCACCAGATAGACATGCAGGACACACATTTAAAACACCAAGAATAATTTCTTTAATATTCTCTTGCAATAATGTGCACAAAGCACCGCACACTCCACAATTCTCCAATAAATCAATAATCACAATAATAATAAACAATAGCCAATCCTCCCCTCCCAGCAGCTCCATTCCTCTACCACCCAACTCCGGCTCGCCCTGCTGGGTTTCCCACAATCCTTTTAAAGTCTATGACCCAGAAGTACTCCTTCTCCAGGTCAAACTCTGCATCGTCCTTTCTCAAATGTCCCGGAAGTACTGCGGGCTTCCATCCTCGCGATTCCAAAGTACTGTACTTCCGGGTAGGCGCAACAATAATAGTCCCCAGGTTCTTGGTGAGCTCCCCCTGGCAGCACCCACGGCACCCAACAGGGCTGAAAAAATGGACTCCATGTCCCGTGCTGCCCTGTGGGAATCCGGGAATCATTTCCATCCAGGGGAGCTGCCATCTAGCGTCCCGGGGGATGTAGTGCCCTGAAAAAGCTATTTTTCCTCCCTCTTTTAGTTGAGGGACGTCCCGGCCAGACTGAAACGCCGGCCATCCATCACAGTGCTTCCTCCCCAGCTGAGCATTATAATGCGAAGCGGCCTGCCCCGTTAGGGTAGTCCTGTCCCGGGAGGGACTGTCTGCTTTGACCGGAAAATGGCTTCTTTCTGTAAAACAAGAGCAGGAGAACAGCAGGGAGACATGACACTTTTGTTTTCCTTTAAAAACCTCCCCAGCTCACCCTGGACAGTCTCGCCATAAGTGGCCCGGCCAATGGCATTCATAACACGGCTTCCTCCCCTTTTGCAATGTCCTCCAGGACTGGAAGCAGGCTGATAACGTCTGCGTTGCCCTTTGTTCGGCTGGGGGCGGACTATCTCCCCGCCCACGCCGAAAGCGTCCCCTCCACACACGCTCTTTGTTAGGAGTTCCCTGCTTTTCTTGCGGATTTTCCTTTTCTTTCTGGGGCTTGCTTACAGTTTGGGTCTCCCTATGAGTGAGAGAGAGACCCTTTACTGTCTGCACCCCTTTATTTTTGAGTGAGACCGGCCCTGATGTCTTGAGGTTTGGGACAACCCGTAAGTCAGCTCTACCCCGCAGCTCCGATGGCCCCGCTCCTTCCACCGGACACTCGGTCATCACGCCCCGATCACTTGTAGGACTTGAGATTACTTGACAGCCGATACTAGATAATCGTGCTGCCCTTGTAATCTGGGTCCCAACTTCATGTACGGTACTGGATTTACCCACCTGTACCGCCGAATCTGTCATCTGTGGCACCTACTGTCCAAAGCAGCGTAAATAATTTTCCACACGCCTTAAAGGTGCCTTGGCCGTCGCTCCAAATTCCTCTATTATTTTCCTTATTGAGATGATGACCTAAAAAAAGCTCCGTACTGACTCAATTTCTCGGTGGATCGATCAATCACTCCCCGAAACTCCTTACCTTTATTCGTGGCATGCGATGCTTTGTCCACCTGAAAAGGCAATTTTTCCTCTTTCTTTTAGTTGAGGGACATCCTGGCCAGACTGAAACGCCGCCCGTCCATCACAACTGATTATTATTTTTGCTTTCCTTTGTACTTTTCATTTTATTGATTTCAAAGTATAAACACATACATTTGTAAGCCAAATTCATTTTTTTATTAAAAGCCCTGTTCAGTAGTTGTACTGAAAACAAAATGTCCCTATTAATAATTCATAAAATGTACATAATTCTTAATTTTTATTTATATATTTCTCCTAAGCTGCGTAAGATTTAGAAATGCTAGTCTTCTTGTCTATTGTGGAGTTGAAAGAAAACAGAATCTTACTGATTAACTTGTTTGACCAACTCATTACTCTCACTGGGAGATTCCGTTGAAATTAGATGATCTGGTGTAGCAAAATGGCTCTGTAGATTTTATTCTTTGCTTCCTCATGGGACATTTATGCTTAAAAGTCCAAAGGTTCCTTTTGCAAAATTCAGATGCGACAAAATGAAAGGCATAGTATTCCCCATAGTAGAACTCTAGTGATTAAAACTAACATAATACACATAATCCCAACCTAATCGTTAAGCCCATTTTCTAAAAAGGTAGATAGAGAATAAGGGAGACACATGTACAGTAGATTGAAGCTTTACCTGTATACTTTACCTTATGAGACAAGTGTACAGTGATAGTGGATTCAGAATGTATTCAGTATGAATACTTATATAGATAAGAGATTTCAGTTTTTGATTTTTAGTACATTTGCAAACTTTTCAAAAAAGAAAGAGTTATTGAGTGTAGACTGATGGGCAAAATGGCAAATGTATCCATTTTAAAATTAAATCTGAAACACAATAAAAGGTGCCAAAAGTGAATACTTTCTGAATCCACTGTATGTACACAAGACCATATGGCTACAGAGACATATAGTTTTAGTCATCTCGGTGGTACTGCAGTTTCCTCATGAACCTTAAATATGCATAGGTTAGGTTATTTGGCAAATGAAAGCTGGTCCCATATACTATAGTGAGTGTGCCATGTAATGGCCAGATTCTTGCTTATGTTCCTGATGCTGCAAAGTTAAGCTGTGGCCTCACACAACCCTGAATGGGAATATGTTTGTTCTGATAAAGAGTGAGTGAGTGAATAAATGTACAGGCCTATGAACCTTTAATAAAAATAAAATAAACTTGAGGTAAAATTAATTTAATTTAGGAGGCTTGCTAAATTCAACAAGTACATGCTGTATATAGAATGTGGGAAAATTTGCAAATTTTATGTAAAGTGGGAAGAAATTGAACCCATGTCACTGGGCCTGTAAAGCAACCAAGCTGATCAGCATGAAATTTTCCACTCTTTTCTTGTTTGATACTGGTATTCTATTCCCCATTTTATATCCATGTTACAGGTCAAATTCCATTATAATGAATTCCCAGGGACCTAAAAAATATTTCGTTATAACGAAAATTTCGTTGTAATGAGATTCTGTATTTGTTACTATAGTGCTTTCTTTAACTTGCGCCCCGAAGTTTGCAATCATTTCAATAGCTTCTTTTGTGTTCATTTTAATCTCCTCCTGCCTACAAGTTATGCTGACGAGAATTTTTCCAGCATTTCCTTGCGATAATAAACTTTCCCGAAACACGCTTGCAGCGTCTGTGGAAGATTGTTTGTCCGTTGCTGGGGAAGCGCTGCAGTGAAGTGACACAGAAGCAAATCATAAAAGATTGGGGTCGCACTATAAGTCCCTGTCTTGCACCCCAAAACACAAGGCTCAGTCTCAGTACTTTATTCAGCTTTATTCAGCTTGAAACAGGAACGGCACACTTATTTATTGTAGCGTAATCTGCCATTCTGCTATACACAGACACAGCAGTCAGGCTGCATCACCTATCGATATCTTTTCTGTTTGCTTTGGCGTAGAGATACACAGAATATCTTTGAGCCAGCTGTTGCCCCGGCAACAGATAATCAGTCTTCCATAGACGCGGAGATCGGACTTCGCGACGCTCTTTGGCGTGTCGTCCGGTTAGGGGAGGTCCCAAGAGAGTTTACAAACCTCACATTTACCTTGAATGAGTGCCACATTAATAGAAATGTTTCTTGAACGAGCATCTCTGAACCACATAAAAACTGCTTTTTCGACATCTTCAAATGCAGCAGTTCACATACGTTTGCAACCCAAGATTTTTTTTCTTTTTTTGCTCGGTCTTTCAAGAAAGTTGACAGCATCGATGGCGAAATTCTGAATTCACTGGCAACATCTTTTTTTTTTGCCGCAATCAAGAGCTGCAAAAATGTAAGATTTTGTTTCTAATATGAACTGTTATCATTTTTTCATGTCTGCCATTTCTAAAGGAGGGTGACAATGAGTTAAATTCTAATGGATGTTTTTTAAATGTTGACGAGCAATAAGCAAAAGGTATCACTGAAAACCACAGGAAACAAAAAGGGAAAAAAAAACAGTATGAGGAACGTTTAAAGAAAGAAAAAAAAAATTACAATGATTCTGTTTGGGGATCATTGTGCACAACTGAGCTGCGGCCACAGAACTAGCTGCTCTGCGGATGATTCATTCAGGCATTTCAAGGTCTTTTGGGCACTTCGTTATAATGAAAGTATCTGTTGAATGTACTTCATAATAATGAGATTTCTATAAACTCGTGTCTTATGGGGAAACAGTCGGGACCATAAAAATACTTTGTTGTAATGAAAATTTTGTTATAAAGATATTCGTTATAATGGAATTTGACCTGTATTTATGCGAGCCATATCATAAAGAAATTACCTTTAACTGTTGCAAATTTTATATAAACTGTAGACAGACATCTCCATCAGTTGTTGTCCATTGGGTTTAAATTAACAAACTATATTATGTTGGGTATGTGAAACAGTTGGTTTTATTTATTTTTGGTTATTTAGCATGTTCGTTTTAAAGTATATAAGAGTCTATAATGTATATTTGTCTTAATTCAATCAAACTGTATGTTTTGCTATTTTCACCAAAAGAATCATAAATTAATACAGTACTATCAACATGTCTCTTTATTTCATAACCCAAGAAGTAGTCATTTAAATTCTTACAGTCACTAATATTTTTTTTCTTTGCTAAGTAGTTTCTGGAAAGCTGGCAGGCAAACTGGTCAGCCCTGAGCAACTGAGCTTCTTAATTCCAAAGAGGAACCTCTGTTTTAGCAGCTTGTGCAATAGTTTAAAGTGCTATTGGATCTCAGTTTTTCCATCTGCTCACTTTATGCTGAAACAGAGAGACTCAATGATAGAAATAATGATATAAAAACTTTTAATTATAATTTTTATTTGTCCCACTAGAATAGCACATCCAGCACTTGGAATTGCAAATATAAGAGTGTGTTTTTGTATGTGTGATCTTAGGAAAACATAGCCATGTGGATTGAAACCATTCTTATTTACCAAAGGTCACCCAAATTATAGCAGTTAAAATATTCAGAAATAGACAGGCTGCAGATCTGTAAAACAATTTTTGCAAGAAGCCTACTGAGAACCCCATTTTTTATATATAAAACATGTAATCTTAACTGATGTAAACCCTCTATCGTTTTATTATATCATTTACAGCTTCTACTTAAAACATCTCACAGCTCCAGTGTCAATAAAAGGAAGCATGTCTAAATGCATTCTTCCATACTATTGATCTATTAAGAAACTGTTATTACAGTTTTACAATATAACAGTGATAAATGTGTATGTACACTGTAATTAGTAATATGTTTATATGCCTTTTAATTGAACTGTATATGATCACTATATATACAAAGCAGACCATATGTAAATATGAAAGTGTATTAGACCTAATGTAAAAAGGTTTGTAAGTTAGGTAAATTGACAATGTTAATTTGGCCCTGTTGTGGGTGTGTGTTCGTGTGTGTGTTCACCTTGTGATGGACTGGAATCTTTTTAAGGTGTTGTCCCTCCTATGCGGTCAATGGTAGGCTGGAACAGGCTTTAGCTGCCTCGCGGCCTTGCCCTGGATAAGTTGGTTAGGAAAATGCATGTGCATAGACTGAGATGATATACAGAAAAAAGTTGTCACCTGCTGTTTTTTCTCCCATTGATAACTTTGAAAGAACTTCATATGAATGAGTATGGCTGTTCTGTATGAGCGTCCCCTTCTGTCTCAAATAGCAATATTTCCTAAAGTATGGTTGTGACCCAGATTAGTTTCCATTTGTATGAAAATATAATAAGTATCCCACAAGACACCATCACCCTTCTCGCAACCTGTGAAAAAATCAGACTGATGTGACAAGAAAAACTTATGTGTAAGAATGGGAATTGAGGAGGGAATGACACAGACAAACTTGTAACATGAAGGGACTGCAGCACTTGTTTTATATATATCGAAAAGAAAATAATGGGATTGGCACCAAGATGTGATGATTTTCAGAGTGTTGTGAGGAGTGAATTGATAGGGTAGAAGTATATAAAGTGCTATGGCAGTGTTGTATGTTAAGTGCAATTTCATTGGCCATGGACAGTTAATCAGTGCCTTATCGTATGTTCTCCATTACAGTGTACATTGAATCTAAATCTGAAGCAGAGAAAATTTTGCATTAGGTTTAACATGTCTCAGAAACAAAGAATTTATTCTTGTTAACACTATTTTAAAGTGGTTTAATACATTTCAGTCTATTGGTAGATTGTTAGACCTTTGAGACCTCTAAGAACACCAGAACATATGAAATGGGTGAAACAGACTGTAGAGTGAGGCCCTTTGTGTTCATCAGATTGTCAGTCGGCAGCATTAAACATTTCAGAATGGACTTTTCACTGAATTCTTCATCAAGATTTATCTTGTCACCCATGAAAAAAAATTAAAGAACACATACATTTTTTAGGAATAATTTAGCTTTTACACTAAGTTTATTGAATTGCTAAATAGAAGCTAGGGTATGCTAAATAGTTTGTGATCTCAATTAGAAGAATGTATTGATAATCATGGGGCGCATTTGAAAGCATTATTATTAATGTTAATGGAGACTAGGTAAATAAACTACATTGATTTTTTTTTTTTTTTGACTGCCATATTCCTTATCCGGTCCAGTGAATCAAGTGACTAAGCTAATTGGCCATCCATACTCTCGTTTCAAAAATCAGTCTTCAATTGTAAATATTGTTTTATTACCAATTTATTTGATTTCCACTTTTCTTTTCTTATCATATTCAAATAAGAAATACTGCATGTTTGAATGAAAATAAAATTTCTTACTTTTTTTTTATTTTATTATATTGCCATTGTTATTTGTCTGCATGTAGCTCTGCAAACATCATGGTAATATCCATCTATCTGGATCTCAGTGTGGTACCAATTTTCAAATTTTGTTCCTCAGGTTAAAAACTTTTAAGAACTCCTGCAATAAAGTAATAGGTGTTGCAAGGTAGCAGCCAAGAGCAGTCAGGGATAAGTATCTCAACAGTTACACTACCTTCTTCAGTTCACTTATTCATGGTTGTTGTCCTTAAGTATGTGTTTCACAATAGCTGGTAAAATTCTGTTGGATTCAACTTTTTGACTTCTTTCCATATACTAACGACTGGACTAGGTATTTTCTGTTTTCACTCATGAAGCCTTTGGAGTTGATTTTTTGAGATTTTCTGTTTGGCTTATGGTGCAGTGACTATGATTGTGAACTTTGAAAGGCAGCCACACTTGGACACTGAAGAATTAGAGCAGAATCTCTCTGGATTTCTATTATCAGTTTTTATGGTATATACTGCAATCATATTAGTCTTTTCATTTTTTTTTCCCTTATGTCAGGTAAGCGCCACATCATAATAACCCCTTAATACGGTGACCTTATTTTCTAATGTTTAACATAACTGTTTCCTGTGTGAAAAATTTCTACCTATTCATTAAAATAATTATTATTATTAGCAATGGTAGCATTTACTTGTCAGGCCTTTGCCTAAGGCCACTTACAAGACAACCTCAAGATGCAATATAGATGTTTTTACAATGGGAGCACATCAGAGGTTAAGTGACGTGCTCATGTTTACTGTATACAGTGTGTAGGAGTCCGTGATTGAGCCAACAGACTGTTTAGTTCCCACTGCCCTAGTCACTACACCAACTCACCACCAAGGCATAGCTGACTTTGAGAAATTGAAATAAAATTAAATATGATAGGGGGAGCAAAAACAAATTGTGGCTTTCTTTGACTAGCTACACTGTACACTGTCTTAGAAAATTGATAATCAGAAATCTGTATTAACTCTTCTAATTAAACATGTAGGAAATGTTCTGGAGAAAGTTAAGAAGACCATGTTATGACACTTGTCACATTAATTGGATTTTTAAATGT
Source organism: Polypterus bichir lapradei (assembly GCA_026402145.1). Lineage (NCBI taxonomy): Eukaryota > Metazoa > Chordata > Cladistia > Polypteriformes > Polypteridae > Polypterus > Polypterus bichir. Next base: position 16,096,589 of record JANRMT010062842.1, on the reverse strand, counting down.
TAGTGAGCTACAGTACTGGTTATTTTTTTATTATAGTATATTTAAGTAGGAACCTTTTTCCAAGGTAGTGTACAAAATCATACTTCCTTTTCAATTCCCATGTTATTTGCCTGAAATGCAGCCTTGAATTTCTAAATGCACTTTTTTTCAATACAGGTTCAGTAGGAGCTAGGCACCTACATTTTGGGCAACAGTTGCAAGGCACAAACAGATAAGCATGATAGGTCAATCCATCCCAGAACACACTTACATATATACACACCCTTTGCTACTTCAAAATGTTCTAATATGTAAATGTGACTGATAAGAGAACTGAGCTAGGGTTCAAACCCTGTGAGACAGCAATGTCATCTGCTGCTCCACCATGCCACCCATACAGCCAACATGTTATATACAGTACATTAACAAAGCCAGGAATACTGCTGTCTTAGTGTACATTGAGAATTATGGAGATAGGAGATCAGACTTAGGTTTAGGTCTCAAAATGTATTGTCTGTTACTGCTACTTTTGGAAATACTGAAATGTTGCAACTCTAAACACTGTGCCAGGAGTAAATTGCTAGAATTTTTCTGGCATCTGAGGATGAAACAGTAGATGTATTTAGAGCAATGCTACCTCAGACCTGCTTTCTAGTCTGTTGCCATGTCAACTTGGTAAATAGCAAATCTAAAACACCTTTTAACTGTGGTACAACCCTTTCTGGTAAAATTTTATCAGCTTTCTTAAAGCTAAAAATAAAATAGCAACACATACTGTATTTAACGAGAATCAACTTTGAATATGCAGTGCTATTGTATTTAGTTCCTGAAGTTACGGATTTCCAAATGTGGTTGATCTTTAAATAAGATGCATACATGAATATAGAAATGTCGGGCAATTAAACCTGACAGATTGTCTTTTGTTTGTGAATTGTATAGAAGACAACCCATCCTGAACTACAGGAAGGTGGTGAAGCCACCTTTCGTTTCATTGTTCATAAATCCCCATTCATGAATTATTAGCACCTGCAGTAAAATGTGGAATGAATACGTATTTCCATGCAAACCCATATACTGGAAACGTATATAATTAGGGTGAGGTTAAAACAAGCTGATGAAGAAAGATACACTTCCAGACAAATAAGGAAGATACATGGTTGATATCTCCCCTGCTTGACCATCATGCGTGCCTCCTGCTTCATTCAAAGTGAATCTTCTTTGTACCAGGTCTGACCACCTGGCCTAGACTCAAATCAACACAGTACTCAATGCAACCATAAGGTAAACAACTTCTAGATAGGCCTGGGAAGTGCAATTCAGCAAGCATAGAAATCTCCAATTTTAGTTGATATAGATGGAAATCTCCTGAATGTAATCAGTGCAAATAAATAACAATATGAATTATTAATACATCTTTGATAATATAAATGTTCCTAAAATATCATAACAAGAATTGGTTTTGACCCTAATGCCCCCAGTGGATCAATTGTGGGACAATTGTCCGATCTTCCAATTACACCGGCAACTTGATCATTAAGATATACTGTATGTTCTAGACTCTGTAGCTAGAAAAAAGCAAATTTTCTTTTTTGAAACAGCTGAAAAAATGGCAAAAAGAGAGATACAAATCAGAGTCAATAACCAAGAGCAAGAGTTTTTTTTTAAAAAAAAAAAAAGCCAAAGTTCAAATTTGTCATCAGTAAGTCTTTTGGAGTTTTATCTGAAAGTCACGGTGGTTGTATAATATGTTTAATTCTTGTATAGTGGATGCATAACATGCAGCACAACATGAATCACATTACCCTGGTTTGCAATGGCAACCAATAAACAACATAGCAATGTTTGCACCAGGATCTGAAAGTTATGAAATTCAAATACGGGAGCTAAATTTAATAGTATGCACCATGACACTCATTCATGTTCTGTTGTTCCGGTGTTGGCACCACATCATAACCTGCATCACAACAGGCTCACTGTTCAATGTAAATTAAAAACAATATGCAGTTTGGAAAGGAAATTTAATTTAAGAAACACTTTTTCTTCTTCTTCTTCTTCTTCTTCAACTGGCTACACTACCACCTTGCTACAGAGCTACTGTTCTCTTCTCACTGGCTGAGGTTATAATCCTCGGTGTCCAATAAACTACATCCCCCCAGGGTGGCTTTTGGACGTGTCCTGTATTTTTTTGTAAAAGTTTATGCAAACAACTCTGTCTCTGGATTACCTCCCCTACTCAGTATTACATAACAGATTTATTACACAGTCACACATGTGCATGCATAAATCCAGACACATTTATGCTATTTATGGTGTAAGAAAATTGATTTTAAATATCATTGTTTTTCCTAAATTGCTACAGTAGGACTTGGGCTTATACTGAGCCTTCTTCGTCATTCAATATAACAACTTTATTTCCTGTTTTTTAATTGCATGCAAAGTGTTGCTAGACAGCGTTTCTGCGGTCCATGCCTCTTTGACACTCTTATATCTATAACACTGCACATACACCAGTGCAGCAGCAGCAGCAGCAGCAGCATAAAGGAACAAAGCTCTGCGGTTCTTCCTAGAAATTGAAGTAGTCAAGTTGATTGCAGGCCTCTCTCATCTGATCTCTAAATATAGGCCCGTCGTTTGCTTTACATTTCCAAGTCTATTTATAGAAGAAAATGCTTATGGTCATATGATACTGATATGTTCATAAACTAGACAATCACAAGTTTGTTGCTTTTCAAAAAAATTTTGAATGACATAATGAATAAAATGATTCTCTCTTTTCATATTTAATAAGATGATATGCATTACAAGTACTTGCTTTAGCCTTTACAATTCTTTCAGATTCAAACTGTAGTATAGCATGAAAAAATAAGATTTTTGAAAAATAAGAGGAGACCACTCAGACCATCAAGCTCATCGCTTGGCTAGCTAATAATTAAGCTGTTTTAATGTCTCTCCCAGAAAATTTTAAAAATGTGTCTAGGTTTCCACTGCAAGTGTGAGCCTTAGTAGTTTTTTTCATACACCAAAGATTGTTTGCCTGCTTTCTTTTATCTGTCTTGAATATATTTTTCTATAGTTGAGGCTTATGTATACTTTTATATTCTGTTATGAATGGTGCACTTCAAGATTGTATTGTATTTACAAAGCAGCGATGTAAGTGACAGGTAATTCATGTGAAATTAACAAGGTCTTGTGATTTAATTTTATTGGAAATTTCTTTTAAGTACAATTCCTGCATTCATGCATTTATGGTTGTGAATCTGATTAATCCAATTGAAAGGCTGCAGAGAGGTGAAGTCTAACCTGAATGTATCATTAGAACCCTGCACTGATACACACTGATCCACGCTCACTTATACATTCAAGAGAAAATGTGTCAAACGCAACTTGCTTCTAATAGGTGTTAAAGTTAAAGCTGTCTGTTTGGTTTTTACATGAGCCAAATTATTTTTTATTTTTATCTTCAATGTCAGTGTTGTAAAATTAGTCTATATTATCTGCAGGGACCGACTACTCTTAATTTTTACTTTAGAACACGATGCTAACAAGACTTACACTCAAAGTACCTCTCAAAGTAGTCAATCTGTTAATCCTCCAGTGGATCTCTCTTCTAGAAAGTTATCTGTAATCATTTTAGTCATTTATCTCTTATACTTCTTCCCTTGTAAACATGTCCAGGACTAATAAGAATAGATCTGCCAATTCTGTACATGCAGAAAAAAAGGTGTGGAACTGTAACAACTGAAGGTTAAATAAATTCATGTCAAAGACAAAACCTAAATTTAAAATGTATTCAGCTGAACTAAAATGTTTTAAGTTGTGAGTTGTATTTAATATTGCCTTGTTTTCACAGTTAGTACCACCTAAAAAGGACACTAGTTTTTATGAATTTAAGCACAGAAAAGTATTATTTATCCAGTGTTTTTACATCAATAAAGTAACCAATTGAAGATGTAATTTAAGAATCGGTTTAACCCTTTCAGTGTCTTCTTATGCTGATTTCTATTAATGGATTTAATTTCTGTTGTGTTAAAGCAGAGCACCTTTAAATGCGTTGAAATAAGCACCATACAGCTCTGCCATAATGCACACAGCACAACCTGTACACAAGTACACAAAGGTGTATATGCATCTCCATGTCAACTAATAGCATGTGACCGGACAGTGGGGAGAAATGAAAGCAGGTAGCCACATCCAGACTGAGCTGGGGAGAATGCTTAATGTGCAGATTGCTGTCTATCCAAAGAAGACAAAATGGACCTAGAAGCATGGGGTGAAATTAAACTAGAGTGTCATCTAATAAAGTGAGGGAAGAAGTAAGAAAATGTCTATATAATAACAGTTCTGGTTTTAATACAATAGCACTTTTTTCACTTAGGACATAATTTGTGATATATTCACACTAAATTTAGGACATATTTTGCAAAATATTCACACTTTTACATTTTTTGTGTATTTATAAGACTTACTTATGAATGCTTTGGAATCAGTTCAGTTTTTTGTCTGGTACCTCCTGACTAACCAGTACAAGAAAACCTCCACATATACTATAGGTTACCATTTGACTAATCTTGTTTATGTACTGTAGTTATATAAGATGTTGAGATTTTTGTGGTTCTCCCATATTTTTGGCACTCTAGACACAAAAAAAACCAAATTTTTAAGACATTTTTGGACCGTACATTGTGAAGGAAATTAACACCCTTATGATAAAGAGCAAACCAATAAGTGTCTTCAGTAAAAAAGAACAGGAGGACTTGAAGTTGTGCATGCCTCATCAACTGACCCAAGGAGTTCATTGCCTAATGAGATACGAGGGGTCAAAGATACTGCTTTTCATAAAACTTGGAAAACATGGGGTTTGGTAATATGGGCATGTGAAAAATCGTTGTATGCTATTTTGAGGTTCCTGATTACGTGCAGTATATAACATTTTGATTTTTGATTCCTTACCTGAGGTCCGAGCCGTCTAAGAGTCATTCCCAGAAGGTTGAAAATGACAAACTTCAAATGTAAGCATGTCAGGTATGGTTTTAGACTATTTCAAGGCTAGTGATTACAAATATAATGTTTTATGAGCCTTTATAAGGCATGTAACCCTCTATGGACCTCTATCAGAGGGTGAAAAATGACAAGTGTCTTTTATAATCGAGAATATTTAGACTTTAAATATTTAAATTGAAGCACACATTTTAATATTTAAAATATCTGATGCAGCTATTCTTCTTTGTTATGTACTTCTATCTCATGAAGTAAATAATTTCATATGATCACCCCAAATTAGGATACCTTATACTAATTGAGACTTTTTTCTGTTTATAATTTTTTTATAATGGAACATTAACCTCTGATATTTAAAGCTTTTATGCAGGAAATTATCACCTGAGCCAGACTTGCAGAGTTCTTGCTTAAGGCAGAGAAGAATAGAAAAATGCAGACTGTTTTGTTTCTAGGTGACAAGTAAATGCCCTGTCTTAATCTGAAAATAGCTTTCAAAAATTCATAGAAGGCCTTTTGACAGCAAACCACTTGTGCTAGATAGCATCAATGCCTTGATCACATGTATGTGGTAAACCAGTATGATAACTTAAGTTTATTTAGAAATTCATCATTCAGTTTCCAGTTATCCCGGATAGGTTGTAAAAAAATGAAGAACACCATTAAACTAGTAGCAGAAATGTTAATTTCTTAGAATAATTACTGAAATGCATGAGTTGTTACTCTTTGTAGATTAGATTTTATCCAGTTTGATCTCTGTGTTTATTTAATCACAAGAAAATAAGTTGAAGATGCTTATAATGCATACTTTAAGTCTGCTCATTTGTGAAAAGATGTATATCATGATTTAGCCCTTTTATTTTTTTTTCAATGAATGTAATGCATCTGCTTTTCACATTTAATTTAGAAGAGTGAAAGCTCTAATGAGGATATATTTCCTTTTCATTATGCAAATCAGATTGCATTTAACCCACCTCAAATGGAAACGTAAGCTGGATAGAAGCACAAAGCCCCAACATAAAAATGGCTTCCTTAAACAAAATGTAAAATTTGTAGAATGAAACAAAGATAAAGTTTTGGAAGCAAATGAAGTCTCTGTTTATTGAAGGTCTGAAATAGATTTTGATTTTCAAGGACCAATCTCATCCAGGATTACTTAATACTTCCTTATGCCCAGTGTTGCCAAGATAAGCTTAAATGACCATGAATTTGATTTAACGTCCATTTTAAGTACATCCTTTTCACATTTTTTAAAGTTTATAAAAGTGACCATATTAATTTTACACAAATGCTGGAGCTTGTGCTTATAATTCTAGTCTGTGTTTTCTAAACTGCAGGAAGTCACATGTTAAGGTAAAGAACAGATATTGTATAAATTGCATCCTTTAGGTTTCTATTTTAAACACAACTATTATAATTGTGTATTTTGCTGCACATCCTTTCTTAATCAGTGGATAATCAGTAGTTTTTGCAATATCACTAGTTAATGATGTAACTAAATGTACCACTGGTGAACCATGGACATCATTATCATACACCGAAGCTGAAGAGTGATGTCACGATTGTAATGTTTTATAAACCAACTAACAAACACAGCACAATGGGGATTTTGCTTGACTGAAAAACAATTAGAAGTCAAGTCAAATGGGCTTTATTGTCATATCATCTATACACATACTTTGGTAGATTATACATCAGTATGAAATCATGTTTTCCTATGGCCACAGTGCAATGTTTAGACAATAAATATGATGATATAACAGTACAGAGGGTTGGGTAATTGTACATAAATGAATGTAGAAGAAGGATCAACATCTGTATAAATCAGCACCACATTGTCAAACACCAATCAGTGATGATAGGAAATGTAAAATGGGCAAGGAATACAAAAGAATGCAGAACAGAACAAAACAGAAAGTTAAATAAGAGCCTATGATAAGGAAATACACAAAGAGAAAAGGGGGAACATTGTGTTCAGGAACCTGTTGGAAGAAGCTGTTGTTCAGCCTAGCAGTGTTTTGTTCAGCAGACTCGGATACCTTGTGCCAGATAGAAGCAAGAAAAAGAGATTGAGGGGGGAGCAGAAGTGATTCCACACAATGATGGAGACCATATGGATGCAGTGCTTTATAAACATGTCCTTTATGAACGGGAGAAAAGTCCTAGTGATGGTCTCTGCACTATCTATTGTATTGACTTGCGATCAGACATGTTACAGTTTCCATACTAGACAGCGATGCAACTGGTAAGGTCACTTCAGTAGTGCTGCTATAGAATGTGATGAGAATATGTCTAGAAGACTTGCTCTGTTCAACCAGTCATGAAAGTGGAGTCGCTACTTTGCTCTTTTCATCAAAGAGGAGGTATTAATTAGTACTTCGCCAGGTGCACTTAGTGTTTTTAATTCTCTCTACCACAGAACACTTGATATAAAGTGGAGTGTAGAGTCTTCCTGAAGTCCACTATCATCTCTTTAGATTTATCCACATTGAGAGACAGGTTGTTGAACTTGCACCAGTCTACCAGGTGCTCCACTTCCATATTGTGCTTTGCTGTGTCATTGTTGTTGATGTGTCATCATTAAACTTAATAATGCTGTTGGAGCTGCACTTCAGTGTTTCATCCATCAACAGCAAGACCTATAGCTCCGGCAAGCTATGATTCTCTGCAGAACACAAACCTCTTATTCAGGGTTGGTTCAAGTCTTGTCTATGTTGCTGTCAAGATAGGGTTTAACTCACAGTGACAACATGATGGAAAATTCTGGTTTAGGAAATGGATGGCTGAATAGATGGGATTTGTGTGTTGAACATAAAAAGAAATGTGAGAGTTGGGCAATCATCCCTATGGTGTTTACATAGCAAAATTGTCAGTGTTACTGTAACTCTTAATAGTGTTAAAGTAATTCTTAGAAGTATATAAATGGAAATCTGTTTCAGCATACTGTATAAAAGTTAAGTGTTAATTTAATTCTGCTTAATGTGGTACAGACATGGCAGCTGGATGAAATGTCTTTGCTGGTATATGAATCGACCCTGTTGAAATCATATACAACTTGAAGAAAAAACTTTGTTTTAAATACTTTGGGTTGAAGTTTATGATCTTTCGCTTGCGTGGTTGATTGCTAAAGATGCACTGAATTGAAATTCTCAGAAGAAGAGAAAATATGGGCTGACAAAAGCGTCTTCACATGTTGCTTGGTCACACTAGGGCTAGAGGCTAACTTGGAAAGGAAACAGGTCAAGAAGAGTGTGTTAGGCTGCATGGTTTTCAATGCTACTTCATCATCTGCTTACTTTTTAAGGCAACACCATTCTAGTGGAGAGCTAAGAAACCAGTTTCCAGTGAAACTTCTTTTTTTTCTTTTTCTTGTTAACAGAATTTCAAACACTCGTTTAAAGAGCTGCTTTCTGTTAAGGGGGATTTCCCTAAAGCTAATTTAGAAATCAAGGTGGATTCAGGTCAGCAGTCTTGTAATCTACAGAAAAAATGAGAGAACAGTCTTGACTAAAACATATTTTAAATTTGAATTATTTGAATTTTTGTAGTAAAAGGGCTGTTAGCTTACATTTTTAGGACTAATGAGTCAGTCTGTTTACTAGAATTTTAATATTTATGATTCCTTATGGTGGCACAGCAGCTGGCATTTCTGTCTCACAGTTCAGAACATTGGTGCTCAGAATTCCACCCAGTCACTGTCAGTATGGAATTTGTTCTTCTGCTAGTGTGTGAGTGTGTTTCCTTCTTTAATCCTAATATGTGCATTTTAGCAATTTTGGAAACTCAAAATTTGCCCATATGAGTGAGTTTAAGTATGTATTATGTATTGTGTTTAAGTGACCAGTGGATAAATGTTATACAGTATCTCATCATCATCATGATCCTGAAGCTGATAAACTGTCCAGGAATCCAGTTTTTTTATACATTTTAGATTCATGTTATCAAGACGAACAGATGAATCAACTTTTCCCCAGACACCCCACATTTAGTGCCACATCTCCTGAGATATACTCAGTCTTGTTATGACTATGATGGGAAAATGCATTGCTGTCATTAGGCAGCCTATTGTAGTGTTCAAAATGTCCATTAAATGTTTTCTTCATATCACATATATGACCAAAAAGTTGAAAATGCAGTTGGTTCACTCTAACCCGCTGCTTTATTATATAAACCCTGATCAGGTCATGTAGTCACTTCTTCCAAAGTGTTTTAAGCAGTTGGAATATTGTCACTTGCAATTTCTTTTGGATAAAAGTGAAATGTAAATAAATAAAGCATATGTAATGAAAAGCATGGCTAAAACACAAGGCCTCAGTTTTTTTGAAAGAGGGAGATTATTGTGCAGTGTTTTGCCTGGAATTTCTGTGATGAAGACCACTCCGTTTCTTAACATCTTACAGGAACTGCATCTAAGTCAATTTGTCAGAGAAAAAGACATGACCAGCAGAGGCGAACTATAGAAGCACAAACTCCTGGGCTGCGGTGTCCATGTTTTGTATTTCACAAACCACTCATTGCACTTGATAGTGCACATTAACTAATACTGTGATACAGACAATGGAGTACTAATCTGCAAAGTTACAATATTTTGTAAAATGGACCGACCTTTACTATGGGTCCACAAATGATAACAATGTGGGGTACACTCATCATCTTCAGTTTCAGGGTAAATGCTAATTCCTGTTTGTTATCCTTATTTTGCATTTTTCCTACCGTGGGGTACACTCATCATCTTCAGTTTCAGGGTAAATGCTAATTCCTGTTTGTTATCCTTATTTTGCATTTTTCCTACCATGAGGGACAACAAAGAGTGTACTGTATGTTCATTCACTGATTTGGGTATTGTAACAAAGAAACTATAACATGACCTTCTTGACCTTCAAATTCACCAAATCATCTAGGAAGAGCCTGAAAAATCACAAGAAACATTTTGATGAAAATAAGCCATTCGAGCCAGCAAAGCATGCAGTTGTCCTATTTTCCTACCCCGATGGATCTTTTCCTAATGTACTGCTCCCATATTGAAGTTTACACATACCTTTTATATCCCATTGAATTTCAGTCATAGTGACAAGTGCATTCACACACATAAGGATTTTACTGCAAGTTTAAATGTTTCTCACTTGTGTGTATGATAATGTTTATTTTTACTCCTATGGCCATGCTATTTTCATTCTTATTGTTTGCAACAACACCAACTAACCGCTCACATGGTGAGGCATATGATGTCATCATGTTCCAGCTATTTAAGATGGCAGTGTGTGAAGTCACTGTCCTTGCTTTGGGAAATATTAAAAAGGCAAAGCCATCTCTCTCATGTGTGCTATTTAGGGAAATGGTTATGAGACTAGTGTTTTGAACTTTAAGCTTTATGTTTTCCTAGTCTTTGTTTTTGGGCTTTGATGATCAGTTTTCTTATGCATTTTTGTTTAGTGACTTATGCCTGGCCACTAAAAATTTTTTTGAATGAACATAAAGAAGCCCTTGATTTCCAAGTCTTATTCTTTTTAAAATAAAAGCCTGTGCCTTACTGTAACATTCTCCATTAAGGTCATAGCAATTAGAGTTTGAGAGTTAAAGAGCGTGATGAAGCAGTTCTAGACAGAGCAAAGAAAGGGAGTAAAGACTCCTTAATCTCCCTAGTAAATATTACTTGATGGGTCACAGAAATGAACTGGTCAGGGATGTTAAGTTTTGAAAGATTTTTTTATCACATCCAGCATTAAAACAAGTTTGTTCTGATTTTCTTTCAAACATATAGACAATATGTGAACTCTAGATAGAATTACATGGCAAAGCTAACCAGCCTTGCGCAAACACATATCTAGGGACAAAGATAAGGCTGCTTTGTTGTGAAATCTCAAAAGTAAAAAATAAGAATAAAAGAGAGCTAAAATTTATTAAAATGCAAGTAAACAAATGAGGAATGATAAAGTGGAGGACTGAAATTGCAAGATACGAGAATTACCCAGAATTTTGTTCCAATACACTATATATAATTTATTTATAAAATATTAAAAAAACTATGAATACTTGGACCTCTGGTCCTAAAATAAAGGTGGTTGATTTGGAGCAAGCTGTACTTTTCCTTGTTGGTAACATAATCTTGTTTTCGCCATTAAAAATACAAAAAAGTGATCACATTGGTGATCTAACTTTCCTAAGCAGCACTCGTCAAAGAAACATTGATCTAAGGGTGTGGTTGGAGGTTTCAAGTATTTGATTATCAAACGTTTTGATTTTAACAACGTAAAAAAATGCAGTTTGAAATTGATCACATCGCTGTTGTAACTTTGCTAAGTAGTGGTCTTCCAACAAACATTGACGTAGGGATGAACAAGCAGTGCTTTCATATTGTCATGAAGTTTCAATTTGACAGTTTTTTTGATTGTCACTATGCACTTTTGTGTGTAAAAAACAAATTAAAGCTAAGAAAATTTTCTTAAGAGTAAGACGCCTTTCAAATTAGGGAGTAGGTTGTGTGACACAACAAAAGGCTAGATATAAACAGCAGCAAACTCTCCACCAGATGTTCACAAGAACTCACTTGCTTGCATCTCTTCATCTTTGTCCATCTTCCATTCTTAATTTTGCACTTGATGCATTTGACAATCGCATGCATTTATCTGTGTTTGTCATTACAGCATTCTGTATCTCCACACTTGATGATCAGCATATGATTCTGCACTTCTTCTTGTTCTTCTACTTCTTCTTCTTACTATTACTCTCCATCTTCTTAAAAGATTCCATCACAAAAGCAACCTTGAATGTTGCGGGAATTTAGTGACCCTAACTCACATTAAGGGAGCGTAAGTAGCCGTGCACCGCAATTTACCAAGAGAGTCACGCTTCGATGGCGCCACTGTCCAAGGAGCCGACGGGGCACTTAAAATTTTCGCAAACAGTGCGAGAAAAGAGGACGCTGCCCGAAACTACGAAACTGTCGACCCGGCGGAGCAGCCCAACATTTTGCGCCTCTAAGCGTCCAATTTGTTGTCACGACCCCTCTGCATTGAAGGTGGTCTCGTCTTCACATTGTTTACAGCTCAGCGCAGTTAAAAAGTAGAAAGACGCAAAGCTGGTTTCTTCATCTCTTCTACTATCAAGTACTGCCAATTAAAAAAAAGTTACAATGTGGCAGTTTCCGCAACAGTCATTTGGACGAATAAATAAAACTTCTCTGTCAGAAACGCGCCTGGCGGCGGACGGCTCAGTGCTGGAGCCCAGAGAGGAGGGCTGGGAGAGGGCAACGCTGGGTGCGCTTCTATGGAATAGATTGGCGTGTTTGTGTTTATTTCTTTTCAATATCAGTAAAATAACTCTCACGTAAATAATAACAATTGATAAAGACGACATAAAAATGGCGTCCACAAACGAAGTGATTAGTTCCTGTATTATAATATGTTCTCTGGTCATACGTAATTTCCGTTTCGCATGGTCATACGCAATTTCCTTTTCAAACGCGAAAAGAATTTTTTATATATAGATTGTTTACGATGCTTACTGTTCTGTGTACACATCACAATGAATTTGAGCTTGAACCTGAATTGAGTTTCCCATTTTTACACCTCCTAAATGCATCAAAGCACTTTGTCTGTAATGATGTGTTTCCCTTTCTATCTTTTCCTCCTACCAGACTCTCCAGACTCATGATGAGGGGTTGTTCTGGCTCAAGGAGAGACTGAAAGATTTTTTTTATGAGTAAGGACCACAAGATAGAAGTGGTTAGGGGAATGTGCCGAGTTTGTAGCAGGAAAACAAATCATCAAAGCCCAAAACACTGATCCAAAGAGAAGTACTAAGATAAAAGCAGAAATCAAAAAGGCATAGATTCTAACAAAATAAAGGTTTGCTCACAATTGCTTATAGTATCCTAGTCTCGGATAACTAAAGACATATGCATCAGTTTTTTGATATGGACATGTTGATGACGTCAGCTGTCACACATTCCTGAATTATTCTGGGAACAATTGTCTTGGCAATGGGTGATGATAAATACTGGAAAATGATGGTGCTAAATAAGTAATACAGTGAGCTCACTCTTAAAACACAAAATCATTTTACACTTCTCAAAAACGTTTTTGGAGCAAAATGTTATCAAAATCTTCTTAAGGTTAAAAAACAATACACATATACTTAATTTTATTTTTTAACCAATAATGCGCAAAAAAATAAAGAAAAAGTCCCATTATAGCTGGGGTGTCAAGACTTCTCTTACTTGTATTCTCACTCATACTTGTCAGTTTAGGAGTCACCAGTTAACCTAACTAGCTCTTCTTTAGGATGTGGAAGGAAATCTTAAAGCCTGGAAGAAAATCCCACACGGACAGATTCTTTGTAAACAGTAATCAGGGTAGGACTCAAAGACAATCTTCAAGGTCTATGAGGGAGCAATACTATTGGCCTATGTAGAATGTGTATACAGTTGTGCTTGAAAGTTTGTGAACCCTTTAGAATTTTCTATATTTATACATAAATATGACCTAAAACATCATCAGATTTTCACTCAAGTCCTAAAAGTAGATAAAGAGAGACCAGTTAAACAAATGAGACAAAAATATTATACTTGGTCATTTATTTATTGAGGAAAATGATCGAATATTACATATTTGTGAGTGGCAAAAGTATGTGAACCTCTAGGATTAGCAGTTAGTTTGAAGGTGAAATTAGAGTCAGGTGTTTTCAATCAATGAGATGACAATCAGGTGTGAGTGGGCACCCTGTGTTATTTAAAGAACAGGGATTTATCAAAGTCTGCTCTTCGCAACACATGTTTGTGGAAGTGTATCATGGCATGAACAAAGGAGATTTCTGAGGACCTCAGAAAAAGAGTTGTTGATGCTTATCAGGCTGGAAAAGGTTACAAAACCATCTCTAAAGAGTTTGGACTTCACCAATCCACAGTCAGACAGATTGTGTACAAATGGAGGAAATTCAAGACCATTGTTACCCTCCCCAGGAGTGGTCGACCAACAAAGGTCACTCCAAGTGCAAGGCATGTAATAGTCAGCGAGGTCACAAAGGACCCAAGGGTAACTTCTAAGCAACTGAAGGCCTCTCTCACATTGGCTAATGTTCATGTTCATGAGTCCACCATCAGGAGAACACTGAACAACAATGGTGTGCATGGCAGGATTGCAAGGAGAAAGCCACTGCTCGCCAAAAAAAACATTGCTGCTCGTCTGCAGTTTGCTAAAGATCACTTGGACAAACCAGAAGGCTATTGGAAGAATGTTTTGTGGACGGATGAGACCAAAATAGAACTTTTTGGTTTAAATGAAAAGCGTTATGTTTGGAGAAAGGAAAACACTGCATTCCAGCATAAGAACCTTATCCCATCTGTGAAACATCATGGTGGTAGTATCATGGTTTGGGCCTGTTTTGCTGCATCTGGTCCAGGACGGCTTGCCTTCATTGATGGAACAATGAATTCTGAATTATATCAGAGAATTCTAATGGAAAATGTCAGGACATCTGTCCATGAACTGAATCTCAAGAGAAGATGGGTCATGCAGCAAGACAACAACCCTAAGCACACAAGTCGTTCTACCAAAGAATGGTTAAAGAAGAATAAAGTTAATGTTTTGGAATGGCCAAGTCAAAGTCCAGACCTTAATCCAATCGAAATGTTGTGGAAGGATCTGAGGCGAGCAGTTAATGTGAGGAAACCCACCAACATCCCAGAGTTGAAGCTGTTCTGTACGGAGGAATGTGCTAAAATTCCTCCAAGCCAGTGTGCAGGAATGATCAAAAGGTACCGGAAACATTTAGTTGCAGTTATTGCTGCAAAGGGGGGGTCACACCAGATACTGAAAGCAAAGGTTCACATACTTTTGCCACTCACAAATATGTAATATTCAATCATTTTCCTTAATAAATAAATGACCAAGTATAATATTTTTGTCTCATTTGTTTAACTGGTTTCTCTTTATCTACTTTTAGGACTTGAGTCAAAATCTGATGATGTTTTCAGGTCATATTTATGCAGAAATATAGAAAATTCTAAAGGGTTCACAAACTTTCAAGCACAACTGTATGTTAAATTAAATATTATTTGGAAAATAAACTCTGATTGATATTATAAGGTAATCCTATGAAGACCATTCGCTTTAAAGGAGTAAAAAGGCTGAGATAAGATATATTCTGTGATTGTATGTCCATGGGTGCATTGTTTGTATAGATCCATTTAATACCCACCAAGACTAAAGTAAGGCAGTGACCACAGTGGCTAATGCACTCTGTACTGTAAAGTAAAAGGTTACTAATGTAATCCCTGCTTGTGAGACACTGAGCAAGTTACATAGCTTGCCATTGCTTCATCAGGTACAAAAATTCATGTAGGCAGTTGTACTACGTACAGCATCTGTGCTTGTAAAGTGCCTTCAGATGGTGTTTGTTGCACACAAGGCACCATTTGAAAATAAATGTTATGCTTTTTACATATATACTCCTTGCAGACAGGAAAATTAAATAATTAAACTCCAGTAAAAAGTGTATGGCTTCAAAGCACAAGGAGAACTTGACCCTCTTATTAAATCTTCCATTCTTTTTGGATGAAGTGTTTTACTATATGTTTTAAAAGTGCTATGATTTCATTTGGTTATGGTTATTGCTCCATCAGCTGTGTGATAATCTGTGGATTTAAAACACAAAAAAGCATACACTGTTGGATGCAGTTTGAAAACAGCTGAAACAGCCCGACTGAAAGCACTTGGGTGTTCATTGGGCTTTAGCTTGTAATGCGCTTTCATTTGCCTTTGGGACAAGAGTGAAAAGATCCATTCTCCTTCTGTCCACCATCGTGTTGGTCTGCAGGTGGCTTTTCACTGTAAATGTGTTTTATTTTACTCAAAAGGGGCCTGCTGTATGACATTCTAAGCTTTGTGCAATGCCCATTCACATGGTAAATCCACACGTTGTGCCCTGGATTCTTTCTTTGTACTTGGGCTTTTTATAGGTTCCAGCCTACCCCACTTGTGATTCTTCACATTTCTTTGACCTCATTAGGTCGGGTGTTGTTCTAGGTCATCTGCTGTTTTGAATATGATCTATCTGGTTTGTTAAATTCTGTGAGGAAGGCTTCTCATCTTTATTCCCACAGCGTGAACTCTTCACTAGAGAGGTGTGTCATGCTGCATAGTTCCCCTTTTGTAGGACAATCTCACACTTTGTCAGCTTCAAATAAGGCAGCATCATTTGACTATAAATCTGTACTTTATCTGCCCTTCAGTCCAGTATCAGTATCTGCCCCATTTATCTTCATAGGTGAAAGATCCCATCATGGTTCCATTCTTCAATTTTGTGTAGATGATAATTTCATGATTGTCTTTCCATCTTTTTCAATTTCTTGTTATATTACAAAACATATGCCTTTACCCTACTTGGTGTAGTTACTCAGATTTTTTTGTTTTAGGGAATTATTATCCAATAAGAGCAGTGTAGTGTTTAATGAGGATCTTAGGGGTCTGTAATCTTTTAAAACAATGCATAATTGAAGAAGGCGATGAATGGGCACAAAGAAACAGTATGGTGGATAACAACTGGCAGTGCCATAGTGGAACATAAAGGTGAGGCATCACAAGTAGAGGATAAGCATTAATGTTTTGCTAAACCTCAGTGATATCTATAAAAATCTTTTTATTTTGTAACAGAAGTTATGTGGTATAGAAAGAAATCTGTTAGCACAGTTGCCCTTTAAGCACAAGCGCTTTAATGAAGGATGTGTTTCAGGGAAGGCAAAATATGAACAGATGATTACTTGGGTAAAGAAGAACAACATTCAAAAAGAGCCAAAGGTGTACCTTTGTTCTTGAGCAAAATATTTTGTTTATTAGAATCTCATGATATGACATGTTCTTGATCCACAACTGTGCTGACAATTCTTTCACCCTGCACTTTTGGAATGACAAAATTAAATTGTCATTTTTTTTCAGATTTGATTAAGTTTTGGGGTAAACTCACAAAATCTAAATATGTAAAACTGGTGTCTTTATAGCTCAGTGGTAGCGCCTTACCATTCTGAAGGAAGAGCATCAAATCGTGACTCATTCAATGTCTGTGTCAAATTTCTATGTTCTGCCTGTGTCTTTGTGGGTTTTCCTCTCAGTTATATGATTTTCCGGTCACATCCTAAAAACCTACAGGTTATGTAAATTAGCAACCTTAAACTGGCCCAGTTTGTCCAAAAAAGGACCTGCACTCTGGTCAGGCTTAGTTTTTGCTTTACATCTGATGACGCTGTGATAGGCCCCGGCCCCAAAATGCTGCCCTAAATTTTTAAGGTTCAAAAAGGGACAGAAAGAT
The DNA here is from genome assembly GCA_026402145.1 of Polypterus bichir lapradei. Classification (NCBI taxonomy): domain Eukaryota; kingdom Metazoa; phylum Chordata; class Cladistia; order Polypteriformes; family Polypteridae; genus Polypterus; species Polypterus bichir. Next base: position 16,079,312 of record JANRMT010062842.1, on the reverse strand, counting down.
AGATATTTGGAAGTTTGTGACACAGTGGTTAGTGCTGCTATATCAGAGCTCCAGGAAAGTGGCTTTAGATTCTGGCCTAGTTATTGGCTAAATGGCGTTTCAAGTTTCAGGAATGTTCCCTTTAAATAACAACTCAGATCACCAGTGTAAAAGTTCAATGGACATCATTTGTTACAACAGATCTGATAGAGCCTGCTTATAAACATCCTGAGTTCACTATGAAAAGACTGAAGAAATATTACAGTTTTTATATTATCAAGGCTTGGATAACTTGCATGTAATATCTGTAAAACCACCTTACACACTATGTTTTGTATAGATAGAAAGGTACCGAGATAGATAAAATCTTTGGCAACACATCTAATTATTAAACAGGAACATCTTATATACAGTATAAACTCTACAGTTGATGAAAGTTATATGATCTTATCTCCTTAGTAATTGTACTGGTGCGTGAAGTTTTGGTTACGTAGAAAACCACCCAGACAATTTTCCATACATCCACATTATCCATTTTCCACTCCATATCCCAAAATGGGCATGTTAGGTTGATTGGAAGTTCTGAAGCTTGACAGAATGTGGACTGGTGTCTCATCCAGGATTCTTCCTGCCTGATGTCTGTTGCCTTCCACAACTTTATAGTGGATAAAGGTTTTTCAGAGTTAGATAGGCAGATGGACTATTTGTTTGTTAAACTATTATACATAAATAATAATGTCTCATGTTAAATAATAGTGTGTGTGATGTGTCCAACAGTATGCAGAAACTAATAAAATCTGTTTAAGATTTCAATTTTAGTCACTTAAAGCAGGATTATTTTAGATGGCTTTGCTTTCAACTTATGAGCATAATGTCAGTTTATGCATGAAGTGAAGTCACTTTCCCACTTTATCATCTGTTATGCCCTCCACTTCCTGGGCAAAGCAGTTTGCTTTTATGGAAAATCCCGAAGCCAAGTGTATACATCAGATACATGGTACTGGAGGTAATAAATCAATTGCAATTATTAATAAATAATTAACAAAATAGTTACAGCAAAGTGGAATGTGTGATAAAGTATGTGTTTAATAATTCAATATAATATTAAGAATATGCAGATATAATATTAATATAGGTAATATAGGTGGATGATGATTTCTAATCAGCAAGTGCCTCGTGATAGTCCAAATTCAGTGATGCAGAAGAACATGTTTAAGTAACTAAATCTTATATGATATTTTTAGATTTTAAAGTAATTCTAGATTAGATTTCGAGTTTTTGTTCACATACCAAATATGTGTTTGTTAGGTTTATTGATGTTTCTAAAGTGGCTTATCTAGGTTAAATTTTCCGATAATCCTGTCAAAGAGTAAGCATGACAAAAAATGCCTTCTGTACTGGATTTTCTATTTCCACCATTTTTCAATTCTGCAAGCCTCCACTTATGACTACAAACCTCATATCTATACTAATAAAAGGCAAAGCCCTCACTCACTTACTCACTCACTCACTCACTCACTCACTCACTGACTCATCACTAATTCTCCAACTTCCCGTGTGGGTGGAAGGCTGAAATTTGGCAGGTTCATTCCTTACAGCTTCCTTACAAAAGTTGGCCAAGTTTCATTTCGGAATTCTACGCGTAATGGTCATAACTGGAAGCTGTTTTTCTCCATTTACTGTAATGGAGATGAGCTTGAACGCCGTGGGGGCGGAGTTTCGTGTGACATCATCACGCCTCCCACGTAATCACGCAGTACATAGAAAACCAGGAAGACCTCCAAAAAGCGCTGAAGAAAACATGCATTATATAATTGAGAAGGTAGCGAAACAATAAGAAGCGAGCGAGTGACATATACAACCATATTCATGAGTTCTGCTACTTCGGAAACAAAGCACGATGTAAACCTACACTTTAAATTAAGTTCATAGACAGGCTGCCGCTGGCGTTTGTAATTTAGTGCCTGCCCATATAAGGCCGTCCGTCAGCGGCAATCCAATAGCAAACTTCCACTAAATATTCACGGGTGAAGGACAGTGCTTATGCAGAGGAAGATGAGATGGTCAGGGTGGTGTTTGGCACAAACTCAGCGAAACTGCGAGAGAAAGTTTTAAGTGCCAGGACTTCGGTAACATTAAATACAGCCATGGACATAGCACGAGATGGCACCAGCACAGCTGGGAACCTTCGATGCATGTACACCGAGCGGCTCACGTGAACTGACGCAGTGCACAGACAAAAAGCAACAGTTCCAAAGAGCGCTGAACAAAAACCGAATTACACAATTGAAAAGGCAGCAAAAAATATGAAGCGTCTGATACATACAAGCATATTCATAAATCCAGCTACTGCGGAAACAAAGCACACGGTGGAAAAAGTCAATGTCCCGCTAAAGGAAGACAGTGTAAAGAAAAAACCCGTGCATGCAGTGTGTCAGGTCTCAGATAAAGAAGAAGACGAGCTGTTTATTGATGCAGTAAGAAACGAATCGATGAATGAAACCTGTCATCTTTACAACGATTGACAAACATGGAATGTAACTTGAACACAACACATCCTACAAATACGAACCAGATTGAAAGAAATAATGATAATCAAATCCTTGATGACAGCAACACTCAGTAACACTCACAAAACAAATACTGTATATTGACAGTCATGTTACGTTATTTTTAAAATGTTCCCTTTTCTTTTTCATAGCTTTTTTAACACACTACTTCTCCACTGCGATACGCGGGTATATATATATGTATATATATACCCCGATCTACATACTCGAATAATGGATACTTTATTCGCCATCAATGATTGTTTTGGTAAAGCCATACTCAGTGTATTCATTAGATGAACGGTAAAAAAGTAAGAGCGAGGGGAGGATGACTTATTGAGGCATGCAGGCTGTAGTGCTCGTCAACTCTATCTGAATTGCGCGATCACATTTGAAAAAATATATCTTTTCAAGTTCTATTTAGTCCATATGTGTCAAACTCAAGGGCCGCGGGCCACATCTGGCCTGGCGTGTAATTATATCCGGCCCGCGAGATCATTTTATATATTGTATTATTGTTATTAATGGCCCAGGTATATGAAGCGCTGGTAACACAATAAACTACAGATCCCACAATGCAGTGCTTCAGCTGCCTTGCCGAACACTTACCGCGTTAATCAAGTCTAGCTTATGATGCTGCAAGTTATTGCGAAGCTAGCCCACACGATGCCGAAGAGAAAAGTTGATTCTGAAAATAGAGCCTTTAAAAACCGATGGGAGGCTGAGTATATGTTTACTGACATTGCCGGTAAACCCGTGTGTCTCATTTGTGGAGCTAATGTGGCTGTAATTACACAATTTAATCTAAGACGGCACTATGAGACAAAACATCAGGGTAACCTGAAAGACCTGAATGCAATGCAGAAGATACAGAAAGCAGAAGAATTAAATAAGAATCTGACACTTCAGCGGACGTTTTTACCCGTGCACAATCACAAAGTGATTTCAAGTGAAGCTGCTTTTATGGGAGACACAAATGCACCAGTGCAACTTGCCCCACTTTCCCTGTTGCCAAGTAATGTTGAACCAAGTCGTCACTATGGTGTTCCCAAATACGCACTTTACTGATAAACTGAGCGCACTGAGTTTGCACGGCGCTTTGGTGACTTTGAAGAACAAAAAAAGTCCGTCTACATGCGGCTCGAACCTTGTGCATGTTTGGTAGCACATATCTGTGTGAGAAGCTCTTCTCAGTGATAAAGACTAACAAAACAGCACACAGGAGTCGCCTCACTGATGAGCACCTGCAGTCCATCCTGAGAATCTTCACAACACAGAACCTCACACCAAACATAAACGAACTTAAATAAAGATGCCAGGCGTCCAGCTCTAAAATGACATATGAGCAAAGACAACTGAATGATTTGATTTGTTATTGCTGAAAGGAACACATTTTATTTATATTTCCAGGTTTTGTTATGCAGCATGTTCATATTTGAATTTGTATAATTTTGACAGGATATATTTTTATGGAGAGCAAAATCTTTTGGGATATTTAAAATGTAAGTTTATTTTTTATATAAAATTACATAAGAGTAAAGAAATTTGAATGTTTGTTCTTTTAACGTTTACTTTATTTCTAACTTGTATAATTTAGACAGGATATATTTTTATGGAGAGCAAAATATTATAAGTTGTTTAAGGTTTGAGTTGATTTATTCAGGAATAATATTCCTGTCTGTTTTTACCATTCCTACCAATGATATTTCTGTCGACTAAATAAAAATTCCTTCTATTTAAAATTTAAATAGAACTTGAACAAATACGATAGTTCATAATATCCACGCAGACTTGCACGTAAGAGCGGGAGTTATCCGTTTTAACAAGCAGCGTATTGCACTGATACGAAATAGCTGTGTGTGTATATATGTAGATATGTATGTATATGTATATATATGTTTATATATGTGTGTGTGTATGTATATATATATGTATTTGTGTGTATATATGTGTGTGTATGTATGTATGTGTGTATGTATATGTATGTGTATATATGTATATATATATATATATGTATGTATATATGTGTGTGTGTATATATGTGTATATGTATAGATATGTATATATATATGTTTATGTGTGTGTGTGTAAATATATATATATATATTTATATATATATGACAGCAACACTCATCACTCACAACAGTGACAAAACAATTACATTGACAATCATGTTACGTTATTTTCAAAATGTTTCCTTTTCTTTTTCATTGCTTCTTTAACACACTACTTCTCCGTTGCGAAGCGCGGGTATTTTGCTAGTACCATTATAAATGGTAGTTTCTGCTTTTATCCCCTTTACTCTTGTATTAATTTATCTATTTATTGTCTTATAGGTTGTCACTTTGTGGTACCGGGCACCAGAAGTTCTCCTGCAGTCTAGCTATGCTACACCCGTTGATCTTTGGAGTGTTGGCTGCATATTTGCGGAGATGTTCAGGAGAAAGTAAGCCATTTTTTGTGTGGTATTTCAACAACCCCATTTTTATCATCCACTAGCATTTATTTCTTTTCTTATATTGTTTTTTTTTTTTCTTCTTTCTGAGTTATTCACTATATAACAAGAATTGTCCATTTATTACTTGCCCTTCCCATCTCACTAAGCAAGAGCTCCTAGAAGTAATTGTTGCAAAAAATATAAGCAATGCAATACAGCATTCTCTTAAATATAGGGTGGTCCAGATCTAATTATGCAATTTTCATTACGCTATAACTTTTTATTACATAGAAAATCACCCAAAAATCCCAGACCATCGAGAAGTGTGCGAACTGACGACATGAAGAATCGTCTTTGCATCAAACTGGAATTGTCCCCACATAAATCAAAGTCATCCAGACGATCCGGATCTGCATAATTAGATCTGGACCACCCTGTATTTAAAAAAGGCAACCAAGTTATTAAAAGATTGCTAATGCTACAAAATTATAAATAAAGAAAAATATTTGTGAAGTATTCAATGTTTCAGGTCACCAAGTCTTATTTCAGAGGAAAGGACAGGGTAAGGCAGACTATGAATATGAGTATTTTCCTGCTTATTCTCAAAAATATTGTAATTGATTTTGGGTTCTTCTTTATGGCCCACATCAATGGTGAAGAATTGACATATAGCATCTTGAGCCGAAGAAGATCATCAGTAACCCAGATGGCTGACAATGTTGCTGTTGTTATCTGTAGAGGCCATTTCCAATTCAATTACAGTATATTCCTTAAAAATCAATAGCTTAGCCAAGAGTATTTACAGCATGAGTATTGTGGTAGTAATAATCAATCATACGATACCAATTATGGACCTTCTTCTGTTTCCACTGTAGTTATAATAGCTTGAAAAATACATTTATGTGATTACCAGTGTCAAGTCTGAGATAATTGTTAAAGTTGATTCGTGCTACCAGAGTGCTGTTACAGAATTTAGTGTGGGAAGCAAAATTCCCTTGGGTAGACAGAGCTTAATTTTAGAACTCCTTATAAATTTATCTTTTTATAGATAAAACTGTTCTGATAGACTGATGCCTTGATTCCATCATTTGAGGAGTAACCAACTACATTCATCACAAGTACTTTTCTAGTTGCCAGCCATCGCAGTGGTCCCCCAATTTAATCTCACTAGATTTACAGCATAGTTCACTTTAGTTTACAGTATATCATATTCTAAAATTAGAGACAGATTCAAGTGTTCTGTGGCATCTAAATTCAAAATTTAACTTAACTCTATATTTTCTGTTACACTGTAGAATTCCAGAATGTATTTTGCAAATACTCTTAAAAGCTTTGGAACTTAAGGGATATAAAAATTATTAGAAAATACAATTGCTGTTTAATTTCAGTTCTGTCTTGTGAATGTTTTATTTATATGCACTAATTATGCTCTGTGTCTAGTAAAATTATAATTGTGAATAGCTTTGCAATGGACCTGCAGGTTAGTACTTCTGTCTTCCAGCACAACAGGGACCCCTGGAGGCCACATCCTGCAAAATGCTACCATGCTTTATGTAGAATTCTGCTTATTACCCTCAAGGTTCCTCTCTAGTAAATTCATTTTATGAGCAAAAGCAACCCATTTCCCACATATTTTTATTCAACAAAAACTAATTTAAGTTTCAAATGATTGTGACCTGGCTAAACCAAGCATTAAAATACTTGAATATGCAAGTTGGTGGGCTTGCATCCAGAATGTTAGTGGGTAATACAGCCTCAAGCAATAGCATATTTATGCCTCAGTTCCTTTGATTTCAGTGCCATATGTATACATTTGTTAAAACTTTAACAAATATCATTCAGAATTAATAAGTAAACTTATATGAATTGGATTATGTTTGATGATAGAAGTCTTATAGTGGCATAGTGGTATCCCACAGTTATGATCCTAGTCACTCCTTGTTTTCCACTGTAATGGAAATAGCAGGTTAAAAAAATATGGTTGATAAATATTAATTTTGCTGTAAACGTTAAACTTTTTTTCTACAAGTATTTCTTTTCACATTAATTTATTGTATTGTATGTGCTGTATATTCATTCCACTTCCTTTGTCCAAAAGTATCTGTTTCTGTCTCAGATGTTCAATTGGTAGGCATTAGCACTCCATGACCCTCAACTGGTTAGACTGAAAGATAAATGCATGGACAGACGGTTGTTCTAATCAGTTGTGGTTGGACTATGTCAGGATGAAATCATTTTATATCGATGATATTCTTCTTATTCCAGGGTCATATTTTTAAGACTGACAACATGCTACATACAATCTGTTTAGTGAAAAAAATAGTATTTTGTTGATTATCCATTAATTTTCATCCGTTCATTAGCTAAATCTACTTAATTCAATTTAGAGTCACTGGGATCAAAAGGCCTTCTCAGTAAGGAGCAGGAACTAATTATGAAATTAATGCTGGTCCATCACAGTTTATTTCCCAAAACACATCGACACATATTCATACTCATACAGAGTCAGTTTAACTTTGCAGAATCAACCTGATGTGAACGTCTTTGGAGTGTGAAAAAAATGCAATAACCAGTAAAGGGAGATCAGATCACACTGAGAGCATGCAGATGGCACAGAGACAGAAACCTAGCTAGCATTTCAACCCAGCATCCCAAATACTGCTTTTTTCATGCCATATATGGCATACATTATTGAATTTTATTTGTAAAACATATTTGGCTGTCTTAACCCATGTACCTCAATGAGATATCTTGAATTCTTACATTATATGGGCCCCAGATTAATTTTTATATAGAATTTCAATGTTATACTACACAAAAAGGAGACACTAAAAAGAGAGTTTGTTAATTTATGTGCTCTTACTCTGATGTTAACAGAGCATTTTTGCACAAGGCCTTAGTTTTCATTACTTCTTTTCTCACTTTTTTTCCATCATACATGATGTTCCTAGGGTCCACTGAAAGCAAAGATTTCAAATATTTACAACACTATGCATGAAACATCTGACCTACTAATGTTAAGAGATTTTGCTGGAGCACTGACCAAGATCATATGAGACACTAAGCCCTGTTAACTTGCAGGTAGAACTGCAATGGAGGAATGTTTGCTGGAGTCAAAAATAATGGTTCTACAGCTGATGCTCCCAAGTACCAAGTGATGTTGTTCATCATTACCCTGGTAATTTCTAATACCTATCAGATTCTAATCGTTTTAAGATAACAGGTGTCAAGGTATGCAGAGCAAAAATGAGCTATAACGTTTTCTCTGGAGGATCCTACATTATAAATATCATCTGTATCTATTGTGCGATAGGGGGCGCTGTTGTCCCCTTGAACCCTCAGACCAGATGCCAGACACCAGATAAAAGTCCAATAATTTGTTTTATTTAGACTATAATGTGCACAAAGCACCCTCCACTCCACAATACTCATAAACAATAACCAATAAATCAATACACAAATCAATCCTCCTACTCCCAGACGCGTTGTCACCCTTCCTCCCGACTCAGCTCACTCGTCTGGGATTTCTCCTTTATAGTTCATGACCCGGAAGTGCTTCTGAGCCCTCAGTCCACGTGATTATCCAGCACTTCCGGGTCGGGTGAAAACTCTTCTTCTTCATCCCGGAAGTACGTCATTTCCTCTGTCGCAGTGCCTAAGACGTACTTCCGGGTTATAGGGAAAATAGCAGTCCCTGCTTCTCCCTGCAGCGTCCTTTGGAGGTCCCCATGGTATCCAGCTGGGCTGTGATGAGAAACTCCACTGTCCATGATGCCCTGCTGCAACTCAGGGCATCTCTATGTTGCTAGAAGAGCTCCACCTGGTGGCCTGAGGGTATTGGCCGGGATGAACGGCCGGGCATATCCCACACTATATAAATGTATATATATAATCCAACATCTAGCTGTATGTTTGTCCACTTTTCACAAAAGAACTACTTAACGGATTTAGATCTGTTTTTTTTGTATAATTTGCTTGAACATTCTTCTTGCGCTAAGTGTCATAGTTCGCTTTGTGGTACCAATTTATATGTATGAATTTGAGAGAGACACTGAGGGCCGGGTTGCGGTGCCCTCCTCACTCACCGCCAGCCTCCATTCAAGTCAGTCTACCTCTCGCCTTGTGTTGGAGTATGCCTTGCCTCTGCTTAACTAGCGATACCTGTTTGTTCAACAGACATAATCATCTACAGATTGTTAAGGAGTAACGTTTGACATTTTTGACAGAGAGATAAACGCTACATGTGTTTTAAAGGGTAGCTGCTGATTGCCAGAGATATCACGGCCATGGCTCTCCCGTCAGAGCTGATCACAATCAGATACAGTACCAACATGTGAAATTGGGATATACCTACCTTCCGCTTGGCCAGGGGGGTTACTTTCTCGTTTTCCGGGGGCAGTATTGCCAAGAACATGTCCTTTCCCCCGGTCCTTCCATCATATGGGCATCCCGGCCAGGTGAGATGCCCGGCCATCCGCCACTATATATATATATATATATATATATATATATATTTATATCCACCCAGCATCAGAATGCTTAAAACTGACAGATTTGCATGCATAACACATCCCTTTTTTCCCTTTGCCATGGTGGCCTCTCTGTCCACAGATTATTATTAATACTCTGTTTAATACACTAAGTTTAATTTGTATATAGCCATTTTTACTATAATTGAGATTTATTAGTATGACTTTGTTCATAAATCCAACCACAACCTTGATTATATATCTGCTAATAACCTAGCAATGAAATAATGGAATCTCTCAGTAAGTAAAACTAAAAGAAGTGCTTTTGAAGAACAGCTGTGGACAACTCTATTTGACTGGCAAATCAGTGGATGGTTTTTGTATATAAAATTATAAACACTCCTCTGCAAGAGCATTTATATATGATTTTGATATACAGTAGATGACTTTAAAATATAAACATTCATGACACTATCTGGCATTGTAGACAAATTTTAGGTCACATTCATGCTCTAGAGTTATGTTACTCAAGATGGCACCAGAAGTATCTTGAAGCTCTTTTGTGCTAGTAACCAATGTATCTAATAATTTAACTTCTTGTTAATATTTCATTATCTCCAATCATCTGGCTTGCCAGTATTCTCAAGATTAGCAACCAAAAGAATGATATACAATATCTCTACGGTTTTTCCCAGCATACTTTAAATGTCACAATTAGACAGAAAAAATGTAAACATGCAGGATTCTGGCTCATAGGCAACCGTTATATAACAACCAGTAGCTGGAATGGGGCAGTGGATGTGCGCTCAGAGTATATGCCACACATAAGTGAATGCTGCTTGTAGAAATTAAGTTGAAGTAAAATTTTCCTGGACCAATTATTTCATTAAACATTTCATAATTTTTACAGGTGATTTTATTCTAAACTCCTTGCACTTTAAATTGTAAATTGTTATGTATATTAAATAGCTATTAGACGTATACTATAGTAAAAAAGGAGAAAGTTCACATGGAACTGAAAACCCGATGGAAGAAACTAGCCCACTTGGACATCGATATCTTCTTCTTGACCAAATGCAAAAAGGAAAACGTCATTCCTAAAGGCCTCTTGATAGGTTACACCTTGCCTGATGAAGGGGCCTTAGCTGCCTCGAAAGCTTGTATTTGTAATCTACAGTATTTAGTTAGCCAATAAAAGGCAACATTTCACCCTACTTTCTCCAGTGTCAATCTATGGCTAACAAGGTACAACACTCTACTGCTATAGTAAAAAAGGGTCTTTGTATTTTTAAATGTAGAATTTCTGTTTATGCAATAGGTTAATATTTATAGAATTGTAATATACTTGATCAGAAGACATACATATTTATATACTCTGTTGTGATATTTTACGTTTTTTATTTTACTTTAAATTACGGCAGTTTAAATTCATGTTGCACTTTGTGCTACATCTTGCTTGGCTTGTTGAGTCAAGGCACTGCTTCCAAATGCACTAAAATTGACCAAATCTAACAATGTTTAGACAAAATAATGCATCTGCATTAGTCATTTTCTGTTTATAACAATAACCTTTTCATAAGGAACAGCTCTAATGCATCATAAGACAGTGCTAATTGTGACCTTTAACGCTGCTTACCTAACCTCTTCAGAAGCTAATAGCTCAGTTCTATCCATTCTTTCACCCAAAGCTGTTTAATGTAATTACGGGGTTGGAGAAAGCAGGTGTATGTCCTGACATCACACAGCAACCTGCATCCTCACACTCCCCCAAACTTGGACCAGTTGACGTGGCAGTGAAGAGAACCTTATTCTTTATGATGGAGTGCATAATTTTAAACATAGTAAATCAGTGCACCTACCATGTTCCTGCATACAAATATGTTCACAGTGCAGTCTGCATGAGTCTGCTAAAAAATGAATCATGCTTAAAATAAGAAATAAATAATGATTTTTAAGAATATACTGGGATATCCACTTTAGGCTTATATATTGGGAAATACAATATATGTGTTCTCCATGAAGATGCATTGCAAGGGGAATCCAATCGGACTCACAGGACTTGACTTAATACTTTGGCGGAGGACGTAATTTTATTGTTGAGGGTGGGCATGAAAAAGACTAAGGTTGGTTCTTTACAAGAAAGGGTGGGTGTATGATAAAACCTTTGGAAAGCAAGTAGGAGTGGTATTTAACAATCCGTCTTGCTGTAGTGAGACAATATTTCATTGTTTTTGGAGCTGACATTTAATTGTATGTTGCTGGAAAAAATACTGATAAAAACTTAAAGGAATTCTTTCAATAGCTTTTTGATTCATTAAGGTTTTGTTAATATGCTATATTATATTAAACAAAGTGAATTCAGGTAATGATTAAGACCTGAAAGAGATGGGGATGATATGAAACAATTCAGTACATGTGGCATCAAAAAGAAATAAAAGAGAGAGTGTTATCACTGTACAGTCACATCTCTCAGGAATCTCAGATATTTAGTTGGAGTCATGTTCATTGGTTAATAATTCTCCAAGAAAGAATGGCTACTGAAAAAATACTGATTCGTTGGCAATTTTCATTGCATGCTGCCATGTCTGAGACTACTTTAAGGCTACCCATGATATCAGTTTTAATTAATATTTACTTGTAAAATATGCTAGATCCATATATAGAAGAAGCGTACATCCATTCAGCAGGGACAGTAGAAAAGAAGGCAAAACTGTACAGTACTCAAATATCAAATTGCACAGTACTCAAATATCAAAATAATTTTTGTATATTTCTCTTTGTGTTTTTTTCTGCTTTGGTTACTTCATCAGTTCAATCTGCGATGAATAATATATTCCTTGCATAAGTCCTACATGAGCAATGCCTTTATCCAGTTTAGGGTAGGCCCATCTTGTGAGATCTAATGAAATGAGGTATACGAATTTGGCGTTTATAATTAAAAGTCACCTGTGTGTCTTTTGTTCACTTTAGTAAAGAAGCTGTATTCTGCTGTTTGTAAAGTTACAGTTTTCAAACACAAGTTATGTCCATACACATAGATATCCAGTTTCGTAACATTCATGGGCGACATTTTTTAAACAGCATGTTTGTCCTGCACTCTTTCCAAGGAGGACTGGATTACTAAAAATGGTAAAGAGGACTCAGCGTGAGAGTGCATAGCACTTAATATATGACAGGAACTCCCCACCAGTTTTTTATCACGAAACCTGAAGTTCAGTCTCCAGATATCCAACAATGAACTGACAGTTGCTTACAACAGATATCAACATGTCAACAATAAAAAATATGTCATTAACATCCTCGCTAATGACTGCCCGAGTATTAACTTTTATGTTAAGAACAGTTAGACTTATCAAAACTTATTTCCTACAAGGAAGAGCATAGGAAGCAGGAAGTTCATGCCCCCTAAAATATCATGGATGCCTTGCCAAGTTTAGCAGAATTTATTGCTGGGAAATGTAATTTTTAGTTCCCCACGTTTTTAGGCTGCACAGGCCACATCCCATTAATAATATACTGTGTAAGTCATATATGCAGTGTGTCCTACTATTGTTGAGTCAGACATTTACATAATGCTTTTACATGTTAAGTAATAATCATTGCTACCCATACTTAATAAAAGTACGGTCAGATTTTCAGGACTGTGTTCATTAATGCTCAGATGCTGAAAACATTTAAATCAAAAAGAATATGTTCTTCTCTGTCTCCCTCCCCCAACTAACTCTGTCTGTCTTAACTGTCTTCCAGTTTATTAGGAGTTAACTCTACATCTTGGATTATTGGAGCATTAAGAATTAAACTGGAGCACTCAGATATTCACAATAAATATAATTTTCTACAGTGATCAAGTCAAGGACAGCATATGGTGCACCATCAGTCCTTATTTTAATATGGATGTCCTGTTGTGTGTTATAATGGCAAAATGTTAAATAGGATATGTCAGTTTTTCTGTTTTCAACCATTATTTAAATGCAGATATGCTACATTTAAGTATATTCTACAAACTTTAGCTCTACCTTGACATTTTAATCATGAAAATAATAGACAGAATTGGAGTTGAGGAATAATCTAGGTGAATGAACTCAGATCAATACAATAAATTTAGATTCATCTGTCCCTTGGTAATTCTGCATGCAACAAAGGCCCTGATGCTGCACAGTTCCACTCAGCCTCTGCCACAATGAACTCCACATTATTGTAGAATCAATTTCAAAAAGTCTGAATTAGTATATGCTGCCCCAATTCAAGGTGTTCTTAAGAAATGTAATGATGTACTTCATGAGGTAGCAGTACTTAATAAAACTCGAATAGTTGCATTTGATATTTAAAATATTAAAATGTGTGTATTCAGTTAGATGTTTAAAGTCTAAACATTCTCAACTGTAATAGAAAAAAATGAAATATTACATCATATTTGTAATTACTGTGAAATAGTATTAAAGGATGCTTCGCATACTTAAACTTGAAATTTGTCATTTTAAACCTTCTGGGATTGGAATAGGACCACCGGCAAAGAATTATATATCAAAAATACTAACATACTGTATTCATGATCAATGACCTTGAAATTCTATTGGCCCATATTAAAGATCCCTGTTTTTTTCAAGTTTTGCGAATAGGAGTAATTTTAACCCCTCTTATCCCAATAGGGAGTAAATCCCTGGGATCTGTTGATGTGCCTTGTACAACATCAAATACTTTTGATCATTTTTGCTGAAGACAAATATTAGTTTACTTTTTATTATGGAGTGTAATTTCCTGCACAAAATATGGTAAAAAAAATGGCCTAAAAATTTGGGTTGTTCTGGTGAAGGAGGCCAAAAATAGGGAGGTACCCCAAAAAGCTTGACATCTTACATAACTACACACCAAGATGAGTTCAACGTTATATTTTGGGAGGGGGGTAGGGGGGTTTCGTTCTAGGGAGTCAGAGGGTGCCGTACAAAGAAATAACTGAAGTGTGATAAAAAGTTCTTATGAACAGAATAAGTAATTCTTAGGAATACAAAATTTATATGGTATTAGTAAATTTCACACAAACCTTTTAACATCTGTGTAATGAAAAAGGGCCACTACTGTTCCACTGTAAGGAGAGAATCCACAGTGTTGTTCCTAGATTTGATACATGATTTTGATACATCACATTGTAGTTCCAGTAAGAACAGTACGCTGCTATGCTAACAACAAGCCATGGATTACAAGTTGTATCAAGGGCCTTTTGAACCAGAAGAAAAATGCTTTTAAATGAGGTGATCAGCATGAACTCAAACATGTGCAGAAGGAACACCGAGTCCAGCTGAGGGCGGTGAAAGAGCAGTACAGGAGAAAACTGGAGCAAAAGTTGCAGAATAACAGCATGAGGAAGTGTGGGATGGGATGAAGATCATCACTGGTTGCAGCTCGAAGCGGGGTGCCACCATTGAGAGAGACGTGGAGAGAGCAAACCTGATGAACAACTTCTTTAACAGGTTTGACCACCCTAACCCACTATCACCTCAGACTACTGCTTCCTCCACCCATCCTTCTGCTGATACCAGCATAGGAGAGAGTTTCCCCCCTCCCACAATTACAGCAGCCCAGGTAAGCAAAGAGCTGAGGAGACTTCATATCAGCAAAGCAGTGGGTCCAGATGGAGTATCGCCACGACTGTTGAAGGCCTGTGCTTTAGAGCTGGGGAGTCCTCTACAGCGCATCTTCAACCTGAGCCTGGAAGAGGGGAGAGTCCTGAGGCTTTGGAAAACATCTTGCATCACCCCAGTCCCAAAGGTATCACGTCCTGGCAAGCTAAATGACTTCAGGCCTGTCGCCCTGACACCACCACATGTGATGAAGACTATGGAGTGACTGCTGCTTCACCAACTGAGGCCACAGGTCCGCCACACCCTCGACCCTCTGCAGTTCGCATACCAGGAAAAGGTGGGAGCGAAGGATGCCATCATCTATATGCTACACCGATCCCTCTCCCACTTGGACAGAGGCAGTGGTGCAGTAAGAATTATGTTTCTGGACTTCGCTAGCGCCTTCAACACCATCCAACCTCTGCTTCTTAGGGACATGCTGACAGAGATGGGAGTAGATTCATACCTGGTGGCACAGATCGTGAACTATCTTACAGACAGACCTCAGTATGTGCGTCTTGGGAACTGCAGGTCTGACATTGTGGTCAGCAACACAGAAGCGCCGCAGGGGACTGTATCTTCTCCGGTCCTGTTTAGCCTATATACATCGGACTTCCAATACAACTCGGAGTCCTGCCACGTGCAAAAGTTCGCTGATGACACTGCTATTGTGGGCTGCATCAGGAGTGGGCAGGAGGAGGAGTATAGGAACTTAATCAAGGACTTTGTTAAATGGTGCGACTCAAACCACCTACAACTGAACGCCAGCAAAACCAAGGAACTGGTGGTGGATTCTAGGAGACCCAGGCCCCTCATGGACCCCGTGATCATCAGAGGTGACTGTGTGCAGAGAGTACAGACCTATAGATACCTGGGAGTGCAGCTGGATGATAAATTGGACTGGACTGCAAATACTGATTCTCTGTGCAAGAGAGGACAGAGCCGACTATACTTCCTTAGATGGCTGGCGTCCTTCAACAACTGCAATAAGATGCTGCAGATGTTCTATCAGATGGTTGTGGTGAGCGCCCTCTTCCACACAGTGGTGTGCTGGGGAGGCAACATAAAGAAGAGGGCTGCTTCACACCGGGACAAACTGGTGAGGAAGGCAGGCTCTATTGTAGGCACGGAGCTGGACAGTTTGACATCTGTGGCAGAGCGATGGGTGCTGAGCAGGCTCCAGTCAATCATGGAGAATCCACTGAAACCACTGAACAGTATCATCTCCAGACAGAGGAGCAGCTTCAGAGACAGACTGCTGTCACTGTCCTTTCACTGACAGACTGAGGAGATCGTTCCTCCCCCACACTAAGCGACTCTTCAATTCCACCCATAAATGTTAACATTATACAATGATATTGTCTGTTATACCTGCATTTTTTAACTTGCACTGAATTTTTATCACTATTTAATTAATATTGTTTTAATCAGTATGCTGCTGGAGTAGGGGCTTCCAGTCTTATTTTCTCTTGCCCTTAAGCAAACATCCAACAGGCAAATTAGCCACACTTCAACAAAGGATCTCATAAACTTCTAGATACTTTTATAAGAGGAATGAGTGCCAACTCTCCAAAAATAAATGCACCACTTGTTTTCAATTGTTTTTTTTGCATATTTAGTCCCGCATGTAAAAGTACTATTAGCAATGCTTATCTCTGTAGAGGGAACTGCCAGCATGCATAGATCTCTCCAGTGTTGTTAGCTATGTGTCTAAAATAACCTATAAATATTGACAGAATATCATATTTGTGTTTTAATTTAAGCACAGTAAGATAAAAGCTATCATAATTTATGATTCATTAACACAGGGCTAGTGGCATTTCTGTGTTTCTTCACTGTTGATTACATCTGGCTGATTTTAAGTTTCTTATCTTTAGTGCACACGTAAAACCTAACACTCTTAGCTTTTCCAACAGCAAAAAACAGGAACAGAGGCACCTGTCTTATGGTTTAGAGATTGGTGTATTACAAGTCAACATATTCCCGTTGTTTAATGCATTATTATCTATAGTTTTTTAATTTACATTATTATCATTATAATTGGGAATACAACAGGTGCTTTTAACCCTAGAATTTATTTAGATGTGATCTCCTGTTTCATATGGATTTATGAACACACAAAATGGTGGCAGATTTGACAAAAAAGGGCCCCAAACCTGAGGAGGCAGAGAGACAGACTAATTATTGTAAAAGGAGTATAAGATTTCTTCTTTTCTGCTTGCTCTCCCAAGGTATTCTTTTGCAACAAACCTGTTCCACATGACAGTCCATGGGAAGAGCAGAGTACAGAAAGCCAAGCATCTTCTAAGCCTTTCGTAAATGCAGTCTATTAATCTCACAAGATTGATTGAAAAGTGCCTAGTTGCTTAGGGGGATTGCTTTAAAAAATTATTTTCCATGTTAGATTAAGTAAATTATTGGCCTAGTATTTTTATTAACACTACAGTCAGACATAAAAGGATGGGTCTTTTGCATATCTGTTTTTTTCCCTAAAGGAAGAATTCAGTTACCTTCAGTTCCCAATTTTTTTTTTATTCTTTTTGTGACAGTTGGTTTATTTTGGCCGTTGATAAAATGCAGTTAACTGTGGTTGGGCGCAGTTACTAAGTCAGCTTCCAAGTGTTAAGGTTTTTTTTGCATATGGGGGTTTGTGGTTATAAATACCTAATGTAGTGAATGTGTAATATCAGTTAGAAATTGCATGGCAGTTTCCCTCTAATCTAAGAGAAAATTCCCCTCACCATTTTGACAGCGATACCCACAAGAGCAGCGAAATATGGTGCATACATGTGTGCTTGTCACTGTGGTAAAAAATCTTTTAGCATATTACCCAGAGCTCTGCTTCTGGGAAATTAACACACTTTTTTTAATAAATGTAATTTTAGTCACTATACAATAATAATATGACTTACTTTTATACCATATCACTTTAAGTTAGGCTGTATTAATGAAACTATGCCAAACTATGGGACCATCTAGTAAGTAATTCTGGTTTCACATTGACGAAAAGTAGTTTAACAGCTAAACTGTTACATATATTGTTCTAGTCTAATGTTTGTCCAGTTATGCTGATACAAGGTTGACTGTTAGATGTGTAAAATTTGAAATATTTCAACATTTTTCATACATTTATTCAGGATAAAGGTTGAAGTGCATTTAGTTAAAATGTATCAATGTATACATTTCTTTGATAAAAGTTTAGTCTGAGAACTGATGCACAAGCAGTGTTACAGTTGTGCTTGAAAGTTTGTGAAACCTTTAGAATTTTCTATATTTCTATATAAATATGACCTAAAACATCATCAGATTTTCACTCAGGTCCTAAAAGTAGATAAAGAGAAACCAGTTAAACAAATGAGACAAAAATATTATACTTGTTCATTTATTTATTGAGGAAAATGATCGAATATTACATATTTGTGAGTGGCAAAAGTATGTGAACATCTAGGATTAGCAGTTAGTTTGAAGGTGAAGTTAGAGTCAGGTGTTTTCAATCAATGGGATGACAATCAGGTGTGAGTGGGCACCCTGTGTTATTTAAAGAACAGGGATCTATCAAAGTCTGCTCTTCACAACACATATTTGTGGAAGTGTATCATGGCACGAACAAAGAAGATTTCTGAGGACCTCAGAAAAAGAGTTGTTGATGCTCATCAGCCTGGAAAAGGTTACAAAACCATCTCTAAAGAGTTTGGACTCCACCAATCCACAGTCAGACAGACTGTGTACAAATGGAGGAAATTCAAGACCATTGTTACCCTCCCCAGGAGTGGTCGACTAACAAAGATCACTCCAAGAGCAAGGCGTGTAATAGTCAGCGAGGTCACAAAGGACCCCAGGGTAACTTCTAAGTAACTGAAGGCCTTTCTCACATTGGCTAATGTTCATGTTCATAAGTCCACCATCAGGAGAACACTGAAAAACAATGATGTGCATGGCAGGGTTGCAAGGAGAAAGCCACTGCTCTCCAAAAAAGCATTGCTGCTCCTCTGCAGTTTGCTAAAGATCATGTGGACAAACCAGAAGGCTATTGAAAGAATATTTTGTGGACGGATGAGACCAAAATAGAACTTTTTGGTTTATATGAAAAGCTTTATGTTTGGAGAAAGGAAAACACTGCATTCCAGCATAAGAACCTTATCTCATCTGTGAAACATAGTGGTGGTAGTATCATGGTTTGGGCCTGTTTTGCTGCATCTGGGCCAGGACGGCTTACCTTCATTGATGGAACAATGAATTCTGAATTATATCAGAGAATTCTAAAGGAAAATGTCAGGACATCTACTCATGAACTGAATCTCAAAAGAAGGTGGGTCACGCAGCAAGACAATGACCCTAAGCACACAAGTTGTTCTACCAAAGAATGGTCAAAGAAGAATAAAGTTAATGTTTTGGAATGGCCAAGTCAAATTCCTGACCTTAATCCAATCAAAATGTTGTGGAAGAACCTGAAGCGAGCAGTTAATGTGAGGAAACCCACCAACATCCCAGAGTTGAAGCTGTTCTTTACAGAGGAATGGGCTAAAATTCCTCCAAGCCAGTGTGCAGGAATGATCAAAAGTTACCAGAAATGTTTAGTTGCAGTTATTGCTGCAAAGGGGGGGTCACACCAGATACTGAAAGGAAAGGTTCACATACTTTTGCCACTCACAAATATGTAATATTCGATCATTTTCCTTAATAAATAAATGACCAAGTATAATATTTTTGTTTCATTTGTTTAACTGGTTTCTCTTTATCTACTTTTAGGACTTGAGTGAAAATCTGATGATGTTTGAGGTCATATTTATGCAGAAATATAGAAAATTCTAAAGGGTTCACAAACTTTCAAGCACAACTGTATATCTTATTTGCAATGATATGTGTTCATGTTATGTTACTGGTGTGAGACCTTCGGTGATATGTTGCCAACATTGCAAACTCTTGCCACATCCCCTTTCAAAATGGTATGAAAAAGCAAATCCCACAGTTGCTGAATCAGCAGAGCTGAGGTGTTTACACATCAATAAACATGTAATATTCTATATAGAAAACAATGTACTTTGAAAACAAAGAGAGCATAAGACATAAAGCATGTGGTAGACCACTAAAGGAGGCCATTTCTGAAAGTTAACACAGTAAGAAGTTAAGAATAGGTCTAGGAAGGAAAGATGAAGAAGAAAGCATGCAGTGTTTCCGTTTAAATGGTACTTATAATGGAAACTCATGGACAAATCTAGGGAGATAATTTCAAGAGAAAATGACCCACTAAGCTTAATGATACTTCACCAATGGTATTGAAAGAGGCTTTGGGATATTGAGAAGACAAATAATAAAAGATCTTTGAAGTCTTGATAAAGTAAACTGTTCATCTGAGGTATCAGTGGTTATTGCTTTAGAAATTAATTCTAGAATTTTCAAGGTGAATCTGTCTCTTACAGTAAGCCAGAGAAGTTGAGCCTACTGAGGTAAACTGTGAACAGTGCATTTGACCCTGTCAGCACTGTATTCTGAATTGGTAATTTTTCTTCCCTTGAAGGTCAACTGTTGAAGAGTGAAGTAACATAATCTTGATAAGAAGTGGTACAGCTATAATGAAGAACCTTAGCATGTGACAGAGAGAGGTAGAAAAAGATTTCGACAAGGTTAAATAAATTTAATAATGAAACCTAAAGTGCAGCCAAAAGTCATATTACTGTTAAATTCATCTCCAGGGATTGTCATGTAGTATAATGGGATGATTTAAAAGAATCAGTTATTTCATGAGGGAGTAGAATCTCTTGAGTTGAACTGGAAATTAAACAATAAAGATTTCTCTGTCCCATCAGTATTTATTTGAAGGAAATTTATATCCAGTCACTGTTATTATTACTTCTTTTCACACTTGTGACCTAGGAAGTTCCCTAGCTTACAATTCTAAAAATATACAGGGATTTGCACATTCACAAATACCCTGATGAATCAATAACCACTTGGGTCGATAGGGATCCTTTATGGAAGTCATCCCAGGTAAAGGCACAGAAACCCTGCAGGATTTATTCAAATCAAAACCACCATGCTAACAACCCCACTACCCTAAGGAAATCCAAATCAGAAAAGATCTAAATATGTTCCCTACTTCAATTATACTCCTCTGGAATCTGCCCAAAATGTTGGATTGAACAACGTTTGCCTCCTGCTTCACCACGGCTTCATTGCCACATGGGTAGACATCTGCTTTAATTGATGGAAAATAGTTGCTGTGAAGCACAGATTCATCTTATTGTTGCTCTGAAGAACTTTTTCATTGGTTTAGATGTAAAATACTGATATTATTTCACATTTCATATTAGCCACATTTCAAACTAATAACCTTGGATAACATAAAATTCTGCTAATTGATCTAGATAGTTGTACATATAATTTGTCATCATCCACAGTTCTTAATAATTAGGATAAGTCTTACCTTAGAAAACTGATGGATGAACTTAACTATTGTTCTTGACTTGACATTGCTCAAAAGACCTGCACAATTATCATTCCAACAAACCACATCTGAACTATACAAATACCAGTAATACCCATCAGAACTATGGACCCGAAAATACATTTTTATCACTTACGAATACTAAACTCACTTTTTTAAGAAAAATGACTTGAACTATACCAATAGATTATCAATTATTTACTTATTATTAATCTTCATTGTTAATTGTATCTGTAAAGGTGCACTTGATTATAAATCTATATATACTATATACATATTGTGAATCCCAGGGTGCGTATAGCTGCACTAACCCAACACAGACAGGTAGGACACACGTTTCACTACACAGTACACATTTATTTTAAGAGGGGGAAGCACTCTTTCTCCGCTTCCTAGAGCACAGTACAAAAAGCACCAACAAGCACAGCACAGTCCCTTTGCCTCCAGTCCTCCTTACAGGCTTTGTCCTTCTTCCTCGCCGGAGTGGTGACTGGTCCCTTTTATAGGACACCCGGAAGGACTACAGGTGCCTAACAACCTTCTTCCGGCAGCATTTCCTTATGTGGCGGAGGTGCTACCAAACAGGGCCCAGTAAATGTCCAGATGCCCCCTGGAGCAAGCCAAGGGGGCTGCCCTCTATCGGTCCAGGGGATTTGCAATTGTTTTATTATGTTGTTTTTACCCAAACTTGACCCTACAAATTTTAAACTTCCGATCTCACCTGAGCCTTTCAAAAGTAAAACCTAAAATTCACAAATAAACAGTATTTCCTCCAGGTATCCCACACAATGCAGGCACCTAGTTTGTTCACACTTACCCCATCAATTTAACGCTTTCTTGGACTAGCCTGCATGTGTAAAGGGGGATATTGAGGCAGCCAAATAACTTACAGTATCCATAGGGTATAAATGTTCATAATAAGCATGGGACATATTTGTAAGAAGATCTGCACTGGAAAGAGAGAAAGGGTGTAATACAATACAATACAATACAATACAATTTATTTTTGTATAGCCCAAAATCACACAAGAAGTGCCGCAGTGGGCTTTAACAGGCCCTGCCTCTTGACAGCCCCCCAGGCTTGACTCTCTAAGAAGATAAGGAAAAATTCCCAAAAAAACGCTTGTAGGGAAAAAATGGAAGAAACCTTGGGAAAGGCAGTTCAAAAAGAAACCCCTTTCCAGGTAGGTTGGGTGTGCAGTGGATGTCAAAAAGAAGGGAGTCAATACAATACAATACACAGAACAAATCCTCGATACAGTATAAAAATAAAAATTTTTCAAGTGTGGAGCAGAATTTAGCAGTAGATGATATCACATAATATGATTTGGATTTTTTTAGAGTCCTAGAGACTCAAGCTGCCTCCCCCATTTGGCCATTGCACAGCTGAAACAGTGCTGAGCCAGCCAATCCGATGAAAGGACCCCTCTACCCCACAATTCCAGCGATCCTCCATCAGGGATGACTTTACCTTATGCAGGCAAAAAGAACTTGGCAGGTGGGCCAAGTGCCACATTTGAGTACAGAGAAGAGAAACAGAATACTGTAGGTGAGGGTTAGTAACAAATTATAACGATCATGTTACTTATGTTTTAGTGCTAATGACTAACAACAGAGATGCAGTCTGTACAGTTAATCAGCAGCTCTAGTCAGGATATGATAAACTGAAGTAGTGAGCCTCTCAGCTTGGATTTAAAAGCTGAGACAGAAAGGGCATTTCTTATAAGAGCAGGCAGACCATTCCACAGTTTAGGGGCCCTGTAACTAAAAGCTCAACCTCTCACTGTTATTTTAGTAATCCTTGGAATCATAAGCAGACCGGCATGTTGAGATCTTAATGTGCGCTCTGGTTTGTAAGTCATAATAAGTTCAGACAAGTAAGCCGGACCTTGGCCATTTAATGCTTTATATGTTAAAAGGAGGATTTTGAAATCTGCCCTAAACTTAACCAGGAGCCAGTGTAAGAATTTAAGAACTGGAGTTATGTGTTTGTATTTTCTTGTTCTTGTAATAATTCTTGCAGCTGCATTTTGGATTCACTGGATGCTATATAAAGAACAGTTTGAACATCCAGTGAACACTGCATTGCAGTAGTCAATCCTACTAGAAATAAATGCATGAATTAGTTTCTCAGAATTCTGTTTATTTAGAAAGCGCCTTAATTTCCCAACATTTTTAAGATGGAAGAAATATGATTTGGACAACTTTGTAATATGCGCTTTAAATGACATGCTAGAGTCAAAGAGAATTCCTAGATTGCGGGCTGATTCAGTAAAATTAATGGTGATTCCAACTGAGTTAAATGATGACAAAATATTGTTGTGATCAGCATCATTCCCTCCAACAATTAACATCTCTGTTTTATCGGTGTTTAAAGACAAGCAGTTCTCATCCATCCATTTCTTTAATTCACTAACACAACTAATTAAAGACAACATCGGAGAAACTTCATTAGATTTAAATGAAAGGTATAACTGGGTATCATCTGCATACGAGTGAAAATTAACATTATGTTTTCTAATGATAGATCCCAGTGGAAGCATGTAAAGTGAAAACAGTAAAGGTCCCAGTACTGATCCCTGCGGGACACCATATTGAACTTCTGTGTATAATGATGGAGTACTGCCAGCACATTTCTGTGCATATTGGAATCGATTTGATAAATAAGAACTAAACCAAGCAAGCACGGTACCTGTAAGCCCAACATCATTTTCTAGCCTCTGCAGTAAAATAGAATGGTCAATGGTGTCAAATGCTGCACTTAAGTCTAACATTATAATTACAGTGGAGTTTTCTTCATCAGAGGATATCAGAATGTTGTTTACAACCCACGTTAGTGCTGTTTCTGTACTATGACCAGTGTGGAAACCAGACTGGAATTTCTCAAATAAATTGTAATGCGTAAGGTGTGACTAAAGCTGATTGGTGACTACTTTTTCTAGTATTTTAGAGAGAAAGAGTAAATTTGAAACAGGCCTATAATTATTTAGTATGTGTGGGTCTAGGTCTGACCTTTTAAGTAATGGTTTAATGACTAACACTTTTAGTGCATTAGGTACTGTGCCATGCAATAATGAACTATTGATAATGTTTAGAATAAGCGCTGCAAGAACATCCATTGCACTTTTTGCTAGTTTTGTTGGCACTGGATCTAAGGAACAAGTAGTGGGTTTAATTTTAGAAATTAAAGTTAAGACTTCCTGGTCAGTTACAGGATTAAAATTACTGAAGTGCTGAATGCAATGTGAGGCAGGGTCTGCTAAGCTAGTATTTGGTTTGTACTGTGATGCTGAGATCTGGGATCTTATATTTTTAATTTTCTCATTGAAGAAGTTCATAAAGTCGGTACTGCTAATATCTGTTGGTATTTTGCACTGTAGATCTGAATTCCCATTTGTTAATTTAGCAACTGTTCTAAACAGTACCCGAGGATTTTTATTATTGCTATTATTGTAGAATAGTATTCTGAGTGAGCTTTAAAGAGAGCTTTTTTATATGTTTTTTATATTTTTATATAATAGAAAAGAGAGGAAGGCAAGATCTCTCTCTGTATACAGTGAGACTTCCTTTTCAATCCAGTTCACGTCCTTTTATCTTGCCCCGTCATAAGAGTGCTCTTTTAGATGTATTGTACCTATAATTGTAACAAACAAAAGACTAATGTGAGATACTGTATTTGGAGTTTTGAAATTAGATGTCTTCCTGATGTCAGCTAATAGGAGTAGATGAAGATGGTATGATGATGGGGAAATATGAAACTGAAGGTAAATGAGATTAATGCAAGAAAGTAAAAATATCAGAAAACTCAAAAATAGAGGTGTCAATATTTATGGATATAATTCCATAAATGTGGCGAGCAAGTGGTGTAGAAGAGTGAATAGATTGGCCAGGGTTAACAATTGCAGAGGGAAAGAAAACTGAGTGATGAAGCTGCAGAGGGACAGGTACCAACAATTTTAAAATCATCCGCAATATGAGCGTTATCTCTAATGGTGCTGAGAATGAAAGGAAATTAACTGAAATGAATGATGAATTTTAACAATATATCACCGCAGGCAACAATACTGGTGTAGGAAATTTGACAGTGTGGTGCACAAATGATCTGTAATTGAGAAGAGAGATGACATACCTTAAAAGAATTGATACCTTGGCCATGCAGGTGTGTGGTCTAAAAATGTTCACACACTAAAGGAGTCAGTCTTGTTCCAACAGCACCAGATACAAGGCAAGAACCCACCCTCCCTTGTAAAATATACATCTCTGTAAGTAGTGTGAAATGTCAAGTTAGCCTTTCTTCATTGAGAGTTCACATTTTCTTTTATATTTTACTGTTGGATTTAATGATATCTTCCATGAACTCTTCTCGCTTATGATTTTATGTATTACAATTCACATGGTGTATTACGGGGTTACCTGGGCTGCCTTGCAGTTCCACATACCTAACTTATATTCCCACACTGGTCACAGTGTATGCTAAGTTTTTCAGGTACTCCAAGTTCTTTCTATTTCCCTAAAAACATAAATTTGATGTTAATTGTGTCCTTTAAATTGGACTGCTGTCCCATTCATGGTTGGTTAATGATACAAATATTTCTTCACAAGTGTTGCTGAGATATGCATCAGTGCCTTTTGCTACATTATGTAATGAAGAAGCATGTAGTAGAACCACTAAAAGGATTGATATATATTCTGATATATATATAAGTATGTGTGTATGTATGTATATATACTGTATATGTGTGTGTGTATATATATATATATATATATATATATATATATATAT
>JANRMT010062842.1:16020993-16053022 GCA_026402145.1 Polypterus bichir lapradei | reverse complement strand
TATATATATATATATATATATATATATATATATATATATATATATATTGTGGACTCTGGCCCGGACACAAACAGACGGACATCGTTGGGTCCACCACACACTGTTTATTTACACAACTATTATTTACAAATTACGTGCACACAGAATCCCAGTGCCTCTTGCACCGATTCCTCAAATGTCCAGGCCTCACAGTCCTTGTGCCTTCCTGGCCGCCTCCAGTCCTCTCTCCAGCTCTGTCCACTTCCATCCGGCATTCACTCATGACTAGAGGGAGGCGGCCCCTTATATGGGAACCCGGATGGTCTCCAGCTGCTTCCCGGCAATTAGTCCTAGCCACACCCCAGTGTGGCGGAAGTGCTGGCTGTGCACCCGGAAGCCGTCCGGGTGTCCCCTGTCGTCTTCCCCCCAGCACTTCCTGGTGTGGCGGAAGTGCTGGGCTCCAGGGATATGCAGGCATTGGGGCGCCACCTGGCGGTGGCCACGGGTCCCTACAGGGCTGGGCTTCCATGCCCTGTACCCGAGGCCCCCTGCATAACCAGGACGGACGCCCCCTCACGGTCTGGAGGAGGCACAAGACCTCCTCTGGTCCTCCTGGCCGGGGACCATAATATATATATATATATACACACACACACACACACACACACACACACACACACCAATTGAAGGAAAAAATGTGTCATTACTATTATTTCAACGTATGCATATTTGTTTTGTTTTTATAATAGGAGGACCCAGAGGTTCAGAGGAAGTATATGAACTAAAGATAAAACACCTCATTTAAAGTTTTATACCACATTATCTTACATTTCTCGTGTTATTACCTCTCTATTCATTTTAATGTGTAAAGCACTTTTTGCAATGACTGCAGCTTTGTTGGTTGTTAGGTTCATTTTTTTCAGTTAAAAAAAGATTCTACATATTCTGTTGTGTTTTGTGAAATAAAGACATTGCTTCCTTTAAGTTTGCCTTATTAGATACTTTGCTTTGGGATCCAGGAGGGCTTGACAGAGGTGTGCCTGATTTAGTCTTTATAACCCCACCTCCCATACCACCCTGCTCTATATTTATCTGATCAAATGTTGTCTAAGTGTTTTCCTTCCTTCCTTTGCACTCCACCAACTGTCACTGGGACTCATACAGTGGCAGGAAATCCCTTCCCTACCATGAATCACTACAATCAGTCTATTTCTCCATTCTGCCTCCTATGAAGATAACAAACTAGTTTCTCTGCCCATCACAGTCCTAACCCTATCTAGCTTAACAGCCCTGTGATTAAAATCTTATAATTTACTAAGTGTTTCTGCCACTGTGGTATATAGCCAGGTCCAGTTCATGTTGTCTTTAATTATTCTTCAGCTTTATCAGTGAATTCATGATTGTACTTTGCATTACAGACTCTGAATGATGCAACTGATTACCTTCAGTCATATTTTGTGGGACATTCAATGAGAAGTCAAGCAAGATGATACATTTTATTCACTAACTGAATCATTTACAATATGCAAACTTTTGAGGCAACCAAGGCCCCTTCTTCAGGCAGTTTGTAATCAACGTGGGCAATGTAGACATTCAACGAAGTCTTGTTTGGTAGTATTACATTAAACTCCAGTCAAATCAATATAGCACATTCTTTATTGAACTAATATTTTCCTACTGACTCTTGAGTAGCTGGAGGACTTTCCCAATAGTGCTGGGTACATGGCACACTCTTAAAAATATTGCTTTTGTTCTAAGAAGGTTTATATGCATAGTAAATTGATTCTTTAGGCTTTAAAATGATTGATAATATGTGAGCAACAATACATATTTAATATATAATAGATAGGAATGCTTCAATCAGGTTTTTTTAGGGTTGATACCAATCTTCAATTTCCTGTTACTTCAATTGGCAGATTCCAATACTGATTCCGATTTGTTGTTTTTTTATATCTTTAAAAAACCTTTTATGCTAACCTCCTGCGTAACCAGATTTATAGAAGCCACTTTACATTAAATTAAAAAACTTTGGTATTTTTATAATTAAACTATAGACAACAGGTGTCATTTTTATATTGCCACAATGAAATTCTGTAGGAATTACTGTAATTCTGTAGAATTACTGTTCAGTGACCATAAAACAGCTAAAATAAATAAAATTCCCTTAAAATAGAATTCATTTAACTAATAAAATATATAGTGTAAATATTTTTCCATAAAATATATGGCATAAAAAACTTTTCATAATCACAAACAGTCATATTGTTTAGTTTCTTCTGTAATATACTTATCTTAATTTTAAAAAAGAAGTTTTCACCATTTGTCTAAGACAGCAAAAATATATATACTGTACATATTGTGAATACTAATGGGCATTGCAGCATCCCACACCCTAGACACAATTGCACAGACAGGGTTTATTGGCATCTACTGTAAATACCTTACAACAGGTTTCTCAGTTCTTACAATGGACCAGAATGGTCATTTCCTTCAACTTTCATACATTCCTTCAAGCTTCGTCCTCTTCTACACAAATCTGACTCCCTGGATGAGGCGAGCAGTCTGTTTTATTTTGGACCTGTAAGTGCTTCCTGTGCTAGGGCATAGCCCGATGGAAGTACTTCCAGGTCAATCGGAAATCCCACAGAATAGGAATTGTGAATCCCATCAGCTCCCCCTTTTGGCCCCAATGGAACCCAACAGGGCTGCCCCATGGGACTACAGATCCCAGCATGCCCTGTTGTTGTATGTGTAGAAATCCCATCATAAGGATACTTTCATCTGGTATATTGGGGAGGATAATGTTCAGCCGTGCTTAACTCCCCTCCCAAGTGGGTAAGGATCATTCTTCAATC
This sequence comes from Polypterus bichir lapradei, assembly GCA_026402145.1. NCBI lineage: Eukaryota > Metazoa > Chordata > Cladistia > Polypteriformes > Polypteridae > Polypterus > Polypterus bichir. The sequence continues at coordinate 16,050,188 of JANRMT010062842.1, read as the reverse complement.
CCGGTCAGGATACTAGTTCGTGTGTGCCATCTATTACAATATATATTGTGAATAAAGCACAAAGAGACTCATAAAGGGTTTGGGGTTTTGAGCCCCGTATACTGTAACGAAAAGGTCTTTTCCTTCAGACAAAAAAAATGCATGAAAAACATAAGACAAAATGGAGGGTTTGGAGGGACATTATAAAGGGGCGCACCGGAAATCAGACGTGATGGTTGCTGGGAAGGCGTGGTGGTGTATGGGAGTTTGACGTCATCATAGGTGGACCAGAGGGAAGAAAGGAACCCGGTAGTGCAGTCCTTTGTTTACTCCGGGTTGGTTTATGACGGCATTGCTTCGTCTTTTCTACGGAACGAGAGAGAGAGAGGTTAGTACGCTGCCTTCGTCCCCAGGCCGGCTTTACCGCGGTGCGCATCGGGTCCTTCAACTGCTCCCGATGCGCTCGTGCGTGACTATATATATATATATATATATATATATATATATATATATATATATATATATACACACACACACATACACACTACTCAAAAAAATTAAAAGAACACTTTTTAATCAGAGTATAGCATAAAGTCAGTGAAACTTCTGGGCTATTGATCTGGTCAGTTAAGTAGCAGAGGGGGTTGTTAATCAGTTTCTGCTGCATTGGTGTTAATGAAATTAACAACAGGTGCACTAGAGGGGCAACAATGAAACGACCCGCAAATCAGGAATGGTTTAATGGGTGGAGGCCACTGACATTTCACCCTCCTCATTTTTTCTGGATGTTTTTTCACTGGTTTTGCATTTGGCTATTATCAGCGTCACTACTGGTAGCATGAGGTGATACCTGGACCCACAGTGGTTACGCAAGTAGTCCAAATTCTCCAGGATGGCACATCAATACATGCCATTGCCAGATGGTTTGCTGTGTCTCCCAGCACAGTCTCAAGGGCATAGAGGAGATTCCAGGAGACAGGCAGTTACTCTAGGAGAGCTGGACAGGGCCATAGAAGGTCTTTAACCCATCAGCAGGACCGGTATCTTTGGGCAAGGACGGACAGGATGAGCACTGTCAGAGCCCTAAAAAATTACCTTCAGCAGGCCACTTATGTGAATGTCTCTGACCAAACAATCAGAAACAGACTTCATGAGGGTGGCCTGAGTGCCCAATGTCTTCTAGTGGGCCCTGTGCTCACTGCCCAGCACTGTGGAGCTTGATTGGCATTTGCCATAGAATACCAGAATTGGCAGGTCCACCACTGGCACCCTACGCTTTTCACAGATGAGAGCAGGTTCACCCTGAACACATGTGACAGACGTGAAAAGGTCTGCAGATGCCGTGGAGAACGTTATGCTGCCTGTAACATCGTTCAGCATGACCAGTTTGGTGGTGGGTCAGTGATGGTCTGGGGAGGCACATACATGGAGGGACGCACAGACCTCTACAAGCTAGACAACGGCACTTTGACTGCCATTAGGTATTGGGATGAAATCCTTGGACCCATTGTCAGACCCTTTGCTGGTGCAGTGAGTCCTGGTTTCCTCCTGGTGCACAACAATGCCCGGCCTCATGTGGTGAAAGTATGCAAGCAGTTCCTGGAGGATGAAGGAATTGATACCATTGACTGGCCCCCACGCTCGCCTGAACTAAATCCAATAGAACACCTCTGGGACATTATATTTCGGTCCATCCAATGCTGCCAGGTTACAACTCAGACTGTCCAGGAGCCCACTGATGCCCTGGTCCAGATCTGGGAGGTAATTCTGCAGGACACCATCCATCATCTCATTAGGAGCATGCCCCGACATTGTCAGACATGCATATGAGCACGTGGAGGCCATTCAAAATACTGAGTACGATTTGGAGTTGCTGCAATGAAATTTTGGAAAAATGGAGTAGCCTGCCACATCATTTTTTCAGTTTGATTTTCAGGGTGTCTTTGAATTCAGTCCTTTGTAAGTTGATAATTTTCATTTCCATTAAATAATGTGGCATCCTTTCATTCCTACACATTACCCAGTCCATATCAGTATAGATATCCAGCAGGATTTTTTTTTCCCATTGAGATCTGATGTGTTTTCAAAGTGTTCCTTTAATTTTTTTGAGCAGTTTATATTTGCACTCATTGATTCAATTGATATTGGCAGTTAAGCACTGCTTAAATGTAAATAAACATGCACTAGTAGCTTTGAATCATTTTTCCTCATTAATTGCACTACAGATTTTTTTGCTATTGATGTATGCATTTACTATATTTACACAGATGTGTGTGTGTGTGTCTTTCTCAACTTCTAGTCTGTATTATCACCAGTTTTATCACAGTGAGTTCATGATTTCCATTTTTTATTTTGGTAGTGGGTAGTGTAGTGGGTCGTTGATTCAACGATCATTCTCAGTCCCCTCACACTCTAATGATAACGCTCAATTCCCTTAAGTGGTACCGCTATGACGATTCTCCAGTCATCAATGAGAAAAGGAGACAGCACGCTGTCAATCACACTCAGTTTGCTGGGGGCACATCAACCCCCGAGCTGTTTCCCTCTTTTCCTTACCCCCACCACCCCCCTGCATCACTAAAACTATACTATGGGAAAAAGTGGGTCGCAACACCAACAAGATTAAGAAGCACTGGGCTTCTTCTTCTTTCGGCTGCTCCCGTTAGGGGTTGCCACAGCGGATCATCTGTCCGCATATGGATTTGGTAAAATTTTACACCGGATGCCCTTCCTGACGTAACACTCCCCATTTATCCGGGCTTGGGACCAGCACGAAGAATAAGAAGCACTGGGCTAAACATTCCTAATTTTTGACATGTAATTCTAAATATGGATCATTATTTTAATTATGCAGTAACTACACTGTATGACACACACAAACAAATAATAAACACAGTAGAAACCTTTACAAAAAAACAAAACTGTGAGGTGTTGATAAAATGTTTATCAAGAAAATGTATGGCTAATATGCTTAACAAGTTTACAAGTAATGGCGGCAGCGGTAGGATAAGACGTGGCAATAAGAAACGAAGATCAGAAAGGACCAGCACGTGGGTTTGGTGCCAGTCTGTTTTACAGTACCCACGAACTCAAGCCTGAGGAGGACATTTTTTGAATTTGGGACTTTTAATGGACTTTCTTTATTACGGGTTTTATCGTCATTATAAGTCCTTCTTCTTTTAATGTCCTGGTTTTAGAAGGAGGCTTGGGGTTTGTTTTATGGAAGGGTTTATTTTTAGTGCTTTTGTTAATTTTTAGTGCAGTGTTGGGGGCCATGTCATAGACCTGGGCCACCAGTTCCGCTGGATTGGGAGGAGTGTGAAACATTGAAAGTGGCAGCGAGAAAGGGAGGTACAAGACTCTGCATGTTGCCCTGCTGGGAGCCCTTAGGACAGCAGCAGGGACCCAACCCTGAGAACAAAAGGTTGGCTGTGCCTCTGTCTGCAGGATCCCTTACGGGGTAAGCAGAGGAGACTTTGGTTTTAGAAAAGATGCACCTGGGACTGGATTATTTATTTGTTTGTTTGTTTGTGGGTGTCGCAGTGGGTAGCGCTCCTGTCTCGCAGTTAGGAGACCCGGGTTCGCTTCCTGGGTCCTTCCTGCGTGGAGTTTGCATGTTCTCCCCGTGTCTGCATGGGTTTCCTTGGGGTGGTCTGGTTTCCTCCCACGGTCCAAAGACATGCAGGTTAGGTGCATTGGCGATCCTAAATTGTCCCTAGTGTGTGCTTGATGTGTGTGTGCGCACGCCCTGCGGTGGGCTGGCGCCCTGCCCGGGGTTTGTTTCCTGCCTTGCGCCATGTGTTGGCTGGGATTGGCTCTAGCAGACCCCCGTGACCCTGTAGTTAGGATATAGCGGGTTGGATAATGTATGTTTGTTTGTTTATTAACTGAAGTACATTTTGAATCACTGCACTGTTTGCACTGTTTTCCTTTTGGGATTTTAGTGAAAGCACTTGACATCTTTTAGCACATACCCCATGTTGTAAGTTCGTGTCCTCATTTGTCCGGCTCATTTCAGTCTGTGAGTATCGACAGTTCAGGTTCAAGTGGCTCCCAAACGCAACAGGAAGCATGGAGTCGACCCGGACCATCATAAGTACCTCAGATTAAGGAGCACTGCAGTTAAAATTGCGGATGCTAAAAAAAATCATTTTTTTAATCAAGTCTTTTGTAGTGAAAATTGGCGAATATAGATTGGCAGTCAATCGATCTGAGCATCAGTAAGTAGACAACTGGCAGTATCCTAACAGATCAAAAAAACCTAAACTTAACCTGTGTTATTGTATGCAGCAAGAGTCCTTTAAAATTCATGAATTGGTATTTCATAAATCTGTTACCATCTATTCATGGTTATGTGTGTTGTTACAGATCTAAACAAATAAAGGTTCTTTTTGAAACCTCCATGTGGATGGTTCTTTTTGGAATCAAAAGCAGTTACCCTGTGGTATCACTATGAATAATTATAATGGCACTTTTATTTTTAAGAGTGCAAGAACCAACCTTGAACACAACCCATACCAGCACAGTGTAAACTGAAGCACATTCCTACATTCATTTGTACTGGAACAATTCAGAGTTGACAGTTAACTGAAATCCATATGTTAATCAGGTGCAAGGAACCTTAACTGCCAAGAGAAAGTCACTCTGGTCAAAACGGAAACATAGGCGAACTCCACAAAACCAAGATCAGGCCTGAAATGAATGCCAGGCCACTAAAACTGTGAGGCAGCAGTGAAACCCAACAGTGCAATTTGCCTGATTATAAATTTATATTTATTGGAATAAATTAAGAACTGCCTGGCATAGTTGTAAGTAACACACGGTAGTAAATATTATAAAGCTGAAAAGTTAGAAAAATTAAGATCTTAATTATTAAGCATATCACCTGCAAACTCCTGTCATACATTTTAATGTCTCCAAAATTTACTACTGCATGTATCCTGCCTTGATATATCTGCTACTGCCCATTTCCACTTATCCAAATATGAGATATTTGTAGTCTTGCCTTTTTCTGTTTTTAAATTAAAAAAAGTTATAATAATAAATGCAGTACAATCAGTCTTCTGTAAAGTTCCCATAAAGATGTAATTGTGATGCATCACTGATCAGATATGCAGATGGGGATTTCCTAGGCTTGTTAGCCTTTTTTAGTAACATGCACAGCATTTACTGATTACACCTACTTTTAGCCTTTTTCATTTAGTGCTTTTAATAATAGAAGTACTTTTCAGCCAAATAGTTCATGGAATATTTTTAAACGCCATTTCAATGAGGCCCAGTGATCTGTTTCATTGCTAAACACATATTTTTTGATATTTGTGTTTGCATACCTATGCAGTACGTCAATGCTGAATAAATCATTAGATGGCCCTTTTTATGACATCTCCATTACTGATCAAGGAGGTAAAATATAGTTCATCTCTTTATTCTATTTCATTTTGAATTTCTTGTGAGCCATGCTGTATTCAGGTAGCCATGATAATTCATGTTAGATTGTAGACAGGATTTTGGAACATTTCTTTCATGTTATGTATGAAGTAGACTGTGTTGTCCAATCCCAATCCTGGACGTCTACTGTACCTGCAGGTTTTTTTTTCAGCACTTTCTTAACAATTGACAAATTTCTGCTTTTACTTTACTTCTTTTCACTTCATTTTAAATGCCTTGCTTTTTTTGAATATTCAGTCCTCTGAATTAATTATTTTTTTCCCTAAATGGCAGCCAAAAAACAATTAAATGTGAAGCGAGCCAACAGTTGACCAGCTAAGTTGGGGCCTCAAACTCCAAACAATTTCATAATTAGAAGCTGATTATTGTTGTTCATTAAACTTGTTATTTAATTCCATGGCCTGTTGGTGGTCTGATTCAGCAACAGCACATATTTCCAAAACTGTCAGTCAGTCAGACATTGTCCAACCCGCTATATCCTAACACAGGGTCACGGGGGTCTGCTGGAGCCAATCCCAGTCAACACAAGGCGCAAAGCAGGAACAATTCCCGGGCAGGGCGCCAGCTCACTGCAGTCCAAAACTGTTGATGTTCTTTTTCCTAAGAGCACCATCAGAATGTTTTTCTGACCTGAGCAGATCAATATTATTGAGACCTTCAATTTTCTTTATTTTAAAATAGTGGTGCACACAGTTTAGCTAATTAATGAAAAAAAGAAATAATTATGGAGTCTGAGTCTTAAGTTGCACGTCAGTGAAAATTAAGGCAAAATAATGTAATTAGCCATAAAAACTGGTCACTAATCATGAAAATGGTTAGAATGAAAACCTACTGCCACAGCGGTCTGTCGGGATCTGACATCCCTGAAGTAGATACACAGGCCCAGAATAAAAGTGGATAAACAGAAAGTGATACAACACATGACTACTATGTGAAGCTTATAATTTATTTCCTCCTTTCCTCCATTTGGATCATTGTCAAAATTTAATGTAGTTCTCTCTCAACAAAAATATTGAGTCCTTCTGAAAAAAAAAACAGTGAAAGTAAGACAGTATGCTAGGTAACAAGTTAGTATTCCAACTGTAACTGTAGGTAGACAGAATCTTTATTAATCCCATAGGAATTTGCAGAGTTAAAGCAGCAGGCAAAAAGGGTACAAATATACATATAGCAAGAATTAAAATATTAGGTGTGCTTAACAATTGAATCCCTGAAGCCTACGAAAAACGTTGTAATGCTGGGCCACCTTAAATTCCCTTGCACCTCTTTGTTTTGTAAATGTGTCGATCAGCACTGGCAGCAGACAGCCTGCTATCCCATCCCCAACCGATGCAGCTGAAGTCAGACACGAAGTTCTCCCAGTTCAAGTCTGTTTATCTGGGTGTGAGGCATCTAGAATTGTATAAGGTAAATAACATATCGTTATTTGGAATACATACATTTCATATGTGTTCCATGTCTACAATGATCTGGGTAAATATAGGATGACAGGCAAGAAACGTTGAACACATAATTAAAACAGAAACGTTTTTCATGTTATCGTAATAATGACAAAATGCTGACATGAAGTGTGTAATGTGGGAAGACTGAAGTCGAATATCAAATAAACACTTTCACAAAAGGTATAACAAAACAAATGCACTTTTATTCAAGAAAATATTTGGAGAAAAGAAATCATTCCATTTACATGTTACTGTCAAGAGGTTGCAGGTTCAAGCCCTGGTTCTTCCTATTTTGAGTAGTGAGCTGCTATTATTATTACTGTTACATAATAAAAACATATATTTGATTTGAGTTTGTAACACCCGGTGTAAATTTTTGCTACTTGTAAAAGATGTTGCTGAAGGGATATAAGCAGATACACAATGCTGGTGAATCATGTCTTCTTGGTATCTTGTTGTCACTTGAATTATTTGTTATTTTGCTTTATTCTTGAATAAAATCACACTTGTTTCGCTATACCTTTGCAAAAGTGTTTATGTTATATTCCAGTGACCACTTGAATGACAGCTTGCTTGTTACTGGGACCTGATTATTTATTTAGACCACTCATCACAGAAGTGAACAGGGTAAACAAAAAGGGAGCCAGTAGAAGACCTTGTGGAACCCCAATGCTACTCATGACTATGTCTGATACAAAGTTGTTAAGCCGCACAATCTGTGGTCTAAAAGTTAAGTAGTCTATCATCTAGGACACAGTGGTAGACTGGACTGCAAGATTGCACAATGATAATTGATGAAAGTTTGTCCTTCATTGCCCACTAGTGGATATGTTTTCTCCAACAAAGCTAAAGTATGATCACGGCAAACAGACTGTCACTGGCCACCGAGTGCCACCCTTAAATGTCTCTTATTAAAAATGTGTGCAAAATAAGTTACAGAAAAATAAATAAATACACAAGGCAATAAACAAAAAAGTACATCTTCCCAGCAGCTCTTGCATTTAAATGTTTCTGTATAAGGCACAGGCATAGTTCTTCATCTTCCAAGAAGGCAGTCTTCTCACCAGTATCTTACAAACAGTAAAGAGTAACATTCCCCTCTTACTGTCTTTTTACAAATGGCCAGAGTTGTCATGCTTTTTTCATCAATGCCAGTTATTGCACAAAGTGTGCTTATTTTTACTCTTGCAACATCAGCTGCCATCTTCCAAGCTGTTTTGTTTCTGAGGAATTAAGGATTATAGCTAAGAGAGCTGAAATGCACCTAGAAACAGAATGAACCCTTATTTATTAAAGCACAAAGGAGGAAAATAAATATTTACTGCACATGGACAGAAACTAAGCTGCTTCAGTAACTAGTATCTTAAAACAGCTTGGAGACTTCCAGTAGTGCTCGGCATGGCCAGTGAAAGTCACCACTGTTGCATGCCCTAGTGAGCTGATCGACACTGACATTTGCATGGAAGCATCTTTTTCAACCCAGTAAACCTCTCCAGGATTTAAATTCACTGGCACTTTAAGTCTTATTTGCATATCATAACTGCCACTTTCCATGTTTGTTTGAAGAGTTATGTAGCTTTTAGTCATATGAATTCCAAATCAAACAGGTAGAGTAAGCCATTCCTATCAGAGTTGGCTCTGGCCCAGGCCTAAACGGTATCACACTTCTTTGATCTGTGAAATATGCAAGTGATTAGGATAGCATTTTAAAGGCCACCTGTTTATGATTAAATATTCTTAGCATATTCTCAAAGGTACTAAGTGAATGTATCCTTCTGTAAAGTTATTACTAGAAAATAAATCTAAACTTTCACCTGCTGTCTTTACTCCTTCCTTTACATTGATGGTCATCTCTTTATTAGAAGCAGCACATATTTTGAATATGTATCTGCAACATATGTTTTGCCTGTTCTCATGTGTGGATTAAATTAGTAAACCAAAAAGACATTACAAAATAAATAATTTGGCAGCTAACTGCCTTGCAGAGTTATATAGCTAGAAGATGCATGCAAGTAATAATGCCATAGTTCTTTAGACCTTTTTACAGATATTCATATTTTTCACTCATGAAGAGAAAGTTTAAAATCACTAATAACTCTAGCATGCATGAATTTTGTTTGTGAGAGGAAAACCTTAGAAGCCTAGAGGTGTCTCTCTATATCTTTGTTTGATCTTTGCAATGTCCTGGCATATTTTTTCTACTTCTTAATCATGATCTTCATAGTGTCCAGTATACTGTATATGTATTTGCCTTTGAGTTTTTTTATATCTCTATTCTGATTGGTACCTTCCAGCAATAAGATCCTTTACATCTTTCGTTAGTTCCTTAGAAATCCTGCAGAAACAGCTGATTTTATTTGGGGTGCCAAGAATCCCTTCAGTTGATCTCAGGTCAAGACAAATTTTATTCAGTTCCAGATACTGTATATATGTTACATTATAGATGACTTTATACAGTATATGATCTAGAACGTGACTGATTAAATTTGCACTCATTTATAGTCCCCATCAAGTAGATTATACAAGCTTAATCATTATTCCCTGAATTAAATTGTTAAGTTTGTCCCTTTCTCACTAAATAGGGCATTTAAAAAACTGTATGTCCTTAAATGAATGTCCGAGAATACAGGTGACAGGAGATGAAGCAGTGAGGCAAACTGGAAGTCAGTAGGTCAAATCAAGATTGATGCCAAACCAGAACACAAGACAAGATTTAGTTAAAAAATGAAGTAAAAGTCTAGAGCTAAAAATTAATAGGAACAGCAAAATCAGCATAAGAGACGAGGTTGATACTATCCATGTACTAGAATGAGACTCATACCACAGAATCATATTTTATAGCTATGGGATAATTTTTCCACGGCAGTGTTAAATAATATGGGGGACTCATGAGCAAGGAACACAAAATGGTGACACCCAAAGTGATTTAAAATGCCCAAACAAAAATTAAATAACAGGCAGATTTAATGTTTAGTTCACAACCTTACAATATGTGACCAAGGCATTGACACTTTGCATGCATTCATTTTTACCATTTACTATTATGGTAAAAATTGGTTTGACAAAATTTGTGTTGATTTCATTCATGTAATTCATTTTTTCATCTTTCTTTCACAGACCACTCTTTCGGGGAAACTCTGATGTTGACCAGTTAGGAAAAGTATTTGAGTAAGTACCTGTTAAATGTATAGATCAACACATTTTTGTGAAATACATGCAATGCACATTACAGGATGTTATCATTATTTAAAAAATAATAAACAAATAAACATTATCGTAAGTGGTCATTAATATCTGCAGTATTACTTCACAATAATTGTATTTGTTCAAGGTTTTACATCTTAAATTGTATGAATTGTTTCTTTAACCTTTTGGAAATAATTACAGAAATCTGTAAAGTTGATTAAACCTAAAATTACCATTTTGAAAAAACAAAAAATGTAATTTTTGTAAGTTACACTTATAAATAAATTCACTTAGTGACAAAAATAAATTCACCCTACAGCAGTGTGTTCCATTTTTATAGCACCTATCATACTAAAAATGCAACACTTCCATATCATGGACAAGGGGATGAAACAATCTTTAAACCTACACAGTGACTAAATGTGGGGTCTTTTAGTATCAGGTTTAATCCATGTGATTCACAAGGAAACTAGCTGGCTTCTTCAAGTCAAGTAATGCTTACTGTTATTTGTACATAGTATAATGAATTTCTTGTTTTCTTAATAGAATAGTTGAAAAAAGTACAGTAAAAAAAACAAATTATATATATACTAGGGGGTTACCCCCGCTCGCTTTGCTCGCCAACCCCCTTTACCGGCACTACGCGCCAGCCACTTCGCGTCTCTGCTGCTCGCATTGTGAAGAGGGGGGCTGAACACACCCCAAGGAGATGCGGTCGCGTCTCCAAAACCCCCTCTTAAACGGTGATACAATGGGAAACAAATACAGTTGTTTTTTTTTTTTTACCTCCTCTTTGCTCGATCAGCTGCATCTCACGTGGCACTTCAAACATTTAAAAACCTGTCTTTGTCATCTACTCTTTGTCTTTTATTTCCAGCCCTGGGAGTGGTTAAATGTATTGGCGTAAAGTCTTGTCTCGCGGGACGTGAGTTCTTGATATTTTAGTTTATAATTTAAAAATGGAATAAGTATCAAAAAATCTAAGAACATCACATTAAAGTTCGATAAATTCTGAAAAGAATGATACCAAACATATACTGTATATGCTGGTTTTAAAATAAGCCTGATTTAAAGCGTGACAAAAAAGTGACATAAAAAGTCACATAAAATCGTTGCACATAATCGTTGCACTTTTAGGCTTAGGATTTTATATATATAGAGTAGGTAAAAGCATATATAGCATATAACATATATATTTGTTTTAATGTGTTTGTTCCGCAACCTTTTGACCTGGTGGGAACTGTCTGTGAATCTGTTGGCACTAGTGCCAATGGTTCTGTACCATTTGCCAAAATATCCTAAATGTCCTAAACTTGTTCTGTCTGGGAGAGGTAAAGGGTTGGCCAAGTCATATAGCCATTCAAATGTCCATGTTTGGTCACACACTTTTGATTGAATCTAAAAATTATTAGTGAAAAAATGTTTCAGCAGTACAGAAAACAAAATGGGGAGAGATACTTATTTGTTAAGAAATAGTTGGATTACATGTATTCATTCATTACTGTGATTCGGGGGTTAAATTATGTTCTCAACTCAGAGCACTTTCTAATGGTAATATTTTCTCCATTGTGCAGTATCTTTGGACTTCCATGTGAGGAAGACTGGCCCAGCGATGTTGGACTTCCAAGAAGTGCATTTGCTGCAAGACCTCAGTGCTGCATTGAAGATTTTGTACCAGACATCGATGAATTAGGAAAGGATCTGTTACTTGTAAGTTTGCCTTGATGATTGATTGATGAATGGATGAATGTGGGCTGTATGTGCATGAACGAAACAAACATGTTAATGTTTTGTATATTTTAAAATAGCTAGTAATTGTAAAAGTAAAAAAGAATACTTGTGCTGTTTTTCAAACCTTGATCAGGTATCCTGCATATTTCCCGTACAAAGACACACCAGAACACACCATTGTGCACTTCATTGTGTTTTCTCCACAGGAAAGCTCAGAACAGGGAAAGTTACTGCTGCCAAAACCCTTTTTCTGCACTGTTACCCAGTAACTCCCTTATCCTAGTTGGAGATATGCACTCTTTTTTGTCATTAGAGATCTTTATTGAAGTATTAAGTGACAACCAAACGCATGTGGAATCTATAGGTGAAACTCTACCAGACAGGATTCAACACTGTTCTTCTTGTGTGAATGTCCTGAATTTTGCTGAAAGTGAAATGCAATTTATTTGCAAAAATTTTTGGGAAGTCAAATCACTGAGTTTTGCTGCAAATTCAGTCTGTGCAAATGTTTTTGTTCATCGCTGATGTTTAACATGAAGGTGTATGGCATCAATTTAGTTAATTGTGTTAAGGCAGAACAAGAACTTCTTATTGTTAAAGGTTCATTTTGCCACTCTCAAGGACTCAAACCTACATCTACCTGAATCCACAGTGTTTCTCTGGCCTGTAGTTTGGTTACTGTTTGCCTAATTACCTCCTTTGCCAACTCTGTTAAAATGTGTAAAATGTATGTTAATTTATTTATTAATTTATTTATAAAGCACTTTGAAAACAACATCAAGGCTGACCAAAGTGCTGTACAATAAAAACCCAACATATCAGACAAACAATAACCAAAGGGTAAAAGAAACAGGAACACATAAACACATAAGAGCTGAAGAGATTCATAATAAAAATTAAACAGATAGTCAACATATCATACTGGGTTAAAGGCCAGGGAGTAAAAGTGTGTTTTTAAATAGGATTTAAAGACAGTAAGTGAAGGGGCCTGCCTAACGTGCTATCGTTCCAGAGTTTTGGAGCTGCAACTGAAAAATCCCAATCACCTCGAAGTTTGCATCGTGCCTTAGGAACACGTAAAAGCATCTGGTCTGCTGACCTGAGTGAGCGAGATGGTACATAAGGGTGCAGCAGTTCCGACAAATAAAATGAGGCACAACCATTAAAGGATTTAAAAACAAATACAAGGATCTTAAAATGGATTCGAAAACGAACTGGAAGCCAGTCAAGGGAAGCCAAAATCGGGGTGATGAGCTCATGCTTTCTTGTGCCGGTTAAAAATCGAGCTGCAGCATTTTTCACCAGCTGTAGGCGAGCAATGGAGGCCTGGCTAATTCCAAAAAGAAGCGCATTGCAGTAATCTAGGGGTTATAAAAGCATGTTTTACTGTTTCAAGGTTGTGTTTAGACAAAACAGACTTGATTTTTGACAGCCGCCTCAACTGGAAGAAGCAAGATTTTACAATACACTACAATACAATACAATTTATTTTATGTATAGCCCAAAATCACACAAGAAGTGCCGCAATGGGCTTTAACAGGCCCTGCCACTTGACAGCCCCCCAGCCTTGACTCTCTAAGAAGACAAGAAAAAACTCTTAAAAAACCCTTGTTGGGAAAAAAATGGAAGAAACCAGAAACCTTGGGAAAGGCAGTTCAAAGAGAGACCCCTTTCCAGGTAGGTTGGGCGTGCAGTGGGTGTCAAAAAGAAGGAGGTCAATTCAATACAGTACACAGATTAGAACAAATTCTCAATACAGTATAAAAATAAAAATGTTAGAAGTACGGAGCAGAATTTAACAGTAGATGATATCACATAATATGATTTGGACCTGTTTAGAGTCCTGGAGACCTCATCCATCAAGCTGCCTCCCTCGTTTGGCCATTCCACAGCTGATATAGTGCTAATCTAATGAAAGGACCCCTCTTTCCCACGATTCCTGTGATCCTCCATCGGGGATGACTTTATCTTAGGCAGGCAAAACAACTTGGCAGGCTGGCCATGGCACCAAGTGCCACATTTGAGTACCAAGAAGAGAAACAGAATAGGTGAGGTTTAGTATCAAATTATAGCTATCATGTTACTTATGTTTTAGTGCTAATGACTAACAAGAGAGATGCAGTATGTACAGTTAATCAGCAGCTCTAGTCAGGATATGCTAAACTGAAGTAGTGAGTCTTCAGCCGGGATTTAAAAGCTGAGACAGAAAGGGCATTTCTTATAAGAGCAGGCAGACCATTCCACAGTTTAGGGGCCCTGTAACTAAAAGCTCGACCTCCTACTGTTATTTTATTAATCCTTGGAATCATAAGTAGACGAGCATCTTGAGATCTTAATGTGCGCTCTGGTTTGTAAGTCATGATATGTTCAGACAAGTAAGCCGGACTTTGGCCATTTAATGCTTTATATGTTAAAAGGAGGATTTTGAAATTTGCCCTAAACTTAACTGAGAGCCAATGCGTTCACATGGCTATCAAGTTATATATACCAATGAGTGTATTTTCAGAAATAGTACACATAAAATATATGTAAATAAGTGAGAGATCATTTTTATTGTGCATAAAATGTTGCCCCTTACCATTTTTCAGTTTGTTGTTCCTTTCCAGATATCTTTGTTGATGAAGAGCAGACTTAGTTTTACATGCTCATTTAGAAGGAAGAAAGACTCAAATGGGGCCAGCCTAAATGTGATCATTAGTGTTGTTACATTCTGTGAATGTTTACATTCTGTTTGAAGCAGAGAGTGTTTTTTTTCTAATGTGTATTGTTTTACTTTGAATATACTTCTTCATATGGCATAGCTTAACATTCCACTCAGAATGATTTCTTGCTGTGTGCTACCTGCTGAGGCCCAGCCTCCCTTGCAACCACAGTTGAAATGAAGTCTTTGCACATGTTAGTGTTGGTTTAATAAAATTATTTTACACTTCCATCAATTTCATTATTTTTATGTAAACGTCTCTTTTCTTTTCTTTGTAGAAATTTTTGACGTTCAATCCAAAAAAGAGGATATCTGCCTATGAGGCTTTAGAACATCCATACTTTCAAGACTTGGAAAGTTACAAGAAGTTGTACTCACAAAACTCTACCAGTCAGTCATCTTCTGAGAAGAATGCTGCTTAAAGTGGAGGCTCTTTCAGATGAAAGAATCATGTGCTTTTCCTGGAGGTTTATAGAAAGCGATTATTTGGTCAGAGGAAAACGCTCCAAATGTGCTTGTTTAACTAAAAAATGTCTACTACACAATCCCATGCTGCTTTTCATACAATGTCAGAAGTCCCGAGGGAGGTGCTGTTATTTTGTTTTCTCATCAACGCAAACCCCACTGCAGTTCACATTTTGCCTGGAATTTTTCTGGAGTTAAGAAGCTGCTCTCACAAAACACAACTGCCACTTGGTTCCATAGACGAAAGCTGCCAACCTGCTTCTGGATGTATAATCATGATCACTGCCAGTATTTCCCAACATCCTTGCAGTGGCAGCTGCTAAAATTCTGCTTGGTACCGTTTACTTGCATTTGGCACTAAATAACTGGGTTTATATGAATTTAATTTAATATTATCTTTTTTATGTTCATGCATAATATGCGGAAATAATTGCTGCAAAAAATTGTAATATTCGTGATGTTAAAATGTGCCATTTTGTTATTTAAAAGAAGAGGACAAGGTTTCCTAATTGTGGATGTCAGAGAAGTTGCATTTTTCATTATAAGTGAAATATGAATGAATGTGAATTGTGTTCAGTAAAACCATAAAGGTAGTATAGTATTTCACAAAATCTTAACAGTAAAGAAGAATACATCTCAAAGCAATTTGATATGTAAAAGAAATAGACAATATTTAAGCATACATTTAGTTACTCTCTATAAATGCTCAAAACAGATGTGGTTCACCAATAGTCAGAACACAGTTGTTATACTAGAAATGAATTTAAGCGCAAGTAGTCCATGTCAAGCTCTTGTAGGAATAGCAAACATACAGCTATGATAAAGTTCTGTCTACATATAACATTTCCATATTATTTTTCTCTTAATTTATTCTTTAAAAATTAAAAGATATTGCTAATGCAGTTCATATTTCTTTGGACACATTTTGCACCTTGAATAGTTTTTGGGTAATATGCTGAAATGAAAAATGCATCATGATGTCTACTAGTACTGAATTGATTGGGTGTCAGAAAATTTCATATGTTGTTATGCAATTTTTTTTTTTTTTTGGGCCACATTCTGATCTTTCTGTTGAAAACTGTGCTTTTCATGAATTACTTGATGAATTTTATTTATAATTAAGGTCAAATCAATCAGTAGTAGTTCTAATATTTTACAATAACTTTTTTTGTGACTGGTGCATATTTGATGACTGCCATAGATAATATTTTCTGTTAATTTCAGAATAACATTCATTCATTCTCCAGCCCGCTATATCCTAACTAGAGGGTCATGGGGGTGTGCTGGAGCCAATCCCAGCCAACACAGGGCGCAAGACAGGAAACAAACCCCAGGCAGGGTGCCAGCCCACCACAGGGCACATTTCAGCATAACAATTTTAACAAATTTTTCTGATATTTCCTTAACAATTGTTTGATGCGCCCTTTACCAAAGAAAAGATTGTTTTTTTATTCGAAAAAACTCTTTGTTCATTTAAAGTAACTGACCACAGTAACGTGTTATAAATGTGTGTGGGCTGAAGAAGCCAAATTGGCATTTAGTTTTTCACACAAGAAGTTTGACCTAATGATAGAGAAGGTCATGATATGCCTTCAAAACGTAAATGAAAATACTCACAAAACTCTTAATATATTGTTAAAAATATGCTGCCAGCTCACCAAAGTGCCAATTAACTGGTTAGGTTTGCTTTATGAATGATCAAATTAGCCTGCCACACAACAGTTCAGCATTACTGAAGCTTTGTTTAGGTTAAATATGATATCAAACCAGGTCTTACACTTGCAAATAATCAAGAGTATAATGTTTTATGTCACTTAGGCCCAATTTTAAACTATGTGGAAGAGCTTTTCATATTAGATGACTGACAGACTTCTTGTCAGTCCTCCACGTCGATGGTACTTTAGATATGTGCAAGTGGGTGAATGGACTGATGGGAGGCTGCCCTTCCTTTTTGTAACAATCTGTCTAGAAACATATGTGGTTTAATGTGGTCTAGCTTTATATTGTTTGTGTGCATCTTTAAGTGTGTTGTTTTCCCAAATGGATTTTCTGTGTGTTCTTTGTATAAGAGTCTCGGTGGAGCCTTGAAAGTGAGTGGAAGTACTGTCAAGAGGCAGTTCATTGACTTTTTACTTTTTTTTTTTTACTTAAGAATGTGCATTTTTTAGTAGGGTAGAACCTTAAATTGTTTTGTGTGCAGCTACAGGCTTATCTTAGGGAGATTTGTGTTGAATGATCAGTGCAACACTGCCATTGCTTGGTAAATGTGAGAATAAAAGCTTTTAAGCATTCTTACATATCCTAAAGCAAAAATTACTGTTACGTATCTCATATACAGTACTAAAATATTAAGCTTTGAAATAAGGGCCATATTTTTGGTGACTTTGTGCATTATACATATTGTATATAAAACTGATTTTTACTGTATCCTTATAATCCAGCATATCTGATAGCTCAGCACCATGGTGCCTGTGTTGGTCACATTGAAGCCGATACCCAAGATTATATGAGTACCAGCTTAGCTTTCCATAGGGTCTTCTGTACAGCAGGTGCTACCCTACTATCATCATTGTTAGAAAGATGTTGGAAAAGATCAATGAAATGCTGCTGCTGAAACTGCTTAACGTTTAATTTAAATGCAAAGGTCATGTATTCTTTCCACTTGTTTACATTTTGTGAAATTGACGCTAATGTTGTTTTACACCCTATAGCAGTGCACTTGCTTCAGGAATATCCAGTAACATAATAGTCATATTATTAAGGAATGATGACAGCGGTTTGATGTCAAAACAAGGATATTTTGTCCTGGCAGCTTTGTTGCCAAAGAATAATGGACTAACCAGAATGGTGTTGTGTGTTTCAAACACTTTGCAGTCATCGGGACATTGAAAACTTATATTAAAAGAATACTCTACCCAAAAATGATATTTTTTGTTTGTTCCCTACACAATGTAGTTTGTACTGGTGACCAAAAAAATTTTTAATGTTATGTTTTCATGTAGATAGAACGGGGCCTAATGGTGACTAGTGCTGGTCTACAGCAAACAATGTCAAAAACGTCCATGAAGCGACTCATGTCGCATAATCCACACATCAAGTCGTTGAAGACAGTACTCTAAAGGAGTGAAATAGGCAAGTCTTCGATTCAGACGATGTGCCTCGTGTTAAGGGGATTCCTGTTTCTGGATTACTTTCATTATCCAGAATTATTTATTTAACAATATTTTAGCAAAAAATGACTTTTTGTGTGTATTATAAAACACAAATAAAGTAAGATTTTTTTTTCATGAATGTTTTTGATATTGTTTGCTGTTGTCCACCATTGTTCACCACTGGGCCCCATTTTATCAGAAACTTTAAGTTCCTTCTCCAAGAAAACATGAAATTATTTTTTTTTCTTGGCCACTGGTACCAACTACATGGGGTAAGTAACATATAAGAAAAATATCATTTTTGTGTGGAGCATTCCTTTAAAAGAAAGATAAGTTCCACAGGTTCTTAGCTAAAGGTTTTAATTTGATTAAGTATACAGAAGTGAAGACAGGCATATACCAGTTTTATGGATTTGTGCTGTCAAAACGCATTTGGGACTCAGTTATGCATATCTTGTAAAAGATCCTGTCAAGAAGCAGGTTTAATAGTTATGTCCATCACCAGGGTGACAGGAATATCCACCCTGGTTTTGAATTATTTGGCCTTGCGTAATGTTTAGCCTGTGGTCAGCTCAGCAGCAGACCCGAACAGCGGGTGAACTTTAGTGAGAAATGAAAAGTCTGTTTAATTGCAGGTGTGAATAGAAATGGAAGAACTTTGCAATTTCACCAGTCCTATATTTTCTGTCGTTTTATGAATTTTAACAACAGCTTACCGTGCTTTCTTTGAACAACAGTGACTTGCAAGCATTTCAAGATCTTCTATAGTACTATCTGTCCATGTTGTGTTCTGTCTTTCTCATTTGTCTTTACCAACATCAGCACTATATTTGTTAAGTATTCTTTTCTCGTGATGTGACTGTAATATTTTAGCTTCATTATAGAATACTACAGTGGGCTTTGGGTTTGACCTGTTCTATGATCAACTAGTTAATAGATTTTACTTACTAGCCTGCAACAGGACAGTTAATCAGTGATGTTTCACAGTGCTTTCTTGAAGGACCAGACTTTACAGCCATGTGTTGTTATTTGTTAAACCATTGCTATGTTATTGTCATTGTTATTTCCATATAACTAAATGGATTTTGTAATGTTCAGAACAGTGCACACTTGCAAAGCATCTGCATCAGTGAAGTTACAGAGGGATTCCCAAGCATTGCCTACTACCTTTAGTGTAGACGTTAAGATGAACAGAAATGAAATCTCTTAGAACTTAACTGACCCAAAGCATGAACACAAACAAAATCTGATCCTGGCGATTAGTAAAACTGCATTTGATACAGTAATATAACTTGAAATTAATTTAAGTTGTATGTATAATATGCAGTTTTATGGGTGTCGAAATACGGGGTTTTCATGTAAAGTTGACTTGACTGCAGCTCTGCGTTGCATAGCCTCATAAATGGTTACAATGTTGAGATGTGTGATGGAGAGCATACAGTAGCAGTAGGCAACTAACTGTCATCAAATGACACACAGACATTTTTAAGCCTCCTTATTTAGAGAAGCTCTTTACTTCCTTTTTATTGAGACCACTCAGTCAACATTATTTATTTAATTTTTATTTAGAGGCTTATCAAGGTGCTTTATTTAAATTTCCAGAACACAAAAAAAGACGGAAGACCGAGTCTAACAGACCTTTAACTGCTGCTGTCTAAAAGTTATTTAAGACAGATATTCTAAGGGTATTTTTTTAATTTATCGCAGCAGAAACAAGTAGTTCTCAAAATGATAAGTAAGTGTCAAAAGAAGCAAAAAGTAGCAAGAGACTAAAAAAACACTTTTACATCTGATGCTGTCTTATGGCTCTAGAGACCAGGTTTCAGTTCCCTGCATGGTTTCTCCCTGTATGGAGTTTTCTGGTTCTTCCATCTTCCGAATGAAAATTTCTGTTTTTTACCACACTTTGAAGGTTGACCTTCACTTCAGACTTGCCCCTTTTCTAGTGAGTGTTCCCTGTGATAGACAGGGTGTCCTGTGCAGAGTTGGTTCATGTCTGACACCAAATGTTACTTTTGATCTTCTGTGACCGTGTTACAGAAAAACACTCAGAAAATGGATGTGTGGATGTATGTGAAGAGTGGCCATTGTGAGATTTACTGTAGCTAACACGTGTTCCCAATTTATATTTAATGTAGCAGTTCAGAACAACATAAAATGGTGCCAAGATGTTCTAGTGGTTTTCTGCAAATGCATTTCTGTTGAGGTAGTGTGTTCAACAGAGAAAAAAGAAGCATCTGAACTAAAAGCCACCAGGTTACAGGATTGTAAATGTGCTTGTTTCCCAGGGAAACAGTTTGGGTGCAGTGTAAATAATGAGTATAAAAGTGGAAGAAAAGCTGATATTTCTGTCATGAGTAGGATAACATTTGTCTTAAAGTATCCACTGGCTCATTTTCCATTTACCTTGACAGAAATCACACACATTCTCACTATGAAGTCAATTTTTGAATGGAGAATGTTGTCTTTTGTTTCTGTTGAATGTATTTTAGAAGTTGATTTATATGCTTCGTTTGGCCAGCAAATAAGGCCTCTGTGTACTGTAAAACATTTTTGAGGCATTAAGTAAACAGTACTAATATAGGGCAGGGCAGTGGAGCAGTCTTACAACTCTAGTGACCTGATTGAGCTCTCAGCATTGTCAACAGTCCTGTGGAGTTTGCACATTCTCCACATGTTTATGAGGCTTCTGAGAAAAACGATCAGAAAATGGATGTGCAGATGTCTGTGAAGTTAGTCCCTTTTGAGATCTACTGTAGCTAACACCCAGCTTATATCTGAAGTAGCAGTTCAGTGCAGCAGTATGTAGCACTTCACAAGTATTTCACTATCCTTGCACATTTCACAGATGTACAGGTTAGGTTCATCATCAGAGATACATTGGCCTGGCATGAGCTTGACTGTGAATGTTTGCATGGGTGAACTCTGTGGTGCTCTGGCTTTCCTATACAGGATTTGTTTCTTCCAATAAAGCTGTCACAGTAAGCATCAGCATCAGATAATGCATGGGATGATGTACTTGAATCCAAAAATCACACACCTTAAAAGATTGTTGTGCAGAAAGCAAACAAAAGAACGTATGTTCAAAGTGAATTTAAGATGACACACTGCCCGTCAAAAGAAAAGCTACCGAATATTGAATTCATTGTTACATGTATTTTTATTTCCCTGAAGCATTTTTACGTTTGAATTATATTAAAAAACTAGTTAAATACATGGAAGGACAAGTGCTTTAGATGCAGCTAATTCATATTAGCAAATATGATAATATATATATTGATTTTCTAGCCGACGAGACAAGTTGAAGTAATATAGAAAGCTTAGTGTAGAGTTGTCGAAAACAAGGATTTTGCAAGTTGCTTTTAGGTCGAGAGAGAAAGAGAGAACAGGAGCTCTCTGAAAATGTTACGTGTTTGAGTGTTTCTCTGCAAATGTGCCATTAGCGGGTAAGCAGTTTTATGAAAGTTGTTAGATGCTTAATGTGAGAGAGACCGGGATGACGTGATAAGAAAAGGGCTTAGCCGTTCCAGGCCGGGCAGATGCATGTTCTGTACTCAACAAGGTCTCAGAGAGCCTAGGCTTTGCTTGTGCTTTTTATCAATTTCTTTTTGCTCAGGTTGTCAACTTTCTTTGTTTTATTTTTAAATTCCTTTTGTCCTGCTGTTTTTTTTCCTCCTGAATAGTTCAGCTTATTTGTCCCACTCTAAAAAAATTCAGTTTGCTTTTGTTAGAGGACTTTTCCAGAGAAGGACTATATGACTCCAGTGTAATAAATGAATGCATTACCAGTACTTGATGATGAGACGTCTGCCTTATATTTCTGTGGGAAATTATTGATGAGCTCTAAAGATGGATGTCATGTATTCCATTTCTGCTGTTTCTAGGCAGTTAATGGTAATGACATGTGTTTGTTTTTTTGTATCATAAAAGAAACTTTATGATTAATTTTGAATTCTGTACAAAGCAGTTCACACTTACCTGTCATTGGCTGGTTTTCTTTATTTTATCATGAACTTTGCTTTTAATTGAAATTGTAAATCTGCATTTAAAAATTATGATAGAAGAAATGGTAGATAAGTTTGCAGTACGCTAGATAAATAGCTATGTGTGGGTCTAAAATATGACCCGAATTGACGAGTTTGTGCTCACTTCTAATCTGTTTTAGTATCACATTATACATCCCTCCTTCCTTGTTTCGTTTTCTCACTTGTAGTTTACTTATTCATGCAGGCATCAAAGTCGTTTTTGCAAGTTTTTAGATACACTTGAAAGGTAGGTTGGCGCTGCATAAGGGCCCTGCCGTAACAGGGGACCATATCAATTTGAGGAGAATGTCCAATAAACACACTTGTTTTGTTCACTCAACCTCAAGTAAAATACAGTCACCCCACAAAATGGGAACTGATTGAGAAGGGACCCCTTCATATGAAATTTGCTGTAACAGTATGGCTACGTTTGAGGAGGTGAGCTCAAAGAGTACCGTGTTGTGCACAGTCCAGTGGCCGACAGTGTCTGTCTCTCTATGTTAGTTGACATCTAGTTCTGCCACAGTGTGTTTATAATGATGATCATTTATGGGCTTGCAAAATATACAGTATGTACCATTGTAGGCTTAGCATGTCATTTACAAATGGTATTGGAACATGTATGTAAATAAAAGAGTTCATACAGCATACCATCCTCACAGCGGTCACTTAGTTCATCAAAGTCAACGTAAAATGAAACAGCATTTTAATTCTGTTGCCTGACTTTTGTAGATTCTCATAAATTGAGCATTGCTTGTGTACAGCATATAGACAGAGTGTGGGTTTGGTGTTATCTCATGTCATTCTACATAAATGAGTATCTGCAGTTATCTTGAAAGGGAAATTTTGCTCTGTAATTTTTCTATGCAAGATTTATCATGATGCATGTTACTCTTTTTTGTCTTAATGAATTTTACTGGAAACTAATTGCACACTTTTTTTCTGTATAATGACATTTCATTGGCAGCTACTTGATTTATTTTTAACAGACTGATCTTAGGAAGGGTGTTAATTAAAGGGAATATTTACTTAGACTTACATTTTGAGGCTGGCAGACCCGAGTGTATGCATAATGGTGTATACGTTATTGAATTCATCCATAAGTAAACACACTAGATCCTCAGTAACTCTTCACTGATCATTGTCACCTTTTTGACATGTAGTGTTTCTTTTCCAAGTGCTATAAAATGGTGTAATGGTAAACGGTGTTGCCTCACCCCTTCCTTCTCTGCCCTGTCACATGTGTATAGAGTTTGCATGT
The DNA here is from genome assembly GCA_026402145.1 of Polypterus bichir lapradei. NCBI lineage: Eukaryota > Metazoa > Chordata > Cladistia > Polypteriformes > Polypteridae > Polypterus > Polypterus bichir. The sequence continues at coordinate 16,026,798 of JANRMT010062842.1, read as the reverse complement.
TCTGTCTTTGCACATTTGCTCTGGTTATCCATCCCATAGATGTGCTAGTTCGCTTGTTGTTGTTAAGTGTACAATGACTCCGAGTGAATGTGTGTGTGTGTGTGTGAATGTGCCGCTATCTACTTTTGTCACATTCAATAATGGCATCTGCCTTGCACTAAGTGCTGCTGTGATGGGCTACTACTTCTTACAGCCATGTAATATAAATGGATAGATATTTCTTTTCTATAAATTTTGCTCCATCCTAATGCCATTGTATTTTGTCGCAGGAACTTCACTGGATTTCAAGAGGTCAGCCATGAACACATGTGACCTAAAATTACATTCACATTTTATTTGTCATTATGGACCAATTGTTGTTTTGTTCCTTTAGGACAAATTGTTTGTTTCTGTTGCCTAAAGACTGAGACAGTATTCTTTAAACCATAAAGTCTGTTTGTTCATTCTACATCTCCAACTGCTAAACTAGCCATTAAATATAAAGACATTTAGTATAGTCGTGCACTTGTAAGACACCGTGTGATGGTTTTCCCTTAAGGAGGCTGTTGTATAACATTCAGGCTCGTACGTCGGTGAAACATTCACAACAACTTTACAGCTCAGCAGCTTCTGCAATGACATATCATTCCATGTAAAAACTAGCATCCTGGATAAAGCAAAAGGACACATGTAATGCTGTGGATGGAGGGTCAGCAGCCTGGAGGCCATGGCCAGGATGGGGCTTTGACTTTGGGAGTTTTCCTGCCTCCAGTGTTTGTCAATATGAAAGTTAGACAGTATGCTGGCACATAGCAATAATTTGTCATGTTGGCTGTATCAAGTAAAGGCCCTGGTTTATGGGTGTCATTTATTTAAAATGGTCTTAATAATTTGCTCATTAGTATTTTAAAATAACAAATCTTTATTATTTTTAAAAATATGGTATATGTTGACAGGTATTACATGGTAACACATGTTTTGCGAATAGTTTTGTGTTTTAAGTCAGAATTGCTTACATTGAATTATGAGTCTAGCGTACTCCACCTTTCTGTATTAGCTTCACTGTCAACATTTCTTTCTTCTGTAAAAGCTGCTTCTGACATGGTAAATTTTTTAAAAAGGGGTAGGCTTTATAAATGCAATGTCTTTAGCTGGAAAGAAACACCTAGAAATTAATAATAAATGGCTTGTTCTGAGACAGCTTTTAAGGGTATTGCAGTTAAAAGAAAATAAATAAATAGATGTTCAAGGTACTTGTAGTTTTCTGGATATTCTTGACAAAGTGACTAACATTGCTACCAACACCTGAGACCCATATGGTTCACAATGAAGCAGAGATATAATTAAATCTCCACTTTAAATCGTCCAAGTGTGAAAGCGTGTTCAGGAGTGCGTCACTGTCAGCCATCGACCGGAACCGTTGTGAATGTGTCCTGTGAAAGGCTTCTGTCCAGCGTTAATCCTTGCTTTGCATGTGTCTGCTTGTTGTGATCCTATATTGGAAACAGGAAGCTCAGAAAATAAGTGCAGTAGAAACAGGAAGTTGAGAAAGTTTTGTTTTCAGCTACTTCCTATCTGACAGAATTTCCGTGTGAATTAGATCCATTGTCTTTCTTTTTCTGTGAGTGTTTCCCTCATTTAGATGTGGCAGTTTACTGTAATTTTAGAGCATTATTCAGGCAGTCACAAGCAGGATAACAATGAAATGTGAACTGAATTCCAAAGGTAATTGAATTCTCTTCTGCATTATTAACTCCTGTTAGGTTAGAATAATCGCAGGCAAGCCTCTTGTGGATTAGACGGAAAAGCAGAAGTTGATCAGAATGCAACATTTAAATTCTAAATCGCTGTCTTTAACATGTTGAATAGTCATTACATACTGCAAGTATCCAAACGATATGTCATTGATGATGCACAATTTCTTTTTCAAGTCGCAGGATTAGTTGCTGCTAAGTCTAAAAGTGTGGCTAAGGCTGCAGTCAAGGATGCTTCTGGTCACAGCTCTCAGTCAAACAGGTAGAGATGTCCACTAGGAATAATTCACATTTACAAGACAAGAAACACTTTAATCTTTCTCCTTTGCTTTGTACATTACATGGTGGCCAGTTTGTTTGTCGGCCAAACATTACAAAACAAAAAGAAATAAAATGATTTACAAAAAACGTACCAAGCAGACTGTGACGTCGGACACAAGCAAAGTAATATGGGTAAAGATGATAACTTTGCATATTAACTAATAAATTCTTCATCAAGCAGTGATCTTCCAAACTAGTAAGATTAGCGGAGGTCATTGTGAGCTGCCTTGAATCGTCACTATGATGCTGTCTCTGTGAATGATATTTTTACCATTTTGTTCCTCACCATTTGTGAGATATTAGTGTGAGAAATGTATTTTCAATCATTTTTTATATGATAAGCACACAAGAGCCTATGTACAGCACATTTCAGTTTGTCTGTAATAGAAGAGAAAGAATGCGGTTGTTGATGTTACGGCGTGACTGGTCTGACTTCGGTTCCCAATCTGTATAAAGGCCTAAAATGTTACGCTCTCTGGGTGCTCATTTCCCAGAATGACAGCAGGAGCACAAATGTGGAGGTGTGCTCCTTGACTCAGTGCTATAAAGTATTGGTGTTACAGTGTAGCTGTTGAAATCTTCAGAATAACAATTCCTACGTCATAAATGGAAGCCAGTGTTTTGGTGCTACAGTATGTCTGACAAAATGATTCTTCTGGGGAACAGAACAGGGAAATGTGGAATTTTTTTTTTATCATATTTCCTGCCATTCCTCATTTAGCAATAAGCTTATTTGAGTGGGCACAATAACCGTAAATATACAAGCAGAAGTGTGATTTTAATACTGTTATTTAATTTACTTTCTGCATGAGGTTTTGTTACTTTTTTATTGCAGTATGCAAATATTATCTGCTCAGCCACCGTTCTGTTCTAGTGATTTAATTGCCTTTAAAATATTTCTGCTTGAATAACTGTATCTTAATTTAAAGTAGAACTGTGGCTGCAGGGCCTTAAGAGGCCAGTGGTTGGTCTCTCATGTCTCGTGTTGACGGCAGGTTCGATTTTTTGCTGCCCTAACGTTGTTGTCATGTACTGTAACACAAACCCATCTAGCGCTCGTCGCTGTTCACATAGATGCTCAGTGTGTCCGCGGAATGACAGTCAGTCGTTTTCTAACCCACTTAGTCCTGAACGGGGTTGTTTTCTTTAGGACCCTTTTTTGAATACTCGTATCTGGAATGTAAAGAGTTGCAAGTATAACTAGTTCTTTTTCAGTGGTGCCTATTTTAACAGTCTAGATGGTTTCATCTGCTAAGTATATATCTCATATCACAGAAATGTAGAATGTTCTTTTAAGGTTGTGTGTGGTTAACATTTTTTGTTGATTATTTTGCCCCGTCATGCTGCTAATTTAATGTCCTGCTCTGTTTAACGCCATATCTGATGTTAGCGTTCACGCAGAAGGTATGGTAAATGAGTACCAGTGATGAAGCTGCTTCACTTGAGCGGATGTGTGCTACATTTTGGGCTTATGTCTCCTAGCTCCAACTGCTTTACATTTTTATTTTTATAAAATAAACAGTTTAGTGTGTAAAAGCTGTGTGGTGTTGTCAATGAAATTTACAGACTTTGATGAAATGAAATTTAGCCTAATAAGGCGTCCATCTATATGAAGCATGAATGTACGTTAAGTAAAAAGTCTAAAGTTTAAAGCTATTCTTGAATGTGTCATCCTCAGCACAGCAGTTCCCAACAGATGCTAATACCAGAGAAATTCTACAAATCCAAAACTAATTCCCAGTTTAACAGCCCCACTGGCCCATGAGCCCAACAGAGTGAAATTGCAGTTTGCATTGCCCATGAGGAGAGTCAGATGACACCCATTGTGGGTCTTCCATGATGTTGTGGACATTCTGTGACTTACGTCATCCCTGTTGCAGTGATAGGTGCAGTGTGTAGGGCTAACTGAGTTTTCCCATCTTTCTCAGTTTTAAAGTCCCAATACGTGACACGGTGGGCTACACATATTTATGTGACAACTGCCAGACATATGGGAGGAATTCCTGCTTCTCCTCATCTCTTTTCAAGTGGGCCTGGGCCTTCTAAATTGAAGGAGATGAACCCAAAAGCCATTGTGCTTTACAGCCAGATAGCAGCGTTTTGCTTGCTTCTTTTTCAATTCTGTGCCTGATATTTCACTTGTGCCTCAGCTTATTTATTATTGTGTTGTAGATAGTCACACAGTTGACAAAGGCACCATCAAGGTGATAGACTTCCCCTTGGGAGAGCAAGAGACCCCTCCACCAGCTGCCACAGTGCTCCTGTGCGTACTAGGGGGCAGTATACGTAACTCTCTGTCAGTGAAACCTTGGAAGATTATCAGAGAGAAATTGGCAATGGAGGAATGGCCAAGGCTAACACAAATTGCAGAGTTTGGTCCCTGGCTCAGGAAAATGCTGCTTTCCACAGGATGACAGAGAGCCCAGATAGTATTACATGCTCAGTATTTTCATTTTCTGTGTCCCAAACTAGTGTCAGTTTGGGTTCCTTTGCTTTTTGATCAGTCCACTTTTGTTCATCTTATTTATACCCACGACTCCCACTACTGCTGCTGCTCTAACCACTGATCTGCATCCACAACCCAGCACATTAGCAGAGGGACCCCAAGGAAAGTATAAACAGAAAAAAGATGGGTATTCAGAAAGACACACGCAAGTTGCCGTGGCACAGTGAATCACTTTTCCATGTAATTTATGCAATAATATGCCCTAATTCAATTGAGTGCCAACTTAAACATGAAGGACATAATCGCATTTGAAGCCTAAACAGTAAACTTAGGAAAGCCCAAATTATGCTTGTCTGGGTTGCACAATAAGGTGGACTCCTTTATCTGCTTGTTTAACATTTTGATGTAAGGAAATGCCTTTTGATGTGGCTTCTTCGCAATTTACTTACAGTGCCTATAATAATAATAATACATTTTATTTATTTGTAGGCGCCTTTCTAAACACTCAACTGTTTACTAACAACAACTAATAACTATGCACTCCCTTGAACGTTTTCACATTCTATTGTTATACAACATTGAATCACACTGAATTTAATTTGGCTTTTTAGATACTGGTCAACAATAAAAGTCTCTTTAATGTTGAAGTGAAAACTGATCACTGCTTCTTCTTCTTCTTCTTTCAGCTGCTCCTGTTAGGGGTTGCCACAGCGGATCATCTTCTTCCACATCTTTCTGTCCCCTGCATCTTGCTCTGTCACACCCACCACCTGCATGTCCTTTCTCACCACATCCATAAACCTTCTCTTAGGCCTTCCTCTTTTCCTCTTTCCTGGCAGTTCTATCCTTAGCATCCTTCTCCCAATATACTCAGCATCTCTCCTCTGCACATGTCCAAACCAACGCCATCTCGCCTCTCTGACTTTGTCTCCCAATGCCTACTTTCAGTAATGCACCTAAAGAATGGGTTTACAAAAGGGGTCCTTATGCTTTGATTGAATTACTTCATAGAACACACTATTCACGTAAGCAGCACACATATCCTTATACAGCAGCCTAACAGAACTCATTATGTCACTCACAAACTACATATTACAGACAGATATGAACACCATTACCACATCGTCTCCTAATTCCTATATCGAGAACAGCGCAGAGCAAGAATAATATGTACAGTATTAATAGATTTCAATGATGAAGGTTTTTTCCATGTACAGTACAGGCCAAAAGTTTGGACACACCTCCTCATTCAATGTGATTTCTTTATTTTCATGACTGAAGGCATCAAAACTATGAATGAACACA